>BGPR01000286.1:343644-367817 GCA_013235015.1 Araneus ventricosus
TATTAATAATATTCGATTAATATTATATAATAATATTAATAATATTCGATTAATATCATAAGTTAATATTCGATTAATATTATATAATAATATTAATAAAATTCTATTAATATAAGTTAACATTCGATTAATATTATAAGTTAATATTCGATTTTTCTGTTTTTCATAATGTTTTATATTTATGTTATTCTAATGATTTTCAACAAATATTGAAATACAATTGGCATTAATTGATTCTCACTTTATTTCGTAATATGGTCCTTTTTGAATTTTGTTAACATCATTCTAATGTTATTTTTTATGAGCTTTTTCCCCAAACCTTAGCAAATTCGTCAAATTGGTCCTATACTTTCGGTCGGCACTAAAAGGGTTAAAAAATGCATACTCGGTCTTCTTCATTCTACTACGAAGCAACAAACGCACCATGTTGTGTAAGGAAGCGAGAAAGTTGAGGGGAGAACACTTTCGCTATATATTTGATTGACTATTGTATGCTGTCTATAGTTGTAGTCAAGCAAACAAAAAAGTAACGTATTCTTTAACCCTTTTTGCAGCACTATTTGTAAATTACTAAGAAATTTAGTTTTGAACTTAATTTTCAATTAAAATAAATTCATTTTATAAAATTATTGGTTTAATTAAAATTTCCTAGCCAAAGAAATCCTATTTTAAGTCAAAAATGTAGTAAGTAAACAATTCTAATGAAGCAAGCAACAATAATTTAAATGAGTACACAATAATTTAATTTGCTTCTTAAGATTAATTTTGAATAATTTGATAGTTAGTAAAATATTAGATTATCCAAAATTAATTGAAAAGATCCAAAAAGGATATTTTTTTAAACATGAATCACTACACAGAGTAGGGGTACGGAATAAATAAAGAAATATCATAGCCCACACAAATTGCTTTTCTTATTGCATGCTTTTCTTTTAAGAAATGATGCAGAACCACGACCTCTGTTAAATTAATGAATTTTTCTTTTGCACGAATTTTGCAAAAGATCCTAGTTGTTGCGAAAATGTGAAAAGGTATTTGTAATCATAAACTTACTTTTGATTCATGTATTTAATCGTGAGTTCAACATTTCTTATTTATATATATATTATATTTCTTAAGTTTTCGATAGAGAAGAAAAATCACCTGTTTTAGCAAGAATATATTAGCAAAATTTAGACAGTTGTGGATGACAAAGTAGATTGATTCCCTTTCTAAAATCAGTTGCATTTGGAGCTTTCTTGGACAGAATTTTTTTGTGAAATTCTTTTGAAAAAAGAAATGCCATAAGGTATAGTATTGAGTCTTTTCTACTGCTTTTTTGTTCTCTACAGCATATGAAATCTATAAAAATACGTAAAAGATTGTAACGAGGCATGATAAATACGTACAGAATGCAAACCAAAAGGCATACATCGCGTTAAACTGTTTTTTAAGCGTTAGGAATTGAGCAATTTCATAATGTCTTTTACTCACTTTGATTTAAGTTCAATTATTTCATGCTTGTAAAAATGGAATTTTGTAGTCGATTTTTCACTTACTTCCTGACGCGGTAGAGTTTTGAAATTTTGTACATTGTATGAGAGACGACATCTGGCATTGAATTTGAGACAAAACTGATTTCAAGAGTCCATAATATTCATAATAATCAATTGCAAATTAAAGACTAAAAAGAAGAAAATAATTAAAATTGATGAAATTTCTGCTTTTTATTACGCTAATTAAAGTTTGTTTTTAAAAACCGTTTTAATTAGAATTATTATGTTTATGAAATCAAAAAAATTTTGAAGGTCACCCAAATTTATTTTCTATAAAACCATTAAATCAAAACTATTTAAATCAAATTCAATATTCCATCAATAAATTTGTTATCTGGACTTTTTCTCCTTTTTCCTGCTTTAGAAACTAGAAATAAATTGAGAATGACCATATCAATGCATTCAAAACTCGGCAGCTTATCAAAAATATTCTCTGGAAGATCAACAATCAGGTGAAAATTTCATAGGTTTATCCTTTGTTCGGACCTCATATCATAATTGAAATTTTCACAAGTTCAGTTTTGTCACAATAATCGCATAAATATGCATATGAAATTTCCAGAACCTGATGCACGTCCATTATAGGTTACATTACCTGCATGATAGTAAGCATCTATAAATAGTTTTCATCCCCTTTGAATAATTATGAATTCGGAATTTTACAAACTACTAGCTTCTATTAAATAAGAGCACTACAAAATTAATGAATAAACTTGAATTGAAAATAAAGTTATTTTATTTCAAGAAGATGGAAATTGTTGTTGAATAATTTGGCTACACGAATGATAATCTGTCTATGATGAAAACGGAAATTTGTAAACACAATATTATGAGAAATATGTACATTCATTGGCCTCTTTAAAGCAACACTGTCCCTCTCATTCCTTTCCTTACTCCAATTCGTGTTTATTAGATGACCATAAAATTGCTGTGCATGGTGCCATGTCATTGAACAAGTTCCAGAGCTCGAAAATAGGCAAATCTGAATCATGAAGCACATTCCAGACTACACTGTAAAAAATATCCGTTTTTTTCCCGGACTTTTTCCGTATATTTGACGGTTTAAAGCTGTTTTGTTGACAAAACGGTTTTTTTACCGTTTCCCGCTCCAGCCATAAACGGTTTAAAACCGTCAGTTCAAATTCTATTTTTCGTCATACGGTATTGCTTTCCGTACGGTAACTTTCCCTTTTCTTAAATGTAATTTTATTCCATTCATTTCATGTTTTTAATAGGGTTCCATCTCCGCTATTGTTTACACATGTTGCAGTAACCTGTTGTCACTCATGAAAGCTAACCTTTAAACACGTGTTCTGGCAATAGTTGATTTTTACACCACTAAGTGGCGCCACTAGAGCTATAGTGACTTTAAAACTCAAATAGATTATTTTTACTTCATTTTATGAAGTCTCCGGTGGTCTAGTGGTTAGAGCGACTGCCTTTTATTTCCATAAACGCGGTTTCGATCCCCGGCTCGGAGGAGTTAGAAGTTTTGTCACCATCTTGCATCGAAATCGTCCAAGTAAGTTCAATTAAAAATTATATTAATGAAATTAATAATTAAGCCTTGATTAATTAATATTCCTAATTGATAATACACATCAGCACATTTCAACTCAACTCGAACAGAAGGAGAAAAACAACTCAACTCAGTCGATGACGTCACTTACTTCGATGACTTAATTTTTACGGAGAAAACTTGATTTCATACTGTAAAAAACCGTTGTGACTACGGATTTACTTCCTAACTTTTACGGGGAAAACTTGTTCCTGTATGGTATAAAACCGTTGTGCCTACGGATTTACTTCGTAACTTTTACGGTTTTGCACAACCAACCCAGCTGCCAGTTTAAAACCGTAAATTTTACGGGATTTTTTTACAGTGTATACAAGCTACCATTATCGTCCTTCGCAAACCTAAATATTAAAAATGTGCTTGCTCTGAAATTTTTTACACTTTTTAAAAGTTAATTTTTATGTGGTTTATAATAACTGATTTCGCTAAAATTGACGCCCAGTTCTGAAACTGCACAAGGGCTGATGAGGATGGATTTCTTAATTTTCAACCTCGATCGGCTGAAGAGGCATTCATTTTCATAAATATAAAATTACTTTTACATACTTTTATTTAATTTGATTTGTTTCATGTGTGTAAAATGGAATTTTGTAATGGATATTTCACTCACTTCTAGATTTTCTTGAGTTTTCTAAATTTTTTACACTTGTCTATTATCGATGACAATTCAATATTTTAATATTTCCAGAGATAAATTATCAGTATTGAATAATCGATAAATTAATTGAACTTTGATTCCATACGAGTGGCTCCAATTGGTACTGGAATTCAGAAAAATTTCTATCAAGATTTCAAAATATTCAAAATAAGGAATTATAAATTAAAAACTGAAAAGAAGAAAATATTTAAAATTTGAAAATCGACTTTTTAGTACACTAATAAAAGTATATTTAAAAAAGCTGTTTTTATGAAAATTATTTAAAAGTTTTTGAGAAAATCTGTAATACATGTATAACACGCATAGTAAATAAACTGTTGAGCAGTAATTGTACAGCTAATTCAATTAATCAAAAAAGTGAAATTTTCTTATCAATTTATTGCAAAAGCTCAGTAAAACAATTGAGACTCATGATTACAAATAATATAATAGCAATACTAGATGAATAAGTATATTTTAAGGAAACAGCGGGATTGTTTTTCCCTCGACTTCCATAGTATGTTGTGTTTTGCGTTTAGCTTCGTCGTATAGCTACGAAAATCTTATATACATTTTGGGCCTCTTTCCATTGTCCGATCCCAAAATATTTGATATTGCTCTACAATTTTCATGTCAAGAGCACATGCTAAATTTCATTTATCTAGTTAGTTCCATTTTTGAATTATCGCGTTCAAACACACGCACATAGACAGAGTTACAGACAATCAAAAGTTTTGACGGAATTTGGAGTAAAATTTGACACAGATCTGTAGTTCTGATTATAAAACCATATACCAAATTTCATCCATTTAGCTCATCGTGTTTCTGAGTTATCACATTCACATGCGCAAGTATGGACGGATAGATAGACTTCCCTTTGACAGATTTTGTCCAAATTTTGATACAGATATACAATTTTGATGTAAAGACGACATGCCAAATTTCAGTCGCTTAATTCATTCCGTTTTTGACTTATCATGTTCAGATATTGGCGGACAGATATAGTTATAGAAATAATTTCTCAAACTCAAGGAGGTCTAAAACGTGGAGATTCATTAAAATAAAGGTACAATTTTTTGATTATTACAATATTTTCTCTTCAATACTTCGTATACGAGAAATTGAAAAAAGAGAAAATTTCTGCACTTCAACCACACAGTTGTAAATTAATACCAACGAAAGAGCAGACCTAGAATTTTTTTACCATGCGCGACCATGTTATCACTGAATAATGTAGACAATAATTCAACATCTCCATTACATATTTGGTAACATACAAGTCCTGTATTCCCTCATACAACATCTTTTAAAAATTGGTCCTTTCCACTTCACCATTTTCAGATACTAAAGAAACATTTTAAACTGGCACATACACAAACTTCTAAAAGTTAACTACTACTCCTCAAATGAAAGCAAACTATCCAAAGAAACAACAGAAGCATAAATTGCCGGAAGAGAAATCTATTTTCTATACCTCAATTTTTATCCAAATTCTAGAATTATTTTAGTAGAAAATAATTCCCCTTAAGCCCATTGTTTCAAGATAATTCAATGAGGGTATTAATGTTAAAATATTCAATAGGAAATATTATCCAACTACTAATTCACACATTCTTCAGAATGAATAGATTTCTGTCCCGCCAATGACATCCCTCATTCTGTTGACTAATAGATAATCTGCAACTCTGGGATTCACCCAAAGCCCTCTAATCTCGAGCTCTGCCTCGGGAAAAGTTCTATAAAGGAGAAATAACAAAGCATATATGAGATTCTTTTTCTTTCTGGCACATCATTTCGTGGGCTGAAAAGGCATTTTCTTAACCTTTCCACAAATCCCACTGTTTATCTTCTGAAGCAATAAAAACGTCTTCCGGAAAGACTTATCCCCGTTTTATAGTTTGAATTGTTCTAACTTCAGTTACCTACCTAATCCACTGGATTTTATTACCTGTTTTTTGTAGAAAAGGTATAACTGATGATAGTTCCCGTGCTTTTTCTTGATCTTCTTACGAGTCTTTCAAATAATCTCTAACATCGCAGTTTTTTTTACCTCTAATAATGTGCTACTATGACATTTGGCGTTTGAACTTGTTCGACGCTTTTTTGACTCCGAGTTTAATTGAAATTGTTTAAATCGTATACGTGTGTGCATGTAAAACGTGCACATACTTTTATTACAGCAATGAAGCATGTATGAGTCGAATTTTTCCCCTCTAAGTAGTAAAATTTAGTACTAAAACTGTTGTATAGAAAAGAAATATTTATTTTATTTTTTATATGATATTATTATCAGAAGTACAAATTTATAAACTTTTAAATTAGTACAAATTTATAAATTTTAAAATTATCTGCCAATTATACCTTTTTATTCTCAGTTTCTAGTTATCTCGATAAATGATACTCCTGTTCCTCAACTCACTTCCTGACTGATTCATAGGAATCTTAGATCTTGAGCCTATTAATATATGCAAAGCAAGTTTAATAGCATTTTGATCATATAAATAACTAATTCATTTCTAATCGCAATCTAGCATTTAATTTTCTACTATACTCAAGCATTAATAATCAAACTGTCATATATGATGAGTGAACCTTACAACTCAAATCAATCAACTTGGCACAGAGACACTGAAAATTAGCAAAGGTGCAGCTTTATTTTATTTAATTTTACAATTTACCCATGAAACAATATCCATATTCATTTCCAAGTAAAACTATAAAAAAATCATTGCACTGTGTTGAAGTCAAAATGAGTATAGCGATTACAAACGGCTATAACTATTTAATGGAAAAGAATTTGTCGATAAGATTAACACAGAATGTAGACGGAACTTCAAAATTTTGTATACATACGTCATAGATGTTCTATGTGACTTCCCTTGGTCACACGGACAACATCTAGGCGGTAGTTCATTTCACGCCATACATTCTGAAGCATTTGTTCAGTCACCGACGAAAGCGCATTACAAACGCGTACTTTGAGTTCTTCAATTGTTTTGGGCATGAGAGGCACATAAACCCTGTCTTTCACATAACCCCATAGAAAAAATCGCAGGGTGTCGAGTCCGGAGATCTCGGTGGCCAAGAGCTGAAGACATCGTCGGCATCTCCACTTCGACCGATCCAACGCTATGGAAGATGTTGGTTTAAAAATGTGCGAACCTCCGTACTCCAGTGTAGGGGCTGTTCCATTTTGCTGAAAGATGTAATCCGTGGAATCGGAGCCTAGCTGTGGCATTAACCATACCTCAAGCATGTCAAGGTAAACATTTGATGTAACACTTCGCTCACTGAAGAAAAAAGGACCGTACAATTTACGTGATGAGATCGCTCAGAACACATTAACTTTCGTTGAGTCACGTTCATGTTCAATTACAGTGGAAGGCTTCTCCGTACCCCATATTCGACTGTTGTACCGGTTAACCTTCCCACTTATGTGGAAGGTTGATTCATCGCTAAAAATGAGACGATCAGCCATTGTTTCATCCTCTATGCTTTCCTGCATAAACGTAGCGTAATTCATACGTTTGCCGTAGTCTTCCTGTTTCAATTGGGGCACAAGTTTAATTAAGTACGGTTTCATTTTCAGCCTCTTTCTGAGAACTCGCCATGCCGTTTTTTGTGGCATTTGTAACTCCCTACTGCCTTCGTACGTCGATTTCCGTGGGCTTCGTTCATACGTGCGGCGAATTCTTTCAACGTTTTGCGCTGAAACACGTGGCCTTCCGTTAGTTTTACCTTTACACAGACATCCTGTTTCTTCAAACATCCGATGCCATCTGCGTATGTTGTTCGCATTTGGAGGTTCTTGATTGTAACGCTGACGAAATCTTCTCTGCACTGTGATAACAGAATGACATTTGTTAAATTCTAACACGCAGAATGCTTTCTGCACGGGACTCGCCAATTTACTAATGAGACGCCCGCAATGAACAGTTTTCTTGTCGTTACGAAGTTTCAACTCGCGCATGCGTAGGCTTCCGCTTCACTGCACCTGCGCCTTACGTAAAGAAATTTTGAAGTTCCGTCTACATTTTGTGTTGATCTTATCGATAAATTCTTTTCCATTAAATAGTTATAGTCGTTTGTAATCGCTATATTCATTTTGACTTACCCGGTATATTTAGACGTTATTTTTTTAGCATTAATCCAGATTACATTCCAAATAGTACCTACATCAGTGTCATCAAGGTAGTGAAGAAAAATCAGAGACCAAATTACTTTAAACTAACGTACTTATTAATATCAAAATTAACCCTACCATCTTACAAACATTATTCTCATATCTCATTTGCCTTATAATCAATGTTAATACATCACATAAATATCAAAATACAAACACTAAAACAAATAGGAATAGAACACGATAAAAAAAAATACACGATTCAATATTTATTCAAGTATTAATTATGCTTAGGGTCGACCCAGTGTAAAAAAAGGGATTTTATTCTTAAACCTCAATCATGTTTAAAACTCAATCAAATTTTACTGCATCTTCTATATTAAATTTATAAATTTATCTCATTTAGAATCAGCTCATTATAAAAGAAATTTCAAATAGTAGACACCAACAATCTTAATTTATTCTTATTTATCCTATCCTCTAACATTTTATTAATTGATTTTATGCCTATCATTAATCCTTTTCCCTATAAAACATCCTACAACATACAATAACATGAAACGAATAACAAATAGAAATTAGCTAAATATACACAAATGTAATTTACACCAACACATATACGTTTTCTCATTTATTAATTTTCTTAATATAAGGTAAAGATTTATAAGAAAGTTTTGCACACATTATTCTTCAATAAATTAATCTTCTATTAAATACATATCACACATATTTCAATTACTTATGATTTACATTATCAAAATGTTCTGCTCTATTAACGCTTATGTCTTCAATGAATTAAAAAAGATATAGAAAATTATTACAAGCCATTTAATTTTCAATCAAACTGTAATAATAACTAATTAACTTACATATCATTTCACCATGTCAAATTCACATATAAAAATCTAGTCCATACGGTAATTAAATATTATTATCTTCCATCAAGCACATCTTAGAATCCTATATGACTTAATATTTTAACTAGCATACTTACAATTTACTTAGTTTATTATTTACTTCACACAAGTAATTTATTTAAAATTATACATAACAGCATGTCTTCAATAAATATTTCACAGTAAAACGGATATGAATATTAATGATCATGTATCAGATTATTAATTGGATATGAATATTAATAATAATGTATCAGATTACCATTCGACAATACAACATAATATTTCAGGATCTTATTTTACATTATAATAATTTTGGTAATCAATTGACTTCCCTTAAACTATAATTGGCTTATTGCCCTTATTTTAGCACAATAAAGGTTACAGTTCAAAAGGTCAGAGAAAATAGGGGTGAATCCCGATCTCCTCGTGGGAAATAGCAAATTTAGGTGGCCAAAGCAATAAGTTTGTCGCAAGGGGTGATAAAGAATTCCACAGCTGTAGTTTGCAAACAGCAAAACCCATTCAACCAGGGATGCGAATTTTTAACTCCCCCGAAGGGACTTTTCTTCGCAGAGTCAGTAATTTTTTTAAATTTTTTTTATTAGGAACGGGACACACTGTCGGGGGGATAGGCGCAGAAAACCACACAAGATGAAAAAGTGAATGACCCTCTCTAGACTATTTTCCCAGCTTGAAGATGAAACAAAAGACTTTATTTGATATTCATTTTGGCTTTTAATTTCGAAATTTGCAAAGCTTTTAAATAATATTAATAGTTTTAAAAAAATTTAAGCAGCTAGAGAATAACAATTTATATCAGAGTTTAATTAATTTTGAGAAATTCCTAATTCAGAAAAAACTCTACACAACAAAACTACGAGACTTATAGTTTTATTTTTTTCGGCGTTTTTTAGATGCACATTTCATTGAATATCTTTAACTCGTATGAGCTTGTGCGTATAAAACTTTATTAAAGCAATATGAAAGGCTTAAGGTAGATATGGTCTGGTAGTATGGTGGGGAATTTTTGAGAATGAGGAACAAGCTCAGGTGCCATCCTCGTCATCTGACAATGGTTCGAAATTCCTACGCTCTTCCCCAAATAACCCTTGTAGCGTTTTGAAATGTTACATTTACCTAACTAAACTAACGAAGTCGATTTCTAAATAAAATCTGATATCGTTTCTACGAAGGTCTTTTTGAACATAGAGCATTCTTCCCTACACCAACTAGAATAAAATAGCATTCTCTCTCCTCATTGCTTGATTTGACCTGTATGGGTGTCACCTCAAATATTAGAAACAGAAATAATATGTTCTTCGATGGCATACTGTTTATTTAACCTGCATGGGACCACCTCAATTATCAGGATAAGACATGATAGGTTCCTTGATGGCATGTTGCTTGATGTAGCCTGTCTGGGTGTCATCTCAGGTATCAGGATGAGAAATTATAGTTTCCTGGATGGCATATTTAGAAAATTGAACATTTAACTGTCATTTCTTCCTATCAAGGGCCATACCATCGAGAAATGGATCGCGGTGGCCCTGCGAGATCTTCGGTGGTACTTTAAATGAACTAAACTAAACTAAAGCATCAATGTGGGAACTAGCTCCTTGAAATATATATCGTATATGTCCATTTCTGAAGATGATACAACTTAAGACTTTGTATGCTTGATGGCAGGTCAATCAATTTTTCTATGTGGCTTAGAAACGGGTAAGAGTTTTCTTTTTATGGTATGGTTACTGAGCAATTAATTACTTAGTTCACTGGTCAAATTTCATACGGTTATCTATTTTAATGTAAAGATCTGAGAAAAAATAAGACATTTTGTTTAACAACTGCATTGAGAAGAAAAGAACTAAACATTTTGATGATTAAACAGATATTTCTGCAATTTGTTAAGTTATTTGTTAATCATTATCCCCTACATCAAATTCGGCAAGTTACAGAAAATAAGAAGTAAAGCAGGGATAGTGTCTGAGCACTGTTTATACAAGTTTTATTAAAAACATAAGTAGTACAATAATCTTAAGCAATTATTAAGTAAAACGAACCAGTGAAAGCCATTTTATAAATGAAATCTTGAAAATAAAAATTGTAAAACTTATAAAAATGTCAATAATTGGTTTAGGTACACATACGCTAAATAGTCGACGGTCAAAATAGTATTAATACATATCCAAGCAAGTGAAATGCTAGAAGCAGAATATTATAAAAACTGAATATGAATGGAACATATTACTTAAATAAAAACTAAGCTTCAAAAAATATTGAAATACGCCGTTTTTCAGAGTAATAGATGTTTTCAAATTCTCCAGATCGAAACCATGTTTTTCTTCATGCTTTTAGATAAATTTTCCAAAACGCTAAATGGCATCATGCCAGAACGCCCTGGAAAGAAAGAAGCACCAAAATAAGTAAGAAAAGGAAGATAAAAAGTTAAACGATAAGAAAAAAATTCCTAAATTAGCAAAAGCCTCTAAAAAACGAATAAGTTTATACAAACTTTACAAACTGCATGCGTTGTTCTTTTGAAAGGAAAGCTTATCGTTTGTGTTTCAAAAGTACAAGTCTGCCATTTTGAAGAATGCATTTAGAGGTATTGAGGAAGAAAGGAAAATAATGCAAAATGTGCATGCAGATAATAAGAATGGCTAAAAATAAATATTAAAAAAGCAAAATAAAGTGCTTGGAGCACCAAGCTAGTACATTTACTTTTTAAAAAATAAGAAAAACTGCACAATGTTAGAAAAAGGATTTATATATGTACTGTCTGGTGCTGATTCTTTAACGGTATGATGAACTTACTTAAGAGGCGATCGCTAATTTAAATAAAAGTTTAAGAATTAAAATGTGAGTAAATGAAATTATTGAACATAAATCTTTAGATTTATTTTATCAAACTGCTGAAAAGACAAGCCTGGAGTCATATCAAAATAATTAAGACATCAAAGATAAGTAAGAAATGAACTTTTGAAATTCATTTTGAACTACTTTGAAATTATTTTCTACTAGAAATTGATAAAAAATAGAATTATGCAAAGGATAATATGTCGTACGATTTTACTCGAAGAAAATGTGTAAATTTTGATAGAGATACAAACAAAAGATAAAAAAAAATTATGTGACTTTTTAATTTCTCGTATACGAATTATGTAAAGATAAAGTAGTAAGATCTTCAAATAGAAAATTCGAATACGAGATTTTGATGAATATACAAGTTAATAGGTACGAAAAAACCCTTTTTAGAATTATGTCTGTCTATCTTTTAACTCAAAAACTTGATGAGCTAGACAAATAAAATTTGATGTGTAATTTTATACCAAAATTGCAGGATCTTAGACAAAATGCGTCAATGGGTTGACTGCCTGTCGGTCCGTCTATTCGTGTGTATGTAAACGCGATAACTCTAAAAAAACTACAAGCTAAAAATATAGTATCTGATCATGACACAAAAATTGTAACTATGCACAACATTTTGGACCCAATTGGTCAATGTGTGTCCAAAATGCATACTCCTTTCTCTTCACGACACGAGGAACTCAAAATACGCCATAGTGTAAATGCATGCGAGAAAGTTGAGGGGAGAACACGTAATATAATTATTTTACACGATACTATTCTGAAAAATAAGATGTTCGTAATCATTCGCTCAGAACCTCAGAAAGACCTCCAGAAATAACTCGAAATTAATATAAATAATGAAATCTCTGTCTCCATGGCCTGATTGTGACAGTTCATATCTTGCGATTATTCGCTTACTCTTCATGCATGTATCTAGCAACTTGTGTATTTGAGTTAACTCATTTACACTCTTATAAATAGACAGACCTCCAGACAGTCGAAGGAGGCAGACATAATTCGAAAAATGGGTTTTTAGGACTTTAAGGAGGTCTAAAATGTGGAGTCCTATCAAAATCTCGATGTCTAATTTTTTTATGATTGCAATATTTTGCATGATTCGTGTATGAGAAAGTAAAAAAAAAAATGATTGAAATTCCTCGTAACTGTTAGCTGGAAAGCTGATAACCACAAGGAAGACGCGACATACAATTTATATTGATTGGCCAGACCACCACGGAAACCAAAATGGGCACTGAGAACCACTCGTAGCAGGGTACAAAATACGCCCTATTACGAGAGTCTCATATATACATCCCCTAACTGCCGATGGGGCCGTTAACTATCCACAACACCATTACATTATAGTGCCGCCAAGGGAGCCGAGAACTTGCTTACTTATAAGGTACTTCTTATCCTCGTGCTCGAAATTGCCCTCTGCCACGGTGAGATATGGTGAATTGGTAAATAAAATGCTAAAGTGTTTGTTAAGTGATATTGCAGTGTTTATTATAATATCATGCAGAATTTTTATTTTTGGGGGGGATGGGGTATTTTTAATTATCAAAGATATTCACCTCAGCACCGTTATGTAAAAGCTTAAGAAAATCACTGAAAATGAGAGCAGAATTGTTTATTTACCCAAATATGCGTTAAATCCCCTCAATGATGTTATTTGCATTTCCTTGCAAATAAAAAATAATTATTTCGGTAATTAATTTCTTTAGTTTTTTTAGATAAAATATATCATTAATTTCTTTAAGAATTCACTTTATTAATAGGATTTTTTTAAACTTAAAATTACAAAAACCCATTCGCTACCAGTTCATTATTTATTTTACCAAGGAAGCAATTTTCATTGTTCTTATTCAAAGAAAATGGGGAAGTGCTTTTCTGCGCAGTTCCATTCATAAAAAAGACCTCCTTTTCCATGTATGTTGTTGATACAGTGCACCTGATAAGCTTCGAAGTCTCTAATTAATGTAGATGCTATCAAACCGATGGGCAGCCTGTCTTCACCGAATTGTCCCTCATTTTATGCATTAAAAGATAAGGGTCAATGCAGCTTTACTAATTGGATGGACGAGGAAAAGAACAAGTCTCTCCTTACAAATTACGAGAAGAAGGCATCTTGCAGTAATTAGGCTGCAATTTTAATGAAAATTTAAATACAGCAGTCTTAATACTGCAAATAATCGAATCGCATTTCGTCTTCTCAAGAAACAGCAAATAAGAATTGAGAATTGTGTTCATTTCGAAATTGAATTTGTATATGCTTTCTTTTCTATGTCATGGAATCGGAAGAATGAGCTGAATTATTCAAAATGCCATAGAAATAATTATTTAAATTATTTCTATGGCATTTTGAATAATTGACATTTGGTGCATTTGTACACACAAACTTTAAACAAAACAAGATAAAATTAGTTTTAACAGTTCTGTTGATCGTGACAGCCTTTTTATAGTATCTTATTAAAACATCTCTTATTAAATAGTTATTTAAGGAAGAATATCTCCACTTTGATAATCCTATGACAGCAAATAAGAATTGTGGAATGTGTTCATTCCGAAGCTGAATTTGCACATATTTTTCTCCTATTCCATAGAACCTGAAGAATCGGTTGAATGTTTTTAAATCTATTATTTTTATGACATTTTGAGTAATTTATATTTGGTGCATTTGTACTCACAAACTAAAAACTACACAAGATAAAAATGGTAGTTCAATAAATCCTGTTTATCCAGAAAGCTGTTTTAGAGTATTTTATTAAAATACTTCTCTTTAAATAATTATTTAAGTAATAATATTTTCACTTTGACAATCCTATAACATTAAATTTCCGGCAGAATGAAGAATCGGGATCTTTATATCGTGAATACCAAATCTGTGAAATTCTGGAAAAAAAAGTTTGATATAATATCGACACCATTTATCTTACAAGAAACCCCTAATATAAAATATTTAGTTTGCTTTCCCAAACATGCCATTATATACCTTTTGGTAAACTTTTGTTTATTTTTATTCAAGTAAACATTTTTTAGGCATCAATCAAATATGCAATCTCTTAGTTAATTCTGATGTTATAGGATCAAGAACATTAATATTTCCATCTTTTAGTGTACACTGCTATAAATTGAGGACAAATGAGATTTTAAAAGTGTTTTTATTTATATTTTATTCATAAAGTCCAATCTTGGTTTTTAATAAGTAATATAGAAGAATTCTGTTATTATCTCCGACAGTCTCACTAGTCTCCACTTCATACTTCCTACTTGATAGTTTTCTTAATAATTACAAATGAATGATGTAAATATAGTTTGCAAAGTCAAAAATTTCCAGTCATCTGTTTTTAATATATAATAATAGACAAGTATTTATTAATGAAAGGAAGAGAATATGTACTTTGAATTCGGGTCAGGTTCATCCAGATTATTCGAAGATTTGAGATATAATGAATATTTTATTTAACCTGACTTCATATATCTTGCAATTTATCTCACATTCACATATTGATGTCATATGCAAATTTTTGGACCAAACTTCCTCCCCCTATATTTTTCCATTTTAAAATGTTGACATGTGTTCCTTTCCATTTTAAACTACAAATTTTATTCTGCTTTCAGTCATTATTTATGTCAGAGCAGTGGAAGGCACGATCTGTCTTTTCTACCTGAATTCCGGAGCCCAAGACGTATAACAGTGTGGTCAGTTAGCTCGAAAAACACTAAGAATATTTCAATTCTGGCAGAAATTGTTAATTTTGGGGTACTCTGTATCATTTCTGACTTAAAAACAACCGATACTCCAAGTTTTAGAGGCTTTATTTATTTGATAAGACATCATCAAAAGGGCAGCCTGTAAAGAGCTTAACACATTAAATCGTGGAACTTTTTGTATGTTTACTTGACTTTTTTCACATTTTTTAAATATATGAGATTGTCAATATCTGCTTTATTGTTAACAAGCTTAAAAGACTTAATTTATTAGTCATTATTGAATGTTGAGACAAATATAGGCGCTAAATGTAGGAAAATTACCTTTCTGCTAAGCTTTTATATTCGATATCGATACTTTTATGTATAAGGTGTTGCAAATAAATTTTTGTAACGTGAATATCATTAAGCACACCTAAAATTAAAAGAAATTTCCTTATTAAATATTTAAACTGTATTTTCTATAAATTTAGCGTGCAATATTCATAACAAGTAACAACTGAAAAGAAAGAAAGCTTAACTTAATTATATTAATGTCACGTTTCGAATCAATACAAGGGTTATTTTTGGACGGACCTCGTAATTTTGAACCGTTGTCAGATGAAGAGGACTACACCCGAGATGGGACCCCTCTCCAAACTTCCACACCGCACCAGCAGAAGGATATTTGACCCACGACGTTAGAATTAACATGCACCATGTCCGCATACACGGCGGTTCTTTAGTATATTCTTGTGGTTGTTTGAACCCATTCAAGTAAGTTCCAAATGCTATAGCCTCCGATTCTTTAAAAACTACAAGTTTTCTACTTCAAATAGAAATTAACTTATTCCCTTCAAAGGGATTTTCTTCCTCAATATGACACTTAATATTAAATTTACATGATTTTTAAACCTGTACTTAACCCTCTGACTGCATAATTTTTTTGAATTACTATTTAGATGCAATGTTTTAAAACACGTTCAAATACCGTTGAACAAAACGAATTGTTATTTAAATACGTGGCTCAATTAGTATAATATGATTCAATGTTTTAAAAGCACTAAGTAAACCCATTAGCTTGCGAAAATCGCGGGATACAGCAG
Organism: Araneus ventricosus; assembly: GCA_013235015.1. Classification (NCBI taxonomy): domain Eukaryota; kingdom Metazoa; phylum Arthropoda; class Arachnida; order Araneae; family Araneidae; genus Araneus; species Araneus ventricosus. Next base: position 360,061 of record BGPR01000286.1, read on the forward strand.
AAAAGAGACGAACTTCCAACCCGCGGAAATCGCGGGATATGCAGTCAGAGTTTTAATGCTCGTGAATCTTAATAATATGAGCTTATTTCTCCGTCTGGATTAAAAATTGAAGTGGCTTAACTGTGGTCGATTGAGAAATGAACATTCGCAAGAGCTCCATTGATGAATTAGAGAGCTAATCCCATCATAATCTTAAATTTCTACCTCACCATCGACTTCGTAATCTCGATTTCCACTTCACCAGTAGCAACAAAATACTGATTCAAAATATGCTACGCCAAAATAGTTGCTATAAAGGAGAGCCAGAAACTCTGAAGGATGTGTTTCAACAATTGTATGAAATATTTTCTCGTTATGCTTCTCTGCGATGTCTCCTAGGGACTTCAATGCGTATACCACCATTTCCCAATACCTCTCAGCATGAATATCTGCTTACCGTCTGTATTTATTTGCTTACATCCTTTCCCGTATCTTGATGGAAAAGAAATAACCAAGGACTCATAGGTCCCGTATGATAATTGTAATGGATTTTCTATCAGAAAGCCCCAACTCAATTTCCATAGGGCATTTTTAGAACTTTACCATGGGAAGAGCTTAAATTTCACCATGAAAAGAGCTTACATTTTACCATGGAAAGAGCGATAAAGCTCATAGTCAATCACTACCTGTTCTGGCTGAGGTAGGGAGGCATTTTAAGAAATATTTGGGGATAGATATTTCTGCAGTCCTTTCAGATTATTGTAGTATTTTGCGCTTGGTAATGTGGTGTGCATAAACAGAACCAAAGGAGTTGAAACTGGATGCTAAGCAGTATTTCATAATTCAATGTAAAGTTAATCATTTTAGTTTTTCTTTAAGCAAGAGTCGACCAACATGTTATTATTTTGTCTTTCCATAACGCAACTCAGTAAAGATATATCTAGTTTCTTTTATGACATTATCAATGGAATCTTTCACTAAGTTCTAAAATAAAACTGCGGTATAAAAATTTACATCTATTAAGATAAGATATTTGGAAAAATACCTAAAATGATTATAAAAAATATATACTTAACAAATTTCTAATACCAAAATCATGCAATATGCATAACAAATTTCAGTATGATAGTATGAAAATGTTTTCATATTAATCAAAACACTTTACACAAATCTTAAAATTAAAAACTGGGCTTCATCCTACAATCCTAGATGAATAAATTCGGCAATAAGTTTTTAGAAAGATTTTATTAAACACCACTCTGCTTTTTTATATTTGTGAGCATTATTTATTTCATATTTTTCAAACATTTCATACTTTAGAAAGAGATATCAGAGGTAGATGCTTATGAAAACACCTAAGGATCTTTCAGCAAACAAAAATCTGGTCTGACGTAGAACTCCTAATAACTAAATTCACAAGATAATAAAATATTTTTTCCAACTATAAAACCTTTTTTAACCGAGTGCTTTCGTATTTTCAAATAAAACAAAAAAACGACATTATCTGATTTCTAAACCTTCACTAATTTAATTTAGAAATCTTAGAACATGGTTAGACATTTACCTTATATATTTTTAGACATTTTTATTTAACTTGACTTGTTTCATGTTTGTAAAGATTGAATTTTGTAATTAATTTTTCTCTTGCTTCCTTGATGCGCTAATTTTGACATCCTGTGCATTTTATTCTATGAAAATACGCTGTTTTCATATTTTCAGAACTTAATTATCAGTTAATCGATGAATTAAATTAAATTTTTATGCCATACAAGTTGCACCACCTGGAAGTGAATTAGGTAAAGATTGCATAACATTATAATTACGAGCTATAAATTAAAGACTAAAATGCTGGAAACAATTAAAATTTTTAAAAATGTACCTTTTAGAACACCAATAAAAGTACTTTTTAAATACTTTTTTTAATAAATTTATTTATTTTTTATAAATTTTGCTATCTTCTTCATTGAACTGAATCTGAATACATATTATCAAGAAACCATTTACAAACTTATTATTAATATTTATTATGCTACTACTATTTCATCATATTACTGGATTTACCTTGAAAGTTCTAGAAATTTTTAATTAACTATACTGGGAAATACATTAACATGTAAGACGTAGCTTTAAATATCCAATTTGGTGACAAATAAAAATATTACTGTTTAAATAACAATGTAAGTTAAATATTTATGGAGAGAATAAATGAAATAAAACACTAACAAACAGAAACTCACATACAGCTGGACCTTCATTTATAATTTAAAAGGTTGTGTTGACTGTACTGCGCTCACAACATCGTCAAATGAACTCGAAACAAATGAAAAAGAATACATGCCGACTCATTAAATTTTTAATTTATCATTTTCCTTTGATGTCTTTATTTAGTAGATAACAGTTTGCAGTTTTCCAAACGCAGCCAAACAGAAGTACATGTAATTGAAGTGTTTGAACTCTCCGATTGGTAAATTAATAAATAATTTTATAATTAGTCGCAACAGGCTGTGAATATTCTGATGATACAAGCAGCTAATATAGCATACTCACGCTAATGTACATCTATCACAATAATTCTGTTTTATCATTTTTATCTTTTTTGAATAATATATTAACCTCAGAGACCCACCCATTGATATGACAAGCACATCACGCTTATGTAATGTGTGTCTTGTGAATTAGTTTGTCACAATCCTCTTGAAATTCTCCGCGCTACGGACACGCGTCACCTCTAAAGCTACTGTCATTTTAGCGAGCGTTCAAGTGCTACATTTTCAGGTCGCCTTCCTTGCCATTTATTCGATGTCTTCTGCTAAGTCCAAAGATGATAGATTCCAGAAGCATTCCTCTTCAGATGTGAAAAAAATGTCTTCGCCTAACGATTTTCCGGGTGATAGCGATGAAGAAAATTTGAAATCGATTGCTTTGAATCTTTTAACGAAGTCTTCCGTTTATGCAGTAGCCCAACTCGTATCTTCTAATGGAAGCAGTCGGAAACTTCTGTGGTTCATAGTTCTTCTGGTGGGGATTTCGGGTTGTTCATATGAAGTCTATCGTTTTTTGACTCTGTATTTCCAATATCCTGTCGTAATCACCTTGGAAGTACAGAACACTTGGAAACTTGATTTTCCAGCTGTGACTGTCTGCAATTTAAACAGGTAGGTGAGCATGCTTTTTTACTGAAATTTGGATGAATTTAGGACTTTCTACTAAATGGGACTATATTTACAAGTAAAATTTAGAACCATGTTTTGAATAATACCGGACAGTTTTTTGCTAGAAATGTCTTCTTTTCTTTTTGTGAATGGCTAAAAATAAAATTAGTGCATGCCTGCTCTACTTACAACGTGCATAAGTTTCTTACTTTTTGTTTGCCTCCATTTCTCCTTTTAATAACTAAAATTATACTAATATGAATCAATTTAGGAAGTAGTACACAGTGCAACACAACAGATTATAATCTTTAAAAAAAAAAACAGCCATTTGTAAGATATGAATTATTTTACCTGAAATTAACTTTCCTACAGAGCTTTTGATCTTCTCAAAGCTTCAAATATTTCATGCTCTCATTTTAGAAGCAATCCGTTTATCTTATATAAAAAATTATTTTTATAAAAGACAAAAATTCGCACTTCTCAAGTTTTCATTGCATCGTTTGTTCAATTTGACGACATAAACGTTTCCTAAATATTCATCACTTTAAAACTGCATATTGAATTAATATGAATTATTATTTTATAAATAACAATATTTGATTGCATAAATACATAGATATAAAACACAATAGTGCATATGGTGTCCTTTTTTATGCTTTAAATGCAAAAGTATTAAAACCTAGTTAGTTAAGTTATTATGGTTAAGATTAAACTAGGCGATATAAAATCAGTCAACGACGTGGTAAAGAAATCAATAGGCAAGTTCCAATGAATAGTAAGATAGAGTGGATTTTATTTTTTGGCTCATTTTAAGCAATGATGCTATTAAACGAAATTCTGTATGCATGAAATCTTTGCCTCTAGAAATAATTCTTAATTAATCATTGGACTAATTCTTCTGAATGATCTTTATCATAATTAGTAAATCCTACTAAATCTTTGCTTGCATTATTCTACATGCAGTTTACACTTGTTGATTTCATTTTCCTTGCATATTACCAGACGCATCCCCTTTCGAAAGGTACAAAAGTATTAGCAATCACGTTAAAGGCCGATGGTTAATGGATTGCTCCCGACGGTTTAATGGAAGCTTCTTTATGATACGGCTAATTAAGGCAAGAAGATCGATCATTTCTCAAATGTACATATACTAGAGCCAAAAAATATGTCAATGAAGTTTTCTAAAATGAATTCTTTTTTGTAAGTTTCTGCGTTTTTCTCTTATTCCAGGGTGAGTCCTCAATACAACACAGAATATATAAAATTTTCAATAATATTTGGATTAAAATATAACTTTATTTTAAATAAACAACTTGAAAAGTCACACTTTCTTTTTAAAATCCTTACATTCAAAACAACATTTTGGCTTACTTCAAAATTAAAAATAAAACGTACCACTCTCATAATTATTCTCATTGAATCAAACACAGTTAAAATGGAAAATAAAATTGCATTCAAATTACTGTAAGAAGTGAAAATTTATTTAAATTCTATGTCTAGAATCAATACTAATTTCATTGTATGAGCATAAAAAGATAGAGCAATATTAAAATTTTGAGGAATGTATTAATATAGTCTTATTGTTTATAATTTCAAAAAATAAAATTCGGAGGTTGAAGGATTGAGTTTTGAATATTCGGCATACCTTTATATGCAATATCTACTTTCTTTATGCTTTTCTTATCTACATTGATGGAACACTTGACAGTTACTGGAACTGCAAAACTTATTTTTGCAAATAGAACATTTATCTTATAATTATAAGAATATAAAGGAAATAGCACATTACCAGAAAGTTCTAAAAATGGAAAATTTTGTCTAGTATAATTAATGTGTGCAACATGAAGAATTAACAAACACAATGCTGTTGAATGCTAAAGTTTTTATTATTAAGTAAGTATTGATTTTTATTATCAACAACAGATAACAAAGTTCCATCTGTTATTAAATCAAGAGGAATTGTAACGACTAAATTGTCTTCCGAAGGCAAAAGATAAAGGAAACATAAATTATTATCGTTGTGATCTTCTAATTGATAGGATATCTGGCTTAAGTCAGAAGATTGTATATTCGCTTTCCAATCGGAAACATTTCTTCGCCATAATATCCAAACTTTTCTCAAAGCAATCGTAGTTATAGCGATAGATTTTAGCCTGCGTATTCCGATAGAATGAAAGTAACCTGTTCGATGCATAACATTAGAGATTCTGTGATGTGTATAGAAACTGAAAGAGAGAAAAGACAGGTTTCGGTAGAGTTAGCAACTCTTGAATGAATCTAAGAATTCCTCATAAGTGAAAACGAAGTGAGGAACAAGTATAATCCATCTTCAAAAGAATCAATTGAAAAGATGTACCACCGCTTTTGCGGTTTAACCGGCATCGTGTTAATCACCATTCAGATGGTTCGAGTTTCGATATCCCTAAATTGGATTTTGAAAGCGTTTTTAAAGAAGAGGTTATTTCTGACTGGTGTGGTTTGTATGAAAGATGCACTAGAATGGTTTGTATCAAATATCCAAACAACTTTTTTCACCATTTTTAAACTTTTAAAAGCCAACCATTTGGCTAATTTTAAACTTGCCGAGTTTCAAAATTTCCAAAACATTCAGAACCCAAACCCTCAGACACAGAGAAATAACAGTTTTTAACACTTTATAACGCATATTCAAATGTTACTTTTTGTTTCAATGATACTTCATTCCACATTTGTTTTCAAACCAGTGCATTCCAATAGTTAAATTATTTGAAATACTTGTAGATTTATTTTTGAAAATCTGTGTCTAATAAAATTTTGAATTATATTAAAAATTGCTCGGAATATTTTAAATTAGATAAAAGAGTCTTTAACATGGTAATCAAAGACAGTGCAGAATGTACCATTCTGCACAGTGTGCCGTACGCTGTGGTATTGTCAAGTCTGCTGCCATACAATAAATCGTTTATAGGAATTAGATTGAAATGCCGAACAATTTGTGTCCTCCAGTGAGGACTCCAGGATATCATGTAGTCACTGTATCCACCATAAGATTGGTGCAGAATAGCCAAACATGTCAATTAAACGCCAACAACCAACCAACCATGTACTCACTAATTTCGTAAACAAGATAGGGTAATATCGTCATTTCTTTTCACTATTCAGCATCCGTTCATGACGTTTCAGTAAATGAATACGTCAACTATTTTCGGGAAAATCAAAGCACACCTTCAGTGGCAAAAGCTTAATGACAGTGCACGTGGTTCCGTCTGGGTGTTGAGAATTCTGTCACGGAACGCTGTCCACTTTCTGAAGTCTCTTAAAATGTAGCATAATTTTTTTCATTTTTGAGAGTTAAACGCGCGATTTATATCGTTTTGGGGAAGAGCAAATATCAACCAATTCACTAAAACGCCAGTCCACTCCATGTTGATAATCGTAAGAAATCTGACATTATCACCTAACATGCAGTAAGTCGGTGAGTATGTTTTGTGATAAAAAGTTGCTAAGTATTCTCTATACGGAAATTTTAGCAGAGTTCATAAACATTTAAAAGGTCTTTAAAAGGTAAATGCAATAAATACTTTGCTGTTTAATAGGGGAGGTTTGCCGAATTTGGATTGCATGGACATGTTTTAATGTGTAGTGATAGAGAAATAATTTTAGTGAAAAGTAGAAAGCATAATTTTTTGGTAGTTTATTTATCTTCAAAACAATGTGATTGGCTTTTTGATAAAATACACTTTAAAGCAGGAAAAAAGCATAAAAATTTGTGTTATCGGTTTAGCTAAGAAAACTGATTTCCCAAATTGGACCATTTTATTTCCAAAGGCGACCACCAATTTCTCTAAGCACAATGAAAGCAAAAAATACTTTTTTATTCTCAAAATGCACATCATTGCACAATGTATAAATCCAAACATGGCATTTTATGCACTGTATCATTTCTTCTTTTTTCTTTGTTTCCTCGCATATTATACAAAACCAAGTAGCTTTAGTTTTGATTCCTTTTGAACTAACATTTGATGTCTTTAATGTTTCTTTATTGCATTTTTTTGGCAAATACCAATTTATGAGGACTATTAGCGATTGCATTGCTTTCCGGGCTATTCCTCTTGTTCAAGATGATAATAGTCCCAATGATTTAAACAGCCTAATTTAGGCCATTTTTTGTGGTTCACTTTAAGCAACTTTTAGACAAAAGCAAATAAAAAATCCCCTAACCTTATCTCTAAACTATTTGATAAAATTGCGGTAAATTGCAGCCAAACAAATTTCCTATCTACAATAACATATTTTTATACCTATTTTAAAACAGCGTAAGGCCTAGTAGTTGTTCGTAAAATAACTGATTGATAATATCTAAATTTAAACACTTGTTCTCTAACTTGAACCACATAGCGCTTTCTCTTAAAAATGATTTCATACTCCAAATTTACATCGCTACAACATTTGCCTATTTTACTGTCCAAACATTTAATATAATTGAAGATATGATACCAGTCCAATCTAGGCACGGTCCAAATTCGGCAACTCTTCCCTATATGTAAGAAAAAAATGCAACTCTGAAAATTATTTTATCATCATCTAATTAAAATTATTTTATCATTATCTAATTAAAATTATTTTATCATTATCTAATTAAAATTA
>BGPR01000286.1:367827-430275 GCA_013235015.1 Araneus ventricosus
TAAAATTATTTTATCATTATCTATTCTGTTTGTTCTCAGAATACCTGTGTTCTATTACGATTGTCTTCTTAACCAAAACAAGACAGTGGAGGAATGTATGGACTACTGTTCTAGTAAGGGTGGATATCGTTCAGAAGAAACATTTCATCCCATTCTCCCTTCAGTGAGTGTTATTATCTACTACATTTATAGTCAATAATTATTAATATAATTTCATTTTTTCTAAATTCGGATGTTAAATGTCAACGTAAAGAATGCCACCCTGAATTGTAGCAAAAATGTAACAGGAAAAATGAGAACCCAGGTATAATAAATACTGCCAAAATTATCGTAAAAAAAGTTATAGTGATGCTCGAAAATGAGAATAAATAATGCACCAAGTGAAAGGTAGTAAACACGTTGCTACTATACAGGGTGTATCAGTACAGCGGTTACAAACTTTCAGGACATAACACCACAGCATACCCCCGAACTCGGCGCCTAAACGGCTCGCTACCGGTTGGATGAGTATGTGTGAAACTTCATTGAAAAGCAAAAGCAAAAAAAAGCAAAAAAATTTACAACATTAGGATATAAAAACATTTGAAAGGGAACATAATTATACATGAACAAAGAAGAATAAAATAAAAACTCATTGAGGATTACAATCCGAGTATAATATAAAAAATTTACAAGAGGAGTTATCAAACTTGAGTGCAGTGAAAGGGTTGAATGTTTCATTTAGTTACATTTTTTCATGCAGTTGCAGCTCCATGATCCGGGGCTGATAGTGGTGTTCGATGCGACGAAAAAGTAGAATTGAATAACGTATCACCACCGGTTATATTGATGAAAATTGTCGCAACCATCCTAAAAATCGTGGGATTGTTTTTTTGTTCTGTCTTGTTATTTATACTGAGGGATCGCTGGAATTGTTACTCAAGGGTTGGCAGTGATGTGAAGGGTGATTACACCTAGACGATGGGAAATCACATAGCAATGCGTGGTCATCGATGAGTCGACCTTCACCCGGGAGGGAATGTTCAATTCACATAACTTCCATGTGTGATCGGAGGAGAACCCACATGCAACAAGAACCCATGCAACCCAGAAACGGTTTTCAGTAAATGTATGGGCCGGCATAGTAGGAGACCACCTCGTCGGGCCGTACTTGTTGCCCGAACGTCTGACAGATGCAAACTATCTGATCTTCCTTCAGCAAGTATTGCCGCAGCTGTTGGACGACGCGTATGTATCCGCTGCTATGTGTTCTTCCATGTGGTTTCAGCATGATGGGGCCCCCGCCCATTACAACATTGACGTGCGCCTCCACCTGAATGCAAGGTATGGCCAACAGTGGATCGGGCGGGGTGGTCCAGTGTTTTGGCCCGCTCGATCGCCAAACCTCACTTGCCTTGATTACTTCTTATGGTGGTACGTCAAGTCACTGGTGTACGAAACTCCCGTTAAAAGTGCTGAGGACCTTGTTGCACGCATCGCGGCAGATGCTGGGGAAGTCCGGGACACGCCCGGTATTTTCGCTAACGTTCGATCTTCAATGCGCCGGAGTTGTGAAGCCTGCATCACGGCCCGGGGACGTAATTTCGAATACCTACTTTGATGACGATCGTTGTATCTTTAATGTTCTTTTTTCTTAGTTTTCTGCCGCACTAAGAATAATAAACATGTTTTCTCCTCTTATTCGTGTCCTGTCTTTCTTGTGTTTTGTGTCGTCACTACCGAGGCCAGGAAAGCGTTTCCGACCATGCATTGCTATGTGATTTCCCATCGTCTAGATGTACTCTATCTGTCCTGAAAATTTGTAACCGCTGTACTGATACACCCTGCATAATAAAAGTCACATAGCAAATACTGTCCAGCGAGCTATGAACTTTGATTTTAGCAGGAGTTTATTATTTATTTTTTGCTTAAGGTTCTACATTAGCAAGACAAAAAAATTTGACAGGACATAAACCAAGTTTCGAATCATTATTTACTGGCAGGGCCAATGAGATCATTCCAGGGCCAATGAGATCATTCCAGATATATTTGATACATCATAATTTGTTTTGTAGCTACTTGAGAGGAATAGGGGGATCTGGCTGTAAGTCTGAGCCGTACCTTGGTCGACCCTTTGGCTAGCGTTACACTTACCAGACTTCCAATTTTCATCGACATGCACAGATTTAACCAATGAGACTATATTAGGTGCCAAAGTGGATATTCGTTATAATGGGGTTTCGTATCAGCGATTCTCCAATCGAAGCCGAGGTTCTGTCACAATGTTATTGCTTTCTGCACTGAAGTGCCAAAAGTCTTGGGATACCTCCTAATATCGTGCGAGATTTCCTTTTGCCCGGCAAAGTGCAGCAACTCGACGTGGAATTGACTCAACAAGTAGTGGGAAGTACAATCGTCGGAACTCACATTTTGCAGTGGAGATTTGGTCACGAGAGAACCCATCAGAACAAGATGAAGAAGAAAATTATTTGGGCTCACTCAGTTTGACAGAAAGCTGATAATGATTTGCAACATTCATTAATAGTTTTATTTCCTGTGAGCAATACTTACATATATATTGATAAATATAGCATACATTTTAGGGAAGATATAAAGTTGTCTTAAGAAATCCAAATTTGTCCGATGTTTGTTATTTACAGCATACAGAGTTTTTAACTAAATTTTACGAAACTAACCGAATACGCTAGCGAAGCATTGCATTAATATTTAAAATAAATTCATATGAATATTTGTGGTAAATAATTCTTTAATGCGCATGTGGGAAACATATTATAGTTGTTTTTTTATAATTTGGAAGCCAGATACATAGGGCAGATTATATAAAAATTCCAGTCTAAAACCTTTAAGATTTAGAAAGATATCGGATTGCAGCGAGCAGAATTTAAAGTGCTCTTCAAGAGAAGCTAAATGATGAGGGGCTTTCCACAAATGGCTGTTTTTTAAACATGAATCTTCAAATAGTTTTATTGAATTTTATGAAGGTTGAATATGCTGAATACCATACAAACTTATAAATAAAATACATAAATTAAATTGCAGCTCGACGATTACTCTTCGAAGATTCAAATTTAAAAAATATTAGTTTGTGGAAACACCCTCATCGTTTAGCTACTCCTAGAAAACAACCGAAATTCAGTTCGCTACAATGCATATATCTTTCTGAATCTTGGCGGTATCCAACTGGAATTTTTATATCAGCTACACTATACATCTGGCTTTGAAATTATGAAAAGAAAAATTGTGCTATGCTTCGCACATGCGCAATTAAAAATTATTTATTACAAATACTCATATTTCCTAACTTTAAATTTTAATGCAATGCTTCGCTAACATATTGTCACGTATTCTGTAAGTTTCATATAATAATATATTCGGATATTTAAGAAAACTTTTATATCTCCCCTAATATGCATGCTATTTTTACCAAAATATATGTACGTATTGTACACGGGAAACAAAACCGTTGATGAAAGATTATCAGCTTTCAGTGAAACGGGGAGAGTCCAAATCTTCACTGTAAAATATGAGTTCCGACGATAATACTTCCCACGTCTTGTTGAGTCAATGCCACGTCGAGATGCTGCACTTCGCCGAGCAAAAAGATATTCCACACGATATTAGGAGGTATCTCACGACTTTTGGCACTCCATTGTATACACTAAAAAGAATCAAACACTTTCCACTTTTATCTTACATTTTCTTGTAACTTAATGTAACGTATAAGAAACCCAATAAATTAAAAATGAGTTATTGCTTAATAAACTATAAAAACTTAATGGCGGGACTATTTTTTGTAGAAGCATCCATTTAATTATGTTTTTTATGTCCGAAAAATCTTTCGTCAGCATTGGAGATAAAAGCTTTTCGTTCTTTATTGAAACAAATTCTAAATTCAATAGAAAAAATAAATAAACTGTCATCAACACAACTGTCAAACAACATATACTTTCAAGGTTCAGAGAAGAATATGAATAAAAAATTACTTGAATCACTAATGGAAAGAAAGAAAATTAAAGAAAAATTTTTTTTCGGCTGTAATGTGATTTAGTAACTTTTTAAAGATTTTGTAAATTTCTGAAGAGAATAATTCAGTTCTTAAAATTAATTTATCGCGAGTAGTAGTAACGTTTCTTCATCTTTAAAAAAAGAAAAAAGTGTAGCTAATAGAAAAATACTTCAGGAAGCTTATCATCTGCTAAAATTGTAGCGAAAATATCGAGGTGAAAATGTATAAAAGTTTTGCACTCAAAAAGTTTAAAATAATAGATTTTGAATGTATAGAGCCAAAAAATAAACTTTATCTAATACAAACGTTTATATAAATCACTAAAAATTGCTTATTTTAATATAACGCATGTGAATATTAAAATATGACAAACCTTTGACATACTGGAGAGAAGAATGTTCTGCGAAGAATCTCAAGAAATGATTTCTGAATTCTTCGAAACTGTTGCGCCAGAAAAAGAATTGTTTCTGACCTAAACAAAGGAAAGAAAGTTGCATTAGATTGATCTCTCCTTCGTCAAACAAATACATATTTCATAGAGGATTCTGTACATTCTTACAAACATGGAATGCGAATAAGCTTTTATTGAGACACAAATACAGTTGTTTTCTGCATGCAATACTGTAAGTTATTCGGACAGCTAGAGAACTCTATTTTCGTAGATATTAATAACGTTTGGTACATCTAAAAATGCCCTTGTGGGCTAAGCAGTCTTAGAGATTTGTTTATGTTATAATGATAGAACTTTTAAAATACAAACCAAAAAAATTGTACTGTAATAAACGCATAAATCTTCAAAATTATGAAACCAAAAGAAATCAACAGAACCAGAAGGTAAATAATAAAACAATAGTAAGCACAGAATATATCAGAAAATTTTATCTTCTTTGTCAAATAATAAATTAACAAGCAATTAATATAAAGAGAAATCATTATAACACTTTGTTCAGTAGTACGATGAAAACCCATTTAACTATTTTTTTATCTGATAGGAAATTCAGCATTTTAAGAATTATTGTTATGCAAGGGAAATCATTATTGTTATTACTTTATAAAATGTGAATTTTAATGCATTTTTCTTTAAAAATAACATAAAACTCCCCCCAAAGAAGCATGGGAGTTTTGTGACTAGTGAAAAAATATAAAACTTTTATGATTTCTTTCAGGTGAATAGAATTTCAATAAAACAAGAAGAGTTGTTTCTTCTATATCTTTAAAGCCAGCTAACAAACTTCTGTTATTTTTAACTAAAACAAACCGAAGTTAAGAATAAAAGAACTTAAATGCTTTCCTTTTTCAATAGCTTTTAATCATTCATTATTTTTTTCATTATTTTATCTAGTATAAAATCTTCATTTGTAAATTAAATTTTAAATAACTAATATGCGTGAAAGACTTAAACTTAGAACGCAAATGCAGTCTAATAATACAAGGAATAAGGACACCTTTCAAAATGGTACTAAAGATTCCATTGCATCTTAGGCAAGTTTTTAAAAGAAATAAATAATAAGTCTAATAGATGATTATAAGAGAGAATTATTAGCCTACCTTGTATTATTGTTTGAAAAAATCGGGAATACCATCGGATGCTCAGCTTACCACAAAATGTGCAAATTCCCGTAACAGGAGCTGGCCATCGGGGAACTCACTACAGGCTGTTTTACTTTCAACGATAGGGAACAAGTACTAAATAGTTTGATTTTGCATTGCTGTGTTTCAAACAGCGCGCCGGAGATAAAAATAAAGCTATAGGGAATAATCAGGCCTGCTTTGATTTTTTTTATGTGTATCTCACGAAACCAGATTTTATTGTAGCATTGTTTCCACTTTCAACTGCCAGATAGTTCTGCTATTTGTGGAGCCGTGCGTTACCTAAGATAAGATATTGAGTGAAGCACTCAAGCTCCATTGAGAAGCTCAGCTGTCAAACAAGAAATCACAGGCATCATTTCTTCTAGTACGACAGAACATGAGCAACAAAAGTACTGCTTAATACTATGAAGAAGTGTGGTTCCTCGACTACAGCTGTGTTCCTGAATGGAGAAAGAGTTACTCCGATTAGTGCCTTATCCTATGAAAGGCATCGCTTCGACAACTGGAGAAACATTCTATGGTTTGAGCTGTAAAGTATTCTACTAATAAGTTCTAAATTCATGACAAAATAATCCGGTTGCAGTTTCATTTTTTCTGTGCAAACCATATATTTTTATCTTCATTCGCTTACGAATTATTGATTACTCCGGACTTCTTAATCACCCTGTGTGTCTGAAACCAAAAGACAAGTTTTTACAACCCTGTGACCCGAAAAGGAGAATTCATTTGTGTTTTCGAAACAATATCTTGTCTTCATTAATTGCTCAAAATATTTTCTTTGGGTACACTCTTACTTGTTAATCAAACTCAACAAATACCATTTTTACAATTTTAATTAATGATCACTTCTTTTATTTAGTGTACAGAATTTCGTATTATTTTTCCAGTAGTCTTTTGCCTTTCTCTTAGTTTTTCTAAGCAATAATTGTTATATATTTAAATTGTGATATTCCTACCGAATTATCTGGAACTATTGTACTCATTATGAGATTCAAGAGCCCATTCAGCTCTTTAATACAGACGGCTTCAAACCCCAATTTGCCCTAGTTATTAGCATTCTACTGTATTCCAGATTTAACTTAAGATTAACTCGGTTTCTAACTCCGGCTGAACAGTCATCAGTATTTGCATTTTAAAACGCTTAAGCTAATCTTTAGAAACTTGTGGCGAAGATTCAGTGAACAAAGGTAATGTGAGAAAATAGCCTCGGAGGTTTCTAATGAATAATGGCTAATGGGTATGATGTAGAGTGAAGACTTTAGTAAGTGACTGATTATTTGAAGAAACATGAATGTGGAAATTAAGATTCAGATTTTGCTTCTAGCGGGGGAAAAGCTTTAAGTATCTAATTTAAAAGATATTCATTTGATTAAAATGCGAAATGCTTCCTTTGGGATATCGACAAATATTCTGTAGTGCAAAGTAATTATCCTATCCCTCTCCCATTCTAATTGTTGATGGAGCAGATCCATCATCTCAGGGAGACAAGAAAAACTATCATCTTTCAGTTTGGATCTCAGATGAGTTGCTCTTCACAAGGAATTGCTGTGAAAGAGCATTAATTAAGGGAGACACCCAAGAAAGAGCAATAATTAAGTCTGAGAAATATTGAGTCATCAGAGTATATATGCTCGTTTTGACTCAATTTCCCATCCAAGATTGGTTTGAAATGATAAGGGAAAGATTCCTTGATTTCTTTTAAAACTTTTGATAGGCTAACTACAGGTTAACACGGAAGAAGACCTCTCTGTAGTTCGAAGAGTCTGAAGTTTGAATCTTGGTCAAATAGATCTTCATAATATTCTTAATTATATATAATGAAAAACAGATGACAGAGCCTCGCCTTCTGGACCAGAATGTCGCGGGTTTAAAACCCGAATGCCCGACATATTCGCCATGTAAACGGACCTAATTAGCGTTAAATCCGTAGATCGTCAAACATCCTCCCGCTGGTATAATAGGGAAGTTTGGAGGGGGTATCAGCTCAGGAGTCACCATCTGACCATGGTTCAAACTTATGGGGTTCATCCTAAATCAACCTCGTGTAGTTCAAAACGGGAATTTAAGTTAATTAAACTGAACTCTAATTTTTTATACATTTTTTGCTTCCTGTATACGACTCATGTGTTCATTTAGTTTCCCCTTTAAAAGCTCAAACACTTGAAAGGACACATTTCACAGTTATTATTCGGCTTATAACCTAATGTAGTCAAATGGAAAATCTATATCTGGACGGTTGTAAAAAAATCCATCAATCTAAATGTGCAACAGTTTCTTTAATGTTTCACTATTAAATTTCATACAACAAATCTATATTCAGTAGGACCCAAAAATCCGAACTAATTTGGGCTGATCTTTGTTCGGATTCCGGGGAATTCGGATTATCAGACAAAATTCGGTAAAATACTCTTGATATTTATCAAATACAGTAGAGTATTGATTCTAGGTTCTCTGTGAAGGCGTACGGAAAGAGCACGCGGCGATTCTCAAGGTACAGTGGCAAACAAGTTGAGGGTTAAAAGATATCTGAGTATGTTTATACTAATGAAGGTGCTGTATTCATTCTTAAAGACCAATTCAAATACTTCTTTTAAGTTAAGAATAAGCATTAGCTTTGTTTTTTATTCGTAATTGTTATTTTCCTTCATTTTTCAATAAAACTTTTTCAAAAAATTAAAAAAAGATGTTCGGATTCCCAGGCTTCTACTGTACAATTATACACATTACTACATATTACAATGAATTTTAAGGTAAAATTTACATTTTGCATTTAAATTTTTAAATGTCAACAATATTTTTCCATGTTAGGATGGAAAGGATTTTTTCAGCTTTAATAACATCGACTTTTCTTATTTTTTTTCATTAAAATAGAAGTTGTTTCATGTGAACATTCAATTCATTTAGTCGGCCAAATAATTCACTTTTTCGTGGCGCTTTTGTGAAGTCATGAAATGTTCTTCGCATATTTAATTTTAAAATAAATACTTTTTAAGTGAAAATCACGTTAATTTTTCGAACAAAGCTATAATTTATTTCCTTCATTAATTTCTTCCCCCGATCGTTTTCGAATTTCTGCGAAAAGGTCATGTAATTATCTTAACGAACAAAGCACATCATTATCGGTTTTGAATTTCTCTTCTCCGTCTAAACTATGAACGTGACAGAAAAGAAAAAGAAGAAATCAATCTTAGATGTCTCGACTTATTAAAATTTTAAATAATTCAACCCTTTATTATGCATACTTCAGCAAAATAAATTATTTTAATTTAAGTAGGATCAATATATGAAGAAAAAATATTTTCCAGCAGAGGCAAGGACAGATTACTCTATTGTTCGAAAAGATTTATTAACCTGTTTTCTGTAAGATATTTTTAGTTTTACTTTATTCATCGATAAAATGAATAATTAAGTTTGATATCTCTAAAATCTTCCTGACACTTCGGGGACTGAGAATAATAAGAGTACAGGGACTATAACTTCCCGGTGATAAAATTCAATCACACTTCTATTACTCATACTGATATGATAAAAATAAAATTAATTAATATATTCATGGATGGTAAAATTCTAAAATGCTTGTATATTTTCTGTAAAAGATTTTACGAGTAGAAAATTTTCAAAGATGGTTCTTTAACTGTATAAGAACGTCTACTTGGCACTTGTTTAATCGTTAAACTTTTGGTCTCTTTCAGGCAATAAAAAGATATGCTTCATGTTCTAGTAATTTTGACGGTGTTTTCAGCATGGAACGCTCTCAGTCTTTGCAATTTCTGAATCGTTATTTGAGTTTGTCGAAGGAACAAAGAAGCAAGTTGGGACATCAATCAGAAAACTTCATTACATCTTGCACTTTCGACGGAGAATCTTGCTCAGTCGGGTATGATTTACATAAAAATTTATAAAACTCATTGATTTTGTGCGTCCATTAAAGTTAAAACGCTCCCAGTCTTTGCAATTTTTAAATCGTTATTTGGGGAGTTTCTTATTAAAACTGAACTTACCCATTTTACAAAATTGGGTTTTAAAGTTAATATTTTTAAATTTGTAAAAAATTAAGAACTTTAGGTCGCTTTAAAAAAGACAAAAAATATTTTTTGAAGCAAAATGAGACTATGCCCTTGTATAGTTTGGTACTAAGATGAGAAAATTGTAAAAAAAATGTGGATATCTTCACTTTTGATAAAAAGCTCCTCATTTGAGTTTAGAACAAAGAAGTAAGTTGGGGCACCAATCAGAATTTTCAGGATTTTTTCAATCAGAAACCATCAGGATTTTTTTAAATTCAATTCGTTCGTAATAGTGAAGCTTACAGTTTACCGAAACCTTATAAAGATTTCAAGTTTTACCTCGACATAAATATTTCCAATTTCGAAAATCACTTCAAGCGTAACTCAAAACAAAAATTTATTTAATAATTCTATTATAAGACACTTTTTTAAAAGAAGATTGAACCCAAGACAGAAAAAATCATCTTTCTTTCGCCTTCAGCAATCAGAAACAGCTGATTCTTTATCGCATTTTCTCTATCTGTTAGTTACCATCAATCATAATCTCTGCCCACCAGCGAGGTCTTGTCCTTTTTTTGTCGGTTTGCTACGGCTTTATTGGAAATTTTTAGACAAGATTTTTTTCTAATAAGAGCTACTTTTGAAAGTAAGAAAAAATTCATGCGGAGAGATTGACATTTTTATTTATCTAGTTTCTTTCTTTTCTTTGTATGCCTGCCTTTTACCAACTTGCTATGATTAATGTACACATTTTCCTTCCCAATAGGAACTTCTCCAACTTCTTGAGTATTGAATTTGGAAACTGTTTTACATTCAATGGGAACTATGAAACCAGAGGAAAATCTTTACAGACACCGTATATTGGCCCAAACAGTGGTAAGTGTGGAGAATAGTTTTACACTCATTTGTCATACAGAATAAAAAATTTAAGCTGATAATAATGTGTATAAATTTTAAATATAAAATTAAACGTTTATTTTAACATTAGTGAACGCTCACTTTTAGTTCAAGAAAAGCTTTATTACCTACAAATGACAGTAATTTAAAATGAATATACGTGTTGCATAATGTTTTGCCCTATCTTCGCAAAGTTTAAACAGGATAGATAATTTTCAAAGTTTTGCTTAAGAAAGTTTATTGGTTTGATTATTTAGTATTAGTATTTAGTACGTTAGTCGCCACGACTCACGTCTGAAATTTGAACCATCTATCTAATTAGATGACTCCTTCTCTATTCTCTCTTAACTACATTAGTGGAGGGGTCATCTGATTAGATAGAAGGTATAAATTGTATTTGATCGCCATGTGAATCGTATTTGATTCACATGGCGATTATCATGTTAATAAAAACGACGTAATCTCTATAATGTGTAAAAAAGTATACATATTTCCTTATTTCATGTTTTGTAATAAATTTTGGTTGGAATAAATAATATTTCAATATTGCTATGACTGTAGTGAGCATGTGATACTGAATGATACAAAAATGAATGATAAATTTGTATTCCTATAACTGCCGTCCTATGATTCAGCACTTGATCTGGCACTCCCTAAGTTGAATATCTCTCAAAATATAACACATCTGAATTAAAGTTTCTTTGATTAATTTACATTCACTTCAGCAGTTTGTTAGCAATTAATGTAAATGCTACAATTCCTGATACTGGTCTTTGTTAACGAATCGAGATTGAAAACGAAGCTGAACACAGTTTCGTATGAGCTTTAATTCTTTGTAGAGTGCGACTGCTTATTTAAGTTTCAACAGATACCTAGAAATGGAACAAATACGAAAGACATTTCATAAGATGCATCTATGCCATCTTTTGTTTTACTCTAAATTCTCAATTTTTAGAACCTTCACAATAGCTATTATTTGCTAACTCTTCGAACAATAACATACTTGGAATTTATGACATCAAAAGAAATCAAAATATCTATTTTTCAATAGATGTTATGCTCTCTGCCAATATTACTCGGGTCGTATTCTTTCTTCAGTCCCGCTACAGTAAATTTCAAAAACTTCAGACACATTTATATCTTAACCAATAAAAGAATGGCTTGTTCGATTCGAAATTCAATTTTTGAGAAGCCATTTCAAGACAAAAATAGATTGGAGATTTTTTTTAAAAATCTGTAGCTACTGCCTTTGCACTCTTTGTCATGCAAAATTTTCGATTCATTATAATAAAAAAGATTGAAATTTGTTTCCATCAGTGGCTGAAACAGAGAAATATATTGAAAAGAATTCAGACTTCTGAAGCATTATCCTGTCATACAGCTATACTTAAAATAACGTCGTTGTAAAATTGGACCCCACTTCACAGGTTATGACTGAAACTTTAAAAAAAGATACATTATAGTTAAGAGACAAAGAAAAGGAAAAGAAATATAGGAATGTAATACGCGAAAATAATAATGTAAGTAATATGCTAAAATAATAATATATGCTATGTGCTAAAATAATAAAGCAATCAATATGCTAAAATAATAATGTAAGTAATACGCTGAAATAATTATGTTTACTAATAAGAAATAATTAATGTAAGTTTTGACATTCAATAACAACTTTATTTAGAAACTGATTGTTTGCAAAGAATGTTTAAAGTAAAGCTCCGCTCGCACGTAAGTTCATTTTGGTTTAATTGGTCATAAGTGACAAATTCAAAAGGTTTCTGTTGTAAAATATATTTATAAGTAATTTTTGAAATGAATATGCCCATTTTTGTACTATTCCCTACTCAACCTCTGCAATATAAGAGGTCTTTAAAAATGAAAGGAAAAATATTCGTCTGTTTCTATTTAATGCCTTTGGTATTCGATATATTTTATGAAATAAAGAATTTTTATCACTTATAATTATATATTTCTCCCTTTTTCGGATATAATTTGATATAGCGAATTTTAAAGACGCTACATTAATTTTCGCCATATTAAAACCTGAAAGATCAAACTGTGGTCAAAATTCTGTTACTATAGTATCTTACATCAATGGTTATGGGTTACTATAATCTAAAGTCAACTGAAGGAGATATTTTATTTCTTTTAACCCGGGAGGTCGCGTGCTACGAAGAGTGACGCGAAAGGGGGTGTGCGACACCCCAATTCATTATTTCGCTATTTAAGTAAAACTAGCAACATTTTTTGCAATATCTGTTCCAAATGATTCATGCAAACAGTTCTTATTATATAAGGACAAATTTTTAGATGAAAAATTTAGTAAAGAATACATTATATTATGCATTACTGCGAACACATAAGTAAAGTATATTTCATACATACATGTTTTCAACATTTTTTATGGTAAAAAAGCATCAATATAATTTGAATAGAAAAATATTGCTTGTAATTTTCTTAGGTACATAGAAAAACTTTTTTTTAGATATCCAAATAAGAATTCTGATGGGCTTTATCTTTAAATCCAATAAATTTAGGAGGTAATACACTTTTATTTCTCAGAATAGTTTTTACAATTTTAAGCTTTTCTCCAATAGTTTTGTGAAAGCTGATAAGACATGTACCAGCTGACTACAGTTACATTACGTCCAAAATAATATAACTTTTGCATCAATCTCTTGACATTTTCACTTACACTATTATCCAGTTTAAAAGTCTTGTACCGCAAAAGTCTCCATTTTAAAAATATGGAATGTTCTTGAATCCACTTCTTTCCTCACTAAAACTTAAATAGGGAGACAACATTATTTTCCTGACTCTAATCCGATCACTCAATTGAACAAAGAAACCTGACGCGTGGGCGAGCAAGGGGGTGTTTCACATCCCTTATGGTGAATTCAAATAAGAAAATAAAAGAATTTTTCTTGAAACATGTTCCGTCTGTTGAATGTGACCTTAAAGGCAGCTAGCATGGATTTGACTCATTTCAACTAAAGGGAAGTCAGTATTTTTCACATTTTTCCTGGAGTGGGGTGTCCGACACCCCCTTGCGCGCATTCGAGGGTTAATAATTTCCATTCCAAAGGAAAATTTAACACCCCAACCTAGGGTTTTTTTAGATTTTTTTCAACCGATTTTTGCTTTTTTTTTCTATATAAAATAGAAAATTATTTTTAATGTACCACTTTTAAATTAGTAATTTTTCATCAAAATACTTTTAATTCAGCGTTTGTACGCAAACCTATATTAGCGTCATCCACCGAACAGTATGAAATAATTGAGACGCGATTTGTATATTGTCCGATGCAAGAGACTGATTTCACAAATATTTTTCATGTCAATACCCATTATTTTCTTCTCTATCCTAAAACGTTTTTTCTTTCCCAAATCTTTCTCTTTATCAACTCTTTTTTTAAATGTCTCAGAATGTTAACTATTAATACAAGCAGTATTGTCCCGATTATTTATTCATGCATTTTAACCATTTTCTTTTATTTCACAGTCTAGATGTCAGTTTACTTTGAAAAAGTAAAAAGATATATGCTAAGTATTAATGAACTTCTCATTTGAACGATCGAGTAAATAAAGCAGTTGACTGATCTTAAAGCGTCAACTTTAGTACACTCGCCCTTTCTCCCCATTCCATTGCCAAAAACATTTTTCTTTTCACTTTCAGAAGGCCAGTTCGAAGTTAATTAGGTTTTTGAACAAAGTGAATGTAACTCCCTAATGAAAATGCAATTACTAAGTTTTAAAACGACTGTAGACGACATTTTGCTTCGTTATGGAATATACAGAGAAAAGATTGAGCATTCCTCGATACCATGCACTGACAAAACTTAACCCATTTTCTGTAAGATTAACGCTTGTACAGAAAAGATCTTTAGAGCGAAATTCAAACACCAGAAAGCATTATATCCCCATTTGTCAAAGTCAGAAGGAATAGAATGTTATGCAAAAGGGTGCAGTTTCTTGGTACCGTTTCAGAAACAGATTGTGTTCTCTGATGGATTTTGCAGGCGTTCACGCTGTATTGGAAAAAGAATTTAATCTTGCGTTTAATGTTTTAGCCTTTATGGTACCGCCAGATTCTTCTCTACAGCCCGAAGTCGATGGGAAAGATAATATTATTTTAAGGGAAACTGGGAATTTTTCATAAATGAAAGACTCGGAAGAAAAAGAAATGTAAGCAAAGTTTTTTCACTCAGGTCGATTAAAAAGAAGAGCTTACTCATAATTCATATCTGCACACTTGAAGCGAATATTCATTTATCTTTGAAAAACAGCAAAAAGTCTACAAAAGTAAGAAAACATTTCTTCCGTGAACAAAAAGCAGGATAGGTATGATATGAAATTTTTGACGCTGCGTCTTTTCCGCTATCATTTTCGTATTTCTATTGATTTAATCGGAATAATCAAAAAATTGTATCAATCTTGTAAGATATGCAAACATGAAATAAAAATTAATTAATAAAAATAATTTCGAACAAAGGTTTTTCACGCAATTCGATTCAAGGGAATAGCATGGTTATAACTCATATTTGCACGTTTTAAGCGAATATTCATGTATATCTAACACCCACCCCCCCCCAAGTTTGAGGGGAGAACGACGAGTACGTAGATGAGAAGTGGCCCGACTCAGTATGCCGATCTTCTCTACTCCTGGGTTTACAGTAACGGATGTTTTGATTGATTAACGAGCGCACACCGATGGTGGGACGTACCACCTTAGGAAGAGGTATTTGCCTAGGACGGCGATGAGTATTTTGTGCCAATCATAGTACCTGTATTGCTATCTGCAGCGACCCTATCATTCAATTTTTCCAACGACCAGTTCCAAGGCGACTATTACGTTCTAGTCTTATTAATAGGTACAACTGATAAAATTTAACAAAAAAATATATTCAAAATTAAATATTAATTAAAATTAAAATTAATTAAAACTCTTTTGTATTATACAGAATGCGAATATGCAGCAACTTCTAAAACAAATAATAGAAAAACAAAAAATTTAAAAAAGAAAAATATATAGGAGAAACAGAAGAAGTAAGCAATAATGAAAATGATCACAATACACCCTTTTGCGCGCCAACGCAGCAGCATCAAGTGATTGCATCAGCAAAATTTTCCTAAAATTATCTAACAAATCACTATAGCATTAAACAACAAAAAATTCTCTAATAATTAAAATGATTAAAAGCACACAAAAGAAAAAATAGAAAGTAAAAAATACAATCAGAATAGAAGAGAACTAGAATGGTGAACTTCTTCAGAAAGCCACTCGCCATCGGAGTTCTAATATGGACAAATTTTCTGTAGTCTTTCTGTTCTAGTCATCATTTACAGAGTAGCAAAAAGTTTATAAAAGTAACAAAAAAATTTCCCCGTAAACAAAAAGTAACATGCCTACGATATGAAATTTTGGGCACTGCATCTTTTCCAAGGTTATTTCTTTCGATTTAACTGTAACAATGCTAACATAATTTATAACCGATAGAAGATTATGTGAGTGCATTCATATTTTTTCTGGTTTCTGTGGTATCAAATTTCTACTTGGCATAGTGTCTTATTCGAAATATTCTTTTCTCAACTTATCTTTTACTTTTCTCTCTTCGACATCTTCGGAGAGAATTAGAAAAAATCCATTCAAATGATAATAATATGTAAACCCAACGGGAGTGGATTTTCAAAGCTTTACGCATATAATCAAATTAACGCTAGTATGTAGCTATGAACAAATAATGATGGAAACGGTGAAATACAGCTATGGCTTGTGAAGTGCAAGCTATATTAGTACATTTAATTTGAATATATGCGTAAAGCTTTGAAAACCCACCCCCGTTGGGTTTTAATCTTTTCAAATTGAATTTTTATTTAGTTTTATCGTTGATGAGAAACTTAAATCCAATAATTATAACACATTTTCAGCTCCATAATTTCGATTAAAGAATAGCAACATCGTTTAAAGTAACTATTTTATTTCGAACTACATTTTCTACATCCTTTGAAATAGAAAATGAAAGAAACCATAGCAATCAAAGTAGCTGAAAAGTTTTTAGGCTTTTTTATTTCTCTATTAAAATAGAAATTATACTCATTTACGCGCTTTTATTTAACTTGACTTGTTTCACGTTTGTAATGAAGGAAGTTTGTAATCGATTTTTCTCTCACTTCTTGATGCACTCAAGTCCTGAAATTTTGTAGAGTTATTTATTCTCGATGACAATACAATATTTTGATATTTACAAATCTTAATAACCCGTTAATAAATAAATTTTAATTATTATTTAATTATTATTATTATTTAATTATTATTTATTTAATTATTTAATTAATTTTAATTATTTTTATTCCATGAAAGTGGCGCTATTTGATAGTGAATTTAAGAAAAACTGATTTAAGAGTTTATAATATTTATAATAATGAATTATGAAGTAGTAAAAGGCTGTAAAATTGAAAATAATAAAAATATATAATTTTTTTTAAACACGCTGATGGCAAGTTTCCATAATATTTATAGTAATGAATTATGACATACAATAAAGATTGAAAATTTAAAAAATTATGAAACTAAAAATGTTTTTAAAAACACGCTTTTATTAGAGCACTAAAATTTAGAAAGCATTTTTTTTTGTCAAAAATATCGGAGTCAAAAGAAAAGCGTAAAAACGTCAGGCTTTGAAAACAATACTACCATGAAAGTAAGCCACAATGAATATCATGAGAAAGAAAATTCATAAGTTTTCATAACAATTACAATATATTATAGAAAAATTTACACGCTTTTACGATTTTGTTTTGCCGTCCATATTTTTGATTTAAAAAAATTGTTATCTATATTTTAGTGTACTAATAAAAACGTATTTTCAAAAGTTGTAAATTTTTATTATTTCCATGTTTTGCCGGTTTAATTTCTTAATTCTCTATTATATTCGAAAGCATCAAGAACTATAATTGTTTTTGCCTGAAAATCGAATATATTGCTACTTTACAATTTACGTTAGTCAACTTTTCTAAGCAGGCTTATTTTTTTGTCGTTCTTGATATTTTTAATTTTGCTCCGAAAGAGTGCAGTTTTGTTGCAAGCATTAAATGAACTCTACCTTTTAACAAAACTCTTCCTATACTTGCAACATTAAAAAATCCCGTATTCTATATCATTTGTATCCGAGACTTCCCACTAAGTGCATTTTCCCTTTAGAGTTCGAATCAGATTCCTTTTTGATTTAACTCACTCATTCTGAAATCAATATACTTTCCATTGAAATGGATTTCTCTAGATTATTTGATTCACTTCTTTCTTCCATATCGGCGGTAAAGAGCAGTGGCGGTTTTATCACTTTTATGTATAAATTTTTGAACCAAAACTGTCTTATTTAAAATTGTCGCTTTTAAATAGTATTCGCTGTTATTGTTTATTTTTATCGACTCAAAAGAACATCGGAAATGAAATGTTTAGACTTTCCTTTTTTTTCCTACTTTTTTTGTTGAAATCTTCGGTCGTAACCTTGACAATAGTCATTTTAAAAAAAGGATGACATAAAAAAAACTAATAAACAAAAAAAGACTATAGAAAAGTTCATTCAATGAAACTGATCTGAACTGTTAAAATCATTGGAGTGTTTTTATTCAGCTCTAAAATCTATCCTTGAGCAAGTTGCCTTCGTAGAATTTAATTTTTAAAAAATAAAAATTAGTCCCAAAAAATAGTTTGAAACATCTCGCTATAAAAATTCGTGGGAATTATTATACTAAAACAGTCAAATAGCAGCCTTGTAGCTAAAGTCAAGCTATATGACTATATTCTGAAGGAAAGCGGGCTTTGGATATATGTTTTCCTCTTAAACTACAAGAATATCTACGAATAGATAAAACTTTATTCCGAAAGAAAAAATACTGAAAGTATCTTCGCGTATTAGATTGCACCTGTTTGTGAAAATCGGAAGACACCAGCCCTTTTATTATTCTAGAATGGATGAAAAAAGTTAGATTTTCTTGTTGGCGGATATACAAAGCAAACCAATTTTACCTTAATAAGACTCGGATGCCTCATAAAACATGTACCGTAGAATAACAACATTACTATCACGGTAAGATATCAGAAATTTGTCGGTCAGCTTCAATTTAGTTATATTACGCCCCGTTTTGAAGCAAAATGAGGGCAATTTTGGAACGGACCTCGTAATTTTGAACCAGAGTCGGATGACGAGGATTGCATCTGAGCTGGAACCCCCTCTCCAAACTTCCGCGTCACGCCAGCTCCCCTCTGTCCTGTTACCAGGACTTACACCGGTTGGGTGGGCCGGGAGGAGTATGTCGTACACCACACTAGAGAGAGAGCGTTTGGCCCCCCCCCCTACGTGTGATTTAATGTGCAACAGGCCCACATAAATGGCGGATGTTCAGTGGAATCGGGTCTCGAACCTGGAATCCTCCGGTGCTCAAGCAAAATAAAAATATTTTTTGAAGTTTCCTACCACATAACACTATTTTACATGGGTCAAATACAAAACTCATATTGAAATGAAACTGGACAAGCAGGAGTGTTCTTTCCCTCGACTTTCTCATAAAGTCGCCATCATCTGCAAAGTGTTTGCCTCCAAGATGTTGTTTTAGCGGACCAAACAGATGAAATTTCTGGTTGGTCAGTGCTACAGCATCCACCTTACAGGCCAGACTTAGCCCCAAGCGATTTTCATCTGTTTGATCCACTAAAACAACATTTTGGAGGCAAACACTTTGCAGATGATGACGACTTTCAACACGAAGTCTTACTGTGGATGAGACAGCAACCCAAAGAATTTTATGCAGCTGGAATTGGGGCGCTGATAAAACGATGGTATAAGTGCATCAACATTGGTGGAGATTATGTTGAAAAATAAAATAGTTTCCAAGTGATTATCATGGTAAATTATTTTTTTCTAATCTTTTGTGACTTACTTAATGATTTACCCTCGTACAATAAAGCTCGTTTGGTAGTGAAAGAACAGAATAAACTTTTTGGAATAGTACCTCTCCCCGCTGGGTCCAAAATTCGCCACTGATCGATAACTTTGGTACCAAGATCATATGCTAAAATTCATGTATCTAGCGTGTTGCGTTTTGGAGTTATCGTGTCCCCATACGCACGAATAGATAGACATACTGGCGGATAATCAACATGACGATAGATTTGGCCCAAGCTTTGATATACGTCAACAATTCTGATGATAAATCCGTATGCCAAACTTCATTGATCTAGCTCGTTGTGCTTCTGAGTTATCGCGCATACATGCACGCGGAAGGACAGGCTGATCACTTCCCGAAAATAAATTTCGTCCAAGATTTGATACGGATCTACAATTTTGGAATAAAGACTATTTACCAAAGTTCATCCTTCTTGCTCTCCACGATTTTGCGTCATTTTGTTTACAGACAGATAGATATACTTACAATAGCTGAAGGGAGGTATGAAACGTAGAGATTCATCAAAATCTCGAGATCGAATTTTTTGATCATTACGATATTTTCTATGCTTCATATACGAAAAAGTATAAACGCTTGTGCGAAATATTTTGCTACAAGCTGTGATTTTTTTAGTTATAGTTATATTTACCACCCGTTTTGAAGCAACACTAGGGCTGTTTTGGAATGGATCTCGTAATTTTGAATCGTGGTTAGATGACGAGAGCGACAGGCATAAAAACCAATCCCACTATAGACGTCTATGGGGAATGTTTTCGATGCCAATATTTGGCGATATTTCGCTTTTTTGGCTAGAAATGCTTTTACTATTTCGACGACGACCGAGAGATGCAATCTCTTATAAGGATGTAAACATTTCTACTTTGTAGGGGTTTTTTGTGTATGTATGTGTGTGTGACTTAAAGTAGAATGAATTCCATCTTGAGTGTCTTAAAGTTGAAAATAATTTGTTATTAGTTGTTAATTGTAAATAAAGATGGAGGGTTTTCAAAACACGATGAAGAAAAAACACAGTTTCGCGCCAATCAAAGTAAACATGGAAACCCTAGCGGGTACAATGATCAACTTGGCGTGGTAAAAGACATTCCCATAGGCGCCTATAGTGGGATTGGTTTTTATGCGGGCGACAGCCCCTCTCCACACTTGCGTGCCACACCAGCGGGAGGACATTTGGACCCGACGGATTTAACGTGCATCCGATCCACTTACACAGCGGTTCTTCGGTAGAATCGGATTTGAAAGTAAGATGAGAGAGCAAGCTTAACCTTACTACGCTTGAATCAGTATAATCGCTCAAAGTTTGCTATAAAAAGCAACTGATGATATATTTAGCCTGATTCTAGTGATCTTCAATATAAAAGAAAAGTTAAGGAAATCATTTTATGCCTTCGGCGTGAGGGAAAATAGGGTAAGAATGCATCTCTCGCGCTTTTATTGAGAACAGATCTATGCGAATAACCTCAGGAAAGCGAAGAGTAGATTACGTGAAAGATTACGAATTTAATCATCTTTTACGAAAATGCTGACTTTGACAAAGCCGTGGTTACCTCAGAAATTCGATCGATATCTGCTGTGATGTTGACGTAGATGAGCCGATACGTAGTTTGGCATCACTAGCGTCATCAGTAAGAATTTTTTGAAATGCAAAAGAAGAATTAAGTATTTTTTATCACTACAACATAGGAATCTCTACAATATTTTATCACTATAAAATAGGAAACTATAATATAGGAAATTTTATTTAGTACTAAGAAAAGTAAGCTTGAAAATGGGAGCTTATTTTTAAATATTGCTAATACGACGAATGCATGTTTTACTCTCGTTCCGATTTTATTCATGAGCTTTCTGTGATAATTCCAAAGAATAGCGGGAAAGCAGAATTTTATTCCGTAGAAATTTATCCAGTTTCGAAATATTCGAAATATACATAAGTGCCCACTAAAGTCCTGAGGGCCCTTCCTTAAGCTGAGAACGGCGACGGGTATAGTCATATAAGTGGTGGCTGGGTATAGTAAAGTTGTTATGTGCTACACGATGATGAACAGCTCCGCCTAGCTACAAATAGAGCACATAAGACCCTCATTTGTTTGGTCGCAATTTCCAAATTTGTGATATCACGAGTGCGCTGTATGCCTCTTAAAAAGGCATGTTAGAAAAATCTTGAACAAATCCGTTCCGTCCAACACCTATGCAGACACTGCTAGCAGGGAATGTTGAGAGAGGTTACACGTGGTGCAGTTTTACCGTGAATCACTTAGAAGTCGCGACAACGTTCATTATAGACATGATATGGACAGAAACACACATTACCAGACGCTGGAAATTCCCTCCCACCAACACTGCAGGACCTTCGACGATCTATTACTAATGTTTGTGTCAGCGTGTCATCTATCATGTAACACAGTGTTCAGACCAACCCTTCCCGATGTGCTTTGCGGCAGCACGAAGGATAAATGAGCATGATGTCAGGGAAATATTAACAATAATGAGTTCAAGGCGTCTTTTCGTGCTGATCCGATACTGCTTTACAACTTTGTAACTGAGTTTTTAGCTTATCTCATACCGTTTCGAGATAATAAAAAAGTACTCTCCGAATTTTACCGCTAGGTGGCGCTGTAAGTGGTCTCATTGCGTAGCGCATATCCATTTTAATATACCTAGACACTGCTTTAATGACTATAGCTGTCGCAGTTGTGAGGTTGAAGGAGGGGGACTCATAAATTTTGTGGGGTCCCTGATTCTAGTTTTATGATTTATTCACCTTTCTAATTTAAATAATTAAATTAATTTTTCAATACCAACATTATTAATTCTTTTAATAAATTTGGATAGAAAATAAGTACATGTTTTATTCCAGGATTAGAATTAACTCTTAATTTAGAGGTTCAAGATTATAGTCCTATAACGCCAAGTGTTGGAGCACGAGTCGTAATTCACAAGGCAGAGTCACAACCGAATCCCGAAGACTATGGAATCAACATAAATCCTGGATTCGAAACATCAGTAGCAATCAGGCAGGTAAGTTTACATGTAGATGAATATAATAATAACGATGAATCTGATTTTCTGTTTAATTCTTGCGTTGAATTATATTAATTAAAATAATTATATTTGTCATTCCGATGTATATTACACAATAAGAAATAGGGAGCATTCATATGAAAAAAATCCTTACAAAAGTCAACATCCGCAATAAGTAAACTTCAAATTATTGCGAAAGTTGGGCCGCGATGACCTGGCGTAAAGTCTCGGTTTAGAGATCAGAGGATAGCAGATTCCAGATCCTTTTGCACCAATTATATGCTGTGTATGTACCCTGGTTCATGTTAAATCTGCCACCGAAGGTCAAACATACACACATTGGTGTGGCGTGAAGATTTTCAGAGTAGGGTACTGGTTCAGGTGTCGTTCTCGTGATCTGATCACGATTCAAAATCGAGCTCTTGTATAGTTTCAAAACGGGACGTTAAGCTAGTTTAGTTAGATTAACGTCCCGCTTTGAAGCTACATAACACTTATTTTAAGACGGTAATTTTTAACCAAGATCAGACGACCAGGATGACAGTTAGCTAAGGCAGAATTAAGAAATTTTCGTCAAAAAGTTGATGATTTCACTGGACAAAGCACGAACATTATTTTTATTTCAAAAGACAATAATTCGCAGTTACTGAACAACTTACGGTTATATTATGCCGGAAAGCTCGTTTTTTGCAATGATAACATTTCTACTTTCGTCCAACTAGATTTCCAGTCCAAACCAATGAGAAAAGTAAAACGTCAGCTGCTTGGCGGAGCAGAAAACACTAAATACCCTCTCCAAAAGTAAAATAAAACTAAAAGAGAAAGGAATGTGCACCTGCAGGTTAAAAGGGTGCTGAACATCGCACAAATCTCTCCAAAGGCTCCGTATTTCAGGAAACGGTTAACAGTTACGATGCAGCATTCCGTTCTCTCTGAATTTATGTTACCAACGAAAGCAAAACATGTTTGGCACAACAAAATGTTTTAATAATTGCCTAAATTTGAAACCAAATGTTTTGACTCGAAAACTGCATATTAAATGCATCATGATTTTAATACGATATGTAAATTTGACGCTTGTTTGGCTTCCAAGATTGTTTTACCATTTCCGTGCTTATTTTTATCTTGCTTAGGGTAAAAATGGGCAAATACTGGTATCTATAGGGCATTTAAATGAAATTTCTTTTTAAATTCTGTTTGTCCATGATATTATCTCAGAAAATTAAAAAAATATTTCCGTGTTGTCATAAAAGGGTGACATTTTTTTTCCAAAGACATAGGTTTAAAAAAAATTTGTTCAATGAAACAAAATTAGAATACTTTTAAGCCGAAAGCTTTACGAGACATATTGGCAGATAAATATTTTTCTAACTAATAACGAAAAAAGGCAGTAATGTTTGGATAAGGGTGAAATCCAACAGCTAATTGCTATTGTCTCTAAGAAGTTCCATCTTTTAATGGAATTGGTAGTTGATGACTTTAGGTAGTAAGATTTACTTTCGAAGGCAACTAAGAAAAATTCTTCCCACTGAAACTAAACTTTCCAAATTTACTGTTGATCAAACAAAGGTTATTGAACGTGCTACGCATTGACTCTATGTTTACTTTCCTTTTTTGTTAAAAAGGTAAGTAAACCTTCGACGCTGTTACAATCTTATTAGTTACAATCTTTTGCTCTTAAATTTTTTTAACCAAAGTATTTGAAAAAGAAAATATTATGTTAACCTTTATTTAACCCCCTTTATTTGTTTTGTAAGTATTTCTGAAAGTCGAGCAAAATTTGAAGAATGAGAAGACTGAAAACTAGGGATTCTTTTATCGAAATGCACCTAAAAAACTTTTATGTTATTAACATTTTTAACGAATAAAAAAACTTTTTAATTGATATTTTAATTCATATTTTTTCACTCGCACAAAACAGAAAGATTTGCAAAAAGGACAGAAATTCGACAAAAGTGGACCCTTGACCATTCAACTCTATTATTTATTAGATTTTTTGAAAATATTTCTATATCAAGTATTTTTCTCGATTTTTTAAACTCAGAGTAGTATTAATGGCAGCTCGAATCTATATGATATTATGCTAGAAGGCGGTAAAACTTATATATGTTTAAATCAAGGAATTGAGTTTGGTTACAGCTACAATATTGGGATATAGTTTTTATTTTCAGGTAACTAACTCAACTATGATACTATACGGAAAACTGTTATCACTCAGTTTAAAAGAAAGATATATAGCAAAATGATAGGCATTTAAGAAAAAAGTGATAAATTTTGTGCTAATAGTCCGCAAAAAATAAGAATCATTTAACACTTCCAACTTATTGAGCAATGTTTAATTTTGTCCTCGTTTCTTTTGCGATGAATCAGTTAAGCAAATATGAAAATGAACATATTTTAGGGAATATTTTTAAACCCGCACTCCTAAATTAACTGAAAGAAGGAGTGCAAAGAATTAGGGGCCTTTATAATAATCTTGTTGGCCTTCTGTTAAAGATAATTTTCTTGTAATATAACTAAAGTATACAGATATAAAATTCTGCTCATCAAATGAAAGCTAAAATGCAGAAAATTAAATATTTGATAAACAATGGATAGATTTTGGACAAATAAAAAAATGTATCCTTTTTTGCTGTTAGTATTTCAATCCTTGAGAAATATTTTGAGCAACACTCCTGGTTTTTATACTAGCGAAAAACCATTCTTTACCCAATCAACCAAAAAAAAGCTTTGCAATTCAACTTTGTTACCGGTTTCAGTTCAGTACGTTTGAATAAAATTTTCAGAACAGTTTGTTTGATGATACACTTCTATTTCTGAAAAGGTCTAAAAATTAAATAATATGGATGGAATTTATTTTCAACAGCAAACATCATAACGAATTATAGTCGAATTTCAATAATGCACATTTTTAGGTGGGAAGATAGTTTATTTATTGCTAATGAGAAAAACAGAACGGTAAGATTGAGATTTTAATATATGTATATATAAAACTCATTTCATTATGTTTGAAGAACACCTCGTTAAGCTCCTTCGCGTACTATTTCTTACAATTTCCTCTTTGCTTAAATAATCTAGTAAGGAATAGCAACAAGCCTATGAAAGGCATCTGTTTAAAAAAACATTTTTAATTTAGACCACATGCATTCTCTACGTGTGTCGATAACAAAATTATAGCAAAAATGGTCAAGTGCTTATTGTGTTCATCTTGAAAGTAAACTGTTTAACAATTAATAGATATAAACACATTTCATCAATTTTAAAAGCTGATATCACTATAGTCTTTACCGATAAAAATTGATTAAAAAATTAATTAAAAGCAGTATTCATTGGTGGGAAAGACGCACGCCATTCTTCAAAATAGAAAGTTATTTGCTATTCTTTATGTTCTCAAACAAATTGTTAAAGATTTCCGCTTCTTTAACACATCTCTAACGAATGGCAAAAACTAACCTGAATATCATCACAAATTGAACAATTAATAGCGATGAAGCTCTATGCATTTAACTTGTCTGTTAATTCTGATCAGTAATTTTAATTCAACAGCTAATTTAAAAAAATTCAAAATAACCCAACAAATAAATAAGTCTCTTAAACTTTCATACGGTCGCCGTTTTGTTAAGGAAAGATTCTGTGTCTACAAAATAATGAGCTCTGTTTAGAGCAAAAGAACATATATTTAATGTAAAAAATGAGTACGGTTTTGCCAATTAAATGACGCGAATTCTTTAAAATTGTTCTCAAGTACACTGTAACGCCAGTTGCGAACTTTTAATTCATTATAAACCGCGTCTCATTCATTTTTTCCAGACTTCTATATACCGTTTACCTCATCCATATAGAGACAAATGCAGAATTTATGAAGAACAAGACTCCAATTCTCCAAGATATCAAGAAGTAAGAAACTAATCTATATAACATCTCTCACGTAAAATAGACTTTGCGTGACAATTGATTATTTAATAAATTGCCAGGCTAAATCATTTTTGTACAGATTTATATGTATGCTAAACACTTTTTATGCTTGAAAGAAGATTTGTTTCAAAAATTTCTTCTATAAGTTATTCTTTTTACCCTTTGTTAACTTTTATTAGCTTTTAAATATACGGACTTTGTGTGGATGAGCTCCTCGATGGCTTTACTACCTACCATCCCCGACTATTTGGAGAGACAGTTTGCTATATATCGATTTCTTTCAACCTAAATAAGTTCTATGATGTTCCAGAAATGACTAAAACATAATTTTTTGGTGTAACTAACAATAAACTAAAACGCGTTTCTTGATTTTTTTCGGCATCTTGAGTTAGGGGTTCAGAAAATTGAGCCACGCAAAAGAAAAACTTTTATAGTTCATATGGTCAACCGCTTATTTGAATGAACTTGAATACTCGATCTTTCATCGATGAAACAAATGTATTCAGGTTACTCTTACGAAATTAAATGAACATAACATATTCGATCACGTGTACATATCATATTACTTGCCTCTGAAGTAAACAGTGCGCAACAACGATCTCCAGGCATTCTCAATCGGATTTAAAATCGGAATCATTGCAGGCCAGTCAAAGTATTTTACATTTCCTTTGCGGAATAAAGCTTTGGATGATGCGGACACATGCACGTAAGCGTTGTCCTGTTATAAATTCGCATCTCTCAGTAAATAGTTCGAAACAGAGTTTAAAATGAATTTCCAACAAGTTTTACCACATTTCTGAGTTCATCACACGTGAAATAAGCGCTAAGCGAGCTAATTATTCTCTAAACCATCATTCATCCTTCTCCAATGTGGGTGGTTAGAAAAGTATTTTAGTTCTTCCCTCAATTTATGCCAGGAATACTGAAATCCATTTTGGTCAATCCAATACAATTTTTTTTCGTGAGAAAAAACAACCCTTTGCCATTTGTTTGCATTTTTTGGTCCACTCTAACCGCCGTTTTACAAGGAATTTTGTTAGCTGTGGTATCCTTTTGAATTTTAAATATTTCATGTATTCATTTCCCGAAAGTACTTTGAATATTGATCTTTTATGAAAACTAAATTCTAATCTTACTCTCTATTTCTGTGTTGACAAATTTTAATTCGCAGAAAGCCTAAAATCTGAGCGTTTTATTCTACTTCATAGTTTTGAATTGCCTCTGCTGCTCTTTTTTTACCTCGTAGAGAATATTTTCCACATATAAAATTTAATATAAAAAATTTTTGTTTTCCAATATGACGTCTGAATCCAGAAAAAACTGATATACTCAGCATTTGCCGTGAATTTGCCATTTTTCAAATCTAAAAGGTCATTCAACTTATCCATGTTTTATTCAACATTCAAAATAAAATTTAACTATCTAAATCTGCGTCAGATAATAATTTAAAATGCTGCCAAAAGTTTGATAAATAATTACAGCATGCAGACGATAAAATAAAATGAAGAAAGGAAGAAAACCAATACAGTACTGATATTTTGCCTCGACTTAAAAAAATCAAAATCTGAAACCTTTAGCATATCTAAATTAATAAGTACTTTATTTGAATGTAAAAGTATTTATTAAACAAATTATTTCCCTTTTTAATAAGATTGCTTTCTTAAATTTATAGCAAGTGATATTTGGCAGAAAAACAGAATTTATTCCTTTTAATGTGTTATTTTTAATGCCTTTCAATTTGCGGTAAATGTTACCTACTAGACTTCTATACATTTTTTTATTATTTCGAGTGCGAGATGGAGAAAAAGGAAATAAAAGACGCCGTCTTAGACATAATTTAACTTTTTTGGTTTATCTAGACAAACTTTTTTTCAGCTAAGCTTTTAAAACTTTCTTTGAGATGATTTACTCCATGCGGAATAAATTTTAAAAAGTAGCTTTCAGTTATTTGTAGTTTTATCCACTTGAGAAAAAGTAAATCTTCTAAAAACAATGATAAAATCGATTTATAGTAAAAGCGAATATCATTGCGAATGTGTTTTTAGACAACGGCCCAGAAAATAGCAGGTTGAATTCCATTGATTCCATTTGTGATTTACAGCATTTTTTTCTACAACCGTTATTTATTTGAGAAAAATAGTTCATTTTCTTTATTTGAAAATAATCAAAATTCCACCACTACTTACTTGGGCTTGTACTCTTTTTAAAAAAGATTAGATTTTTGTTGAGTAAAAAAGTTACTACCCTCCCCACCCTTCAAAATGTCATTCTTAGAAACTTTTTTTCTCTGTTTAAACATTCGAGTCTTATTTTGTCAATTTTTGTGATAGATATTCGTTTTGCTATGAAAAAATACTTCAATTTCATTTTATTTCACTAATTCCTGACTTATTTTGAACTTTTAATTTGTCTTGAATGGTTTTACAATGTTTAAAGGATGATTTGAAACAATTTTTCGAGTAAAAATATTTGAAATGACGTTTTACGTATTGCCATGATTAAGTGATTCTTAGATTCATATTTATTATTATACTTTTTTTCAGAATTATTGTTCCTTTTTTTAAAAAAATCTTTTGAACAGGACTGTATTCGAAAATGCATGCAAAGTGCAAATTTACGTCGATGTGGCTGTGTGGATCCTTTTCTACCATCGGAACATTCGTCTAACCTTTGCGACATACAGAACCAAACAATAGGTGAGATATTTAAAGAAGGATTTAAAGTCGTATTATAGCTTTTATTTAAATGAACTTCTTTATAACAAAACAAAAATTAATATAAAATTTATAATTAATGTATACAACTTCTATTAGTTTTAACTTTAAGCAAGAGTGTAAAATTACAGGTATATTAATTGCATAAAATGTAATTCAAAATTTTCAAAGTCGTCAAAATAATCAAATTGAAGCTATGCAATATTCCTAAATTGTGATACATTGTGCCTCTAACAGAAAATTCCTAGGGTTGAAAATTAATTACTTGATTTTTATAAGTTGCGTAGAAGCAAACTTAATGATTGAATCAATCAATTACCAGCAAATATTGTTTCTTCATTTTGTAATCAGAAAAATAATTCGGAATTGATAACGGATTTTTCATAGTGTAGATTTATTCAAAAACAGTGATCAAAAAGTTTAACACATTTGATTTTGATATTTTCTGCACTGGTCGACAAATGCTAAGGAACATTTTTAGATTTCGAAAAATTTAGACTTAATATGAATACAATGGGTCGCAACCAGTTACTGAGAATCGTGGGACATAGTAGGCCGTTGAAGATTCGGTAACGAGGGCAATTAGGGGGCCACAAGAAAGGGATGAAGGCGAAAATGGAGTTGGACCCATCCTGTTTCACAGAAAGCTGATAATGAAATGTAACTTTCATCAATGGTTATGTTTCGCGCGTGTGTATAATATTTCCCTGAATTTTGGTAAAAATAGGATGAATATTCGGGAAGATATAAAGGTTTCTTTAAAAAAAATCCCAAATTTTTCCGGAAGTGTTTTACTTATAACATGCAGAGTTTTCAATCAAATTAAACGAAACTTACAGAATACGTGACAATATGTGAGAGAAGCATTGTATTCCTTTTCATTCCATAACCCAGAAGGGTCGACTCAAACCATTGGTTGTAAAGTCTTTTTATGACCCTCCGAGAAAGAGAAACATGAGCACGAATTGGGGTTGCGGGCATCAACTGCAAACAACCTCACCATATTTAAAAGAGCAAGTTAAATATTTAAATACAGATGTTACTTGAGAGAAATGTCACACAATTATTGCACTTATGACATAACATCTACAGACATAAAGATGCACAACAAAACGGCGGTGATAACAATACAAGAGAAGAAGCATTGTATTAAAATTTGAAGTAAATACATTGAATATCAGAGAAAATATGATTATTTGTAGTAAATGATTTCTTACAGCGCATGTGCGAAACGTAGCACAATTTTGCTTTCATAACTTAAGAGACAGATATATAGGGCAACTAATATAAAAATTCCAGTTCGGTACCATTGGTATTCAGAAAGATATCGGCATTGCAACTTGGTGAATTTCGGTACACTATAAGAGACTCTAAATGATGACGGTTCTTGCATAAATTGATATTTTTCAGACTTGAATCTTCGAAGAGTAATATTGAAGTTTTTGAAGGTTGAATATCCTAAATACTTATGTATACTTCTAAATTAAATACATAACGTAAATTGCATTTTTATTATAACTATTCGAAGACTCAAGTTTAAAAAATTTCAGTTTCTGCATGAACTCTCATCATTTTGTTTCTCTTATAGAACAAAAGCAATTCAGCCCTTGCAATGCCTAAATCTTTCTGAATACTAATGGTATTGAACTGGAATTTTTATAGAAGTTGCAGTATATATCTGACTCTTAAGTCAGGAGAGAAAAATTGTGCTATGTTTTGCACATGCGCAATAAAAAATCATTTACTACAAATACTCATATTTTCTTTAATATTCAATATATTTACTTCAAATTTTAATATAACGCTTCTTTAATATATTCTCACGTATTCTGTAAGTTTAGTTTAATTTTACTGAAAACCTCTGCATGTTATAAGTAAAAAACTTTTGGAAAAATTTGGGATTTTTTAAAGAAACCTTTATATCTTCCCGAATATTCATGCTATTTTTACCAAAATTCATGAAAATATTATGCACATCAAACATAACCATTGATGAAAGTTGCATCTCGTTATCAGCTTTTTGTGAAACAGGATGGGTCCAACTCCATTTTCGCCTTCATCCCTGTCTGGCGGCCCTCTAATTGTCATCGTGACCGAATCTTCGACGACACTATGTCCCACGATTCTCAGCAACTTATTGCGACCTATTGTATTCCTATTAAGTCCAAATTATTCGAAATCTAAAAATGTTCCTTAGTATATCAACCAGTATATTTATTATAAATAAAAATTCTTCCATTTCTGAAAATTTGTAGCGTGCTTTCTTTACAGTTTGCTGTTTAGATGAAGTTATGAAATCTCTGAGTAAAGATGACCCTCCTTGTCCATGCCCTCTACCTTGCGAGTAAGTACATAGTACACTGGGTGTATGGTGTGTGAAAATAAATAAAAAAAATATCTATGAATCTTTTCTTCCAAAGCACTAACAAAAACTTATTTTTCCTTTAAATAGTAACATTCTCTTTCACCAAAATAATGTATTACATATTTTCACAATTTTAATTAAATAAGTATTTAATGTAAAGGATGAAATTTCATTTAAAAGGGATTCAAACAGGGGTCTTTTATCATTTCTCGAAATGATAAAAGATCTCTTTTTAAATTAAAAAAAAATCAGAAGAGATCTCTTATGAATTGAAAACTGCAAGGTTGTATTAATAAAAAATACTTGTAAGTAAATCGGAAAAGTGATAGTTACATTTCACTTCGATACATGAGTTTCATTTTCTTCACTAGTACCTTGTTTTCAAACAGATAAAATAGACTTCCAATGAAAACGCAAGTTTGATGAATTGTAAGCTTTTTGAAATTTTGTTTTGCGAGATTCGAACTGCTTCTCATTTTAAAATGTTTTATTCATATACGAGAGAAATTTATGTACAAGTAGTCCCGTAGTACCCAACTCAACATAGCGCGATTCCTCACTCTCAGAGGAAGAAAAGTGACCAAACGACCATAACTCTACGCCATCTACTTTAGAGAAAATTGCACTCAAAAACGAGGACGTCACATCCAGTCACAAAGAAACTTTATTTAAAACATGAGAAACAGTGGTGCATACACGAGGCATAATGTTTATAGCGGAAGCAGTTCAAAATGACAGTCTTGCATATCAAGGAATGATGTGTTAAGTTTAGTCATATTAACGTCTCGTTTTGAAGCAACAAAACATGAGGGCTATTTTGGGACGGACCTCGTAATTTTGAACCGCTGTCAGATGACGATTAACGTTTTTGTCGCTGTAATGGTGTCAGGCACGGGGACATAGGGCGGCGTTCTGTCAGATGACGAGGACGACAGCTGAGAACCACACCAGCGAGAGGACGTTTGGCTCCCTATGTATGATTTAACGTGCAACAGATCCCATACACGGTGGATCGTCAGTGGAATCGGGTTTCGAACCTGGAAACCTCCGTACCCGAAGACGAGACCTTACCACTAAGGTACTGCGGCATGATGTGCCCGTCGCGGAATGATGGGTAGAGCCCTGTCTTGCAGTGCGATTTAAACAAATGTACCAGCAGCATGAAGACAAGCAACTAACTCTGATTCTGTTGCAATTGGGCTTCATACATCAATTCTTTCAAACGGCCCCATGAAAAAGTCCTCATATTTTATGAGGACTTTATTTATGATGGTATGAATTATAATTCTCGTGTTTTAAATGAGGCAACTTTTAAGTGAGTCGGATGTGATATTATCGTTTTTTTTTAGTGCGATTTTCTCGAAAGTTAGGGGTCGTAGAGATATGTTATCCGAGCACTTTTCATACTCTGATACTGAGGAATCACATTATGCTGTGTTTGTGCGGCCTTTACGGGACACCTTGTATTTGAAAGAATCAGTTTGCCGCAGTCTTTATTTCTTAAATCAAACTTTTAAATATAGCAGTATGCTGGCAATAAGCTTGGTAAATTTTTATACTATATTCATCAAAATTGTCATATTTTCTCCCATACCAGAAAAAATGCTGTGCATCATCAATTTCAATCATAACAATTCTACATTTTTTTAACACATTAAAGATCTGATAAATTATTAATCTGTCTTTTGCCTCCTCAGCGAACGTATGATTTTATTAGTTGACAGGAAACTGTATTCTCGTTTAACCAATAAAGATATTATGTTTATTTTCGCGAACAATATAAAGTTAATTTTAATAAACGCTAAAAAAATGCAACAATGTATAAGAGCTCCTTGAATTTTTTAATTCCATTATAAAGTCTATTTCATCATAAGTTAAACTTATAGAAGTTAATAAAAGCTCCTTGAACTTTTCAACTCCATTAAAAAGCAAAAGAAAAATTTGAGAAAAAATAGAAATTCACACTTTTGGCCTATATGCATTATATTCAGTTTTAACATGAATTTTACGTTCAGGGCTTCTATTGTTTTTCTCTCTGTTGAAAGAAGAGCAGAAAAATTGATAACTAACACACATTCCACCTATTCCACGGTATAGCCTGTTTTTCGTCGCTCATTTGAAGAAATGGACCAAAAACCAACAATATGGTATACATGAAAAAAATCAGTTATATTTATTAAATCAGATGTAAAAAAAAATAAAGTCATCAAATTTTTTGGAAGAAATGGACCTTAAATTTATCATATATCTGATTTACATATTAATTCCTCATTAAAACTGTGTGTTTCTGAATAATGTTTGTAGGCTTTCAGTTTTGGGCGTGAAGTTGTTGTTGGTTATGTCCATTAGAAAACTTTTACCCTATTCGTTTAGGTGGAGGGCAATCGGGTGGATGAAAATGGGCTTATAACAGGCAGATACTGTAAAACGTCTCGACGTCTCTCGCAATGTGGTCCCTAGACTTAGGAGACAGTCCACTAAGCAAATTCAGATACAAGGAGACCTGTCCCAGATTATCGATGTT
Organism: Araneus ventricosus; assembly: GCA_013235015.1. Lineage (NCBI taxonomy): Eukaryota > Metazoa > Arthropoda > Arachnida > Araneae > Araneidae > Araneus > Araneus ventricosus. The sequence goes on from BGPR01000286.1 coordinate 401,831, forward strand.
TAAAAATTCCATCTGGTGATCATTATCTACTTCTTTCCGTTCGAAGAAGGTGGAATACTAAAGTACTTCACCTCGTTTCTGATCATTTTTCAGCAACAGGGAACAAATATCTTCCACTGCAATGCTCAGACGTTTTCATAATACAGGTATATCTGCTCGAAAACCATTTCTGTTCCTCTCACCTGCTGGCAGAGATGTGCCCAATAATGTTGGGTCAGAGAGACATCCCTGGACGAGAGAACAGTAGAGACCAGCATTCTGTCTAGGTTTATTTTGGAAAATAATTCTGGTCGTACTCTGGTCTGGAGAGAATAGGGGGCCAGGTAAGAATAGTCTCATATTAAAAAAAGAGACTATTATAAAGAAACTGGAATCATGGTTTGGGCTGGGGTCCCTTTGCTTAGCCACACTGATTTGCGTGCATTCTATGGAGAATCTTTGATTGGAGTAAGATATCGAAATGACATTCTTGATCCACATGTGAGACCATGTGCTGCTGCTATAGAAGTTGGCTTCATGCTGCTGGATAATAAAGCTTGTCCTCATCGTGCCATCCTTGTCAACGAATATCAAGATTAGAAGAGTTTGAAAAAAATGGACTGACCAGCTCGATCCCCAAAAGTGAACCCTATCGAACACTTTTGGGACTACCTAGGAAGACATATGGCAGTTCAAAGTTCTCATCTTGGAACTGTACATGAGCTAGAAGAAGGCTTGCTACAAGTATCGTCCTCTCTTCCCATTCAGGCAACAGACAATTTAATTCTAAACGTGAAAACGCGATGCCAATAGTACATTTCAGTAAGAGGAGATAATATTCCATATTGTATACCATTTATTCAGCCTTTTGTTCAGTAAAGTTGTCAATGTTTTTTTCACTTCCTTGACTGTTGTGGAAAAGTATAATTAACGAATTTGTAAATTATACTTTATTTACGAAATTTTAAATTTTATTCATAAATTGGATAACAAACCATTTGTCTAAATGTCGTGAAATACTATTAATATGTTTGCAAATTAGGCTCAGAAAACGCGTCCTTAACATCTGTAGTGAAGAGTAAATATATGAAATAGGATACGCCGAAAGATCCTAATTAATGAATATCTGTATGTTGTAATTTTAATAATAGTATTTTTATAAACAATAAAGTACTGATTTCGTTAAGAATTCATCATAAAACCAGACCAGCATACTACAAATAAAGATTTATGTAATCTGAAAATACTTTCAAGAAGACATTATTGTTGTCTCTCTCGTAAATGACGCATTCAAAAAATATAAAAAATTTCAAACATGTTGCTGACAGGGAGTTAAGTTGACATCTCCCTGCAACCTTCCGTTAAATGAATCAGATTACCAAAAAAATTCCAGACTTCGCTTTTCATGGGATGATTAATGATGATGCATCTCTGCTACAGATTTACTAGTCCTTTGACTCTTTAGTTTAATCCTTTTTATTGAAAATTCTGTTTTCGAATAATAAATGATAGCATAGGTTATTAAATATTATTTAAATGAACAAGATCAATAAATCATATAAAATCACTATTCACTTTTGTTATTGGTTTAAGCAATAATTTGTTTTATTTCGTATATAATTGTGTGGAGTTATTATTGACAAGTTTCAAACTAAGTTATGAATAAATTTGTTTCAGTAAATTACTCTGATTTTTAAAAAATTTTGAGAGTTTCTTAGCTTTAGCTGATTCACCTAAATAACAAATATTTCATAATTAAACTTGACAAAATTCAAAAATTCGTTCGTATAACTGGGAATTGCTATGTAAGCAATGAAAAAAAGGGATTTGCGTCGAGCCAAAAAGATTCCAGAGACATGAGCAATTCAGATAGTCGAAAGAATATTATTGCGATATTACCAATTCACTCTGCTTCGGCCTGATGTCATTCTCGAGACTTGATTTGGTCGTAACGTCTCAGTTTCGCTTTCGAACAATCGGATATTCGAGCACCAAATCCATCATAGACCTTCTGCACAACTATTAAATCTGCTCGCGTCTCAAAAATTCTCATATTAAGTATAAAAATTTGGAATTTGAGATAGCAGATCAAATGTCGTTCTCATCATCTGACAAACAAAGAAAATTATGACGGCCTTCTCTGGTAACTCGTATTGTAGCTTCAAAACGAGATATAAGCCTAACAATCAAAATAAGTTGCATTACCATTGCAAGAGAAACGAAAATTTACTGAATATCATTTGTTCGTATCATCAGTAAATCAAAAACACTTAGTTCTTAAAATATCAGTTATACTTAGACAGCATTAATGCTCCTCACAAAAGTTATTTTAATCTTACAAAGCAAAATTTTTTAAATATAAGTTGTGTAAATCTATTTGAATGAATGCAAGAGTTGCAGGAAAAACAATTTTGGGCTTAAATTTTTAATTAAAATTAAATTTGATAAATTAAAAAAATTTTGAATTAAAACCTTTTTTACATCGCGTCAAAAATACAATAAGTAAATTTTTTCATTAAATAATTATTTAAATATTCAAGTTAAATTTTAAAATGGCAAAAGCTTTAGTGAACTAAATATGCGTTACAGCGCAGCTAAGGGCTAATATTTTCCATTTCTTCCCTGATTTAAACATGTTTTAAGATAATTGACTTCACCTATTGTATTTGGAGAATTATATTAAAATTTGTACTTTCACTAGCAAGGATGAAACCTAAATTAAGTTAATACTCATTTCTTCATTATATGATTCAATAATAAAAAGATTGAATGGTTGGTTTTTTTGTCAAACGTACCAAGATATCCATTATGCTGCCAAGAGAAATGCATAGAAATATGGCACCCAATCTCACAAATCTATTTAGTTGCTTGGAAAATGAGCAATTCCCACTTGGTCTGACATTAATGTGAAAAAAAATATAAAGCTATAACTTTTATCTTAACCCCCAGAACAGCGGAAAGAATAAAAAAAAAATAGAATACAAACAAGGATAAATGACTTGGAATCCATTTAGCAGTTTCATCTTCAAAAAGAACTATGTTATTAAGCATCAAAGAACTATAATTACAAGTACACTCCAAGGAGACAGTGAGCTGGGTTAAACAATTTTATACTCATAGAAATCATTGCCACTGTCAACGTCGTACTGTATAAAAATACTAGATTCATCAAGAATTATTGGAGTGGGCTTCTGCTTAATTTTTTAAAAACGAAACTAATAGAGAAATTTATTTGAACGTAATTCAAACGTGAACTATCAGTTTTAGATTAAAGCGCCCAGTGTTTCTGAACTTCAAACCGGGACGCTCTAAAACCCGGCCGTGCAATCCGGGACTGGGGGCTAGGGGAGGGGATATTGGATAAAATCCATTAAACGAATTCAGAAGCAATAAAAAATAGTTAATTTTAAAAATTTCAAAAAAGCAGAAGCATAAGTAGAAGCATAAATATAATTATGTCATAAATTTTACTTTTTCTTCAGGCTTATTCATCTACATGGGTCGCATCTGGGTGAACAATCTACGTATAGTAAAGGTTGGGAAGGAGGAATCTTCAGAAATTAACTTTTATAAAAATGAAATGTAGCAAACTTTTTTTATATATTTACAGTTAAATAAAAAAAACAAGACAATCTGTAATACTGAATTCCAAATTCAGAACAAATCCGAGACACTTTTCCAGTCCGTTAAAAGAGTCGAAAATCTAGACTGTTCCTCGCTAATAAAAGCTGTCTGCTCACTTTAAGAAAAATTATTCTAATTTCTTTCTCCAACCTAATTAGGGTGACCATATTCTAGGTATAGTAAAAGTTGGGAATACGAATTCACTTTTACTTTACTTTTTTAATTCATTTCTTTCAACTTAAATTAAATCTAGTTAATCTTTTCCGAAAGTGAAATATTTATTTATAAATAAAATCCAGGACATTCATTTGAAATTAGAACAAATCTGGGACAAACTGTCAAAATTTGGGAATATCTCTATTAATCCAAGACGTCTGGTCACTTTAGTTTAACAAAAGATTTTTCGCAATTTTTATTACATACATTTTAAATCATCTCTCTAAGTTTTACTTACGTCTTTCACACTTCGGTTATTGTCGCATTTCAGACAACTACTGAAAATATTTAAGGTACTGATAAAATAATAAAATTCAGATTTTTGAAATATGTGGATTAATATATTTAATCTCGAATGGATATTTACGAGTAAAACAAAAAAACGAAGTTTCAACTAAGCGGCATGGGCAATAATTATAAAATATGTGATGTATGAATAATAAATGCACTTTTAAATAATAAATTTAATAAAAACAGTTTTTAAAAAATAGACTTTTATCAGTGTACTAAACAGTAGAAATTTTTTATTTAAATTATTGTTAACTTTTATGCTTAATTTATAATTCATAATCATATATTATAAAATCTTGAAATCAATTTTTTCCTCAAATTCACTACCAAGTGGAGCCACTCACACGGAATCAAAATTCTGAAAATAATAAAGTCGTGTTTTGTCTGTCATCAAGCACATAAGAAGCCAAATAGCTCTAAACAAGGGGATACTGATGGTGTGATGCAATGTCATCTAGAACACACAAGTGTACAAAATTTGAAAACTCTAGCTCGTTAGGAAATGAGTGAAAAATTGATTACAAAAGTTCATCTTTACAAACATGAAACCAGTCAAGTTAAATATAGTTGTGTATTTTTTTTTCTTTTTAGATCTACACGCTATGAGATGACTATATCAGCTGCATTATGGCCAGCCCGGAGTTTCTATAAAGTGGTATTTATCAAACATTAAGAAAACTATGAAGAAAAGAAACGAGAGGAAATTTTTGAAATATTTTATATTTGAAATATATTTTGATACACTTATTTTTTAGAAACATTTTATGAAAATTAATTTTTTGTGGGGTTTACAACTGTTTAACTGTCTAAAAGTTAAAATACAGTTTAAATGTGTTTTGTTTCCTGAAATTCACACCTTTTTTCTAGGAAAAATGTATAATGATATTTCATTTTTTCGAATGACCGCACATTAATTTGCTCTTTTCTTTTAATGCAATATGATTTAGAGTATCGAAAATTAGTTCCCATATTTTTTCCTATGTTCAGTATTTATAATCATACCCAGCATACACATATTTTTGAATATCAATGAAGGAATCAAACCGATAACAGTCGGAAGCGTCCTGCAATAACTCATGATGAAATCTTTAGAAGGATAAATAGTTAAAAGATCTTTATCAATAATTTTCCGAATAATGACACAAAATACGGTAAAAGAATTCATGTAGTAAATATGGACGCAGTAGAATTTTTTCTTCTACAGTTTTCCATGCTATTTAATAGAGTAATGGTATGACAGCTTCAAAATATTTTTGAGAATTCTTAACTTAATTCAAACTATTTTAACCTGAATTCTAAAATTTAATTAAATCAGTATTTCAAATTACTTCAATGAATATATCTTACTTCGAATCGAATAGATAATAGATCTGTTGAAACAGAAAATATCAGTGATTTCTATAACCCGTGAAGGAACAGACTGATGTTTCTATTCCATTAAGCCGCTTCTTTAGGATAAAGATTGGAAAATTGGGTATTTATAGTTTCGTATATGTTTTTCATGTATTTATGTTGGATATGAGTGTAGATATTCGTGACTTGAACAACCGTTTTAATCTTGTAAAACCAAGCAACGCTATCTGATGACCCGACAACGACTTATTTATTTATTTATTACCATTTTAACATTAATAGGGTGAACTGAAAAGAAGTTTAGGTAAAGAAGAGAAATTTGATTAAAGTGTAGAAATTTCACCATCCTGATTTATTTTACGAGTAATTGTTGCAAGTTTACATTTACTTTCTACAGTTCTCAATATCAATAATTTCTTTTCTTTCCCGAAGTACAGATCTGCACAGAACAGTTTAGGAAGATATTACTTACTAATTAGCAAGAAAAGATGTGTCCATGTGTCAAAAGTGCAGGACAGTGCTTCGAGGAAGAGTCCAGCTTTTGACTCATAGATGCATTCTTTCTACTCATTTGGTAAGCACGTTCTTCCTAAATGTTTCTCTAAATTCTTCGGGTTCTTCTAGAAGCTACGGGAAGGAAATGATATTGATAATGATAGCGAATAATTGTTGCAGACTTTCTAGAAAACAAATACGGAATTTCTATCTTTTTCTAACTTCTCTTTCTTTACATACACTACCTCGCAGTCTGAATTATCCTTAGCTAATGAACTGAGTTACATCCCTACATCACAGTTGGGTCACCAGACAGAGCATTGCTGGGAAACAGTTGTTTTAGGACAGCCTGTGTATACAAGCAAAAGATTATAGTTACTTTTTTATGATGCCTCTAAATGTCCGAAGTGGTCATTTTCTATATAAAAGGCACCCAGGTCCTTGTCTATTGGTAGACCTATGTAGTAAGACCAGAGAGTACTATAAATCGCTTAATGATCAGTCCAACTGGCTCAAAAAGTAAGATAAATGTGATGAAATTAAAAATTGAATCTGCGTTAGAAAACTTAGCTTTAAAGTAAATGAATCAATCTTTTTTGCATTTAATTATATCTCCGAAATCTTAAGAACACTTTATCCATGATTGTTTAAGAAAATGTACATATAAATACGAGCTATCCGCTTTTGAAGTGAACATGGAAAACGTAAAAAGACGTTTGCGCCGCTCAGAGGGTTAAGATTGATTGAAATATTTAACAGAGAAATTCCAAAATTCCCAATTCAGTATGAAACATGCATTCTTCACTTTCAAGAAGGCATACGATGTTCGAAGCGGAGTTTGTAAGAGAAAACATAATTCTGGGATCAAAGCAGAAAATATTTTCTTTTAATGCCAAAATAAATTTAGTTTCAGCTGCTCAGCTTGTTTCTGCTAATCCTAATATGATTTCCGTGAAAAACGGATGCCTTGTTCTTTCTCGCTCTTCAAACATCCGTTCGGAGATAATTCAGTAATAGCAGTATATGGTAGCACAGGAGCAAAAGAAAACTTATCAGTTGCTTTCATTCAATGTAAAACTTGGAGACGTATTTTGAAAGAAAAATTTTCCCCAAGATGTGAAGGAGGGTGAACTGTTCTTTTTAAGCAAATAATTCCTCACCTCATGCATTTTTTGCTGGGAAAAAGTATTTGGTTCAGGTAATGCATTGTTTTAATTGACAATAGTTCTGTTAGCATACTTAAAATACCCTAGGTCTTCATGCCTGAATACTACAAAGGTTTGGAACTTTAATCTTCTAATCCTGATAATTCTTGGTAATAGCAAACAGTATTAAAACAAAAATGATCGTATGTGGTTCATGAAATATAACTGGAATAAAATTTTCGATGAAGTCAAATCTCTCACTCAACTTACTCAATTTATACCAAAAAGATTCTCATCAACAGCCAAAATTTTTTTAAAAACTTTTGCGACGTAATAATTTTTCTGAGGCAAAACAAATCGTATCATTATTCCTTTTTCCATCTTTGTTTCATAAGAATTTTTGAAATGAAATTATACACATATATTTCTTTTCGATCAATGTTAAACTCATTTTAATTATTCACATCCTAAGTACTATACGCATATAACCTGACCAAACTTCATTGAAAAATTCATTTATTTTTATATAATTAAACTGTTCTTAACCTTTTAGCAACTTTAAAATTTCTTCAGAAATAGAAGCAAAACTGCGTTCTGCTTATTATTTTCTTATAGTTTCATATCAGAAATGGAATCTTAATAGTAAGAAATATTGAAAAAATAAAGCTAATTATACATCGTTACAAAAAATTTTGAAATGTAGAGTATGTATCTGAACTGAGTTGTTCCTGAAAGCAAATCTATTTCATTTATATCTGCAGATTATTATTAGATTTGACTTTTTTAAAAAAGAAAGCGAATATTTTTTGTGTATTTTGAAATCAATAGGATAAAGATTAATATTGCATTTCTCAGAATCGTGCCTTTATTAAGTTTGGGCTTTTCTATGAAATTTGAAACGTTACAAGAAACGTAGCATGATCAAAAGACTTTTAAAATTAATTAATCAATATGTCTGTTTTATTAATGATATGATTTAATCTCCGAAACTTTTAGTTGTAATCAATTCCTAATTTTTGTTTCTTAAGGCTTTTCCTCCTGCACTGTGTTAACAAATGGCTAAAATTTCTACTTAAGTTGTTACTAAAAACTTTACACTGTTTTAACAAGCATTAATACACTTGATAAAAGGATTGAAAAACTATATTTCGCGGGTTTAACAATTATTAAATTGTTATTTCTAAACTATTACGCTGTCTTATAAAACGCTCTAGGACACTAAGATGCTATATAATTTTTATATATTAAACAGTCGAAGGAAATGTTGTATCAGAAAATATGACAATCAATCTACTATAAAAATCTATCTGATGTAACCAAATATTAATTGCAAAATAGCAATACAGTTTTTTGTTTCGACAGAAATGAAAATATCCTTTGTTTACCATCAAAATATTTTTCGCATAATTTTCAAAGAAAATACATTTCACTTTGCTGGCGTGATAATTTAATTAAAGATATCTCAAAAACAACTTCTTAACGCATTTCTATAAAAATAAATGACAAGAATTAATCCCAGATTAATAAAGAAAAAAAAGGATGCTGAGAATCATTTAGGGGAAAAAATATACTTGTTTTTCGATTTCATTTTGCTTCTAGAATTAAACTACCGATAACAAAGTTTCCACTTATTAAAAGTTAATTTTATTTTATGTGATTAACGATAACGATTTTATATCAGCTTTTCCTTTTTATAGTTTATGAAAACTGAAGATGTCCCTATGCCCAATCCATGCGAAAACTTCACTCGTAAAAAAGAGAGAGACGATTTTACTGATGAAGCAGATTCTTGGAGTAGCTCGGAAGGACAAAGTACCCTTAGAAGACCTGTGATCATCCAACGTGCTAGATATACAAATTGTGCGGACGGATGCATCGATGAAGAAGAACAGGAATATTTAACGAAAAAGTATGTGAAGTAACATCTTCTTAAAGTGTAAATTAAAATTGTATGCAGAAAAAAATGCATAAGAAAAGAATAGCATAATGAGAGGCTCCTAAAACTATGGGTTTCGATCCCATATATGACGAGCTATACTCGTCATTGGTTCTCATGCTATACAAGCACCATCCCATGATTAAATCTTACCAGAAGGGGTTAAGTCATCTTTATTTGAAGAATTTTATTACTTTTTTTCTGTCCTGTATGAGAGTCTGGAACATTTTAAATTTTCCGTCGTGGGGCTAACGTCCTCGTATTGGTTCAGCAGAGAAGTTTGGAGTCTCAGGTGCCATCCTTGTTATCTATCCACAGTTCACAATTACCATGTCCATACCAAAATAAACCTCGAGTAGTTTCAAAACGGGAAGTTAATCTAATAAATTATGTCAAATTAAAATCTTCGGAATAAACATACTTGTAAGTAAATTTCCTCTTGTATATCGCGTCCATTAATACTTCATTGGTTATTTTATTTTCTGACTTGTATATACACATGGTGTCACGAAACAATATTTCCTGCATAAATGAGGTGTCATTTTTTTGTTTTACATAATAAATGGAAACCCTGGTGATGAGACACATTAAGATGCCCTGGCATAATGGATTCGTTTTAAAATTAACAAATATAATCTGTCAGGGTAATAAGCAAATGACTCCATTGTTCACAAAGCATCCTGCTATAAGCTGAATAACCCATAGAAATGTCAATAAATATTCGTATCTCGGGTTCGAAACCCGATCCCACTAAAGATCCTGCGTGCATTTGTCGGATTCAGCTTGGCTTTGGTGTGGAAGTTAGGAGAGGGATTGCTGACTCATGTTTCATCCTAGTCATCTATTAAATATCGATTCGGTGGTTCAGTTTTATATTCTTCAATAATTACTCCATTTTAAAAACTTAACAGCTTTATTTAACTTCCAACTGAGATTAGATCTACTTTCTTACCAATATTATTAGAACTGTCGACTCCCTTCCATACAGGGATCAGAAAAAGTTTACTACTAAACCATCCTACTACATGCACCATCTGGCTGCGTTAAGAAGATACCTTTAATTTCTCACTTACAAAAACTTATTTTTCTTTTGTTACACTTGCACAGCATCGCCCTCTATTTCACACTTTTCAACATCTTCTGACCACAGACCAAAATTAAGAGTTTCCTCCCAAAATAGTACTACTGTAGTTTCAAAACGATAGAAAAATCTGATGAATCAAACGTGTATTGTGCACAGGAGATTTTCATCACCCACTCAAGGCTATTTAATCAGAGCATCATTTCCTTCCAGTGTATCTAAACATTCCCTATATGTGCAGCACAATTTCACATGCTACATTTCAGGATCTAATATACATTCGGCGTTTTACTCATGCTTAAGGTAGAGAAAATGAGCATCTAAATATTCAATACATGAAGAAAAACTATATAACCTTCAAGGAACAGAGAAATTAACATGTTCGATGGTCTATTAACCAATCGCCACAAAGCGATGATACAAAGGATCCATGTTCAGCAAGTCACTTTAACATACTTGTTAATAATACTCGTCTGTAATTCACTCGGCCATCGAATTACAAAGGATTAGCGCGAAGCGAAGGTGTTTAAACTAGGTGAGGAGGAATTGTGTACTAGAGTTGCACATATAATATTGTTTAGGAAGTATTGCATCTGCTTTTGGCTTATATTTAAAAAATAAAATAATCATTGCTTAATATTATTTTACTTTTCAAAGAGCGGTTTCATTTACATCTCTCAACAAGTCATCGAATGATCTCATTAAATTGATAGCATACAGAAAAATAAAAAGAGAAGAAAAGTAAATAATCTCATACATCAACATTTATGCTTTTTTTGAAAGACAACGTGGAATTAAAGTAACAAATATTTGAGAATTTCTCTTAATTTTTATAATAATATGAATTCTCAAAATCCTTAGTCTTCACGATAATGTGTGTAGTTTGATTTCAAATCTAGTACAGTAATTATATCTGTTAAATAAAAATAACCCTGATGTTGCTGCAAATGTCTAATGACGTCTAAAATTCCTATGCATTAAATAATAAAACTTCTTCGGAACATTCTCTATAACTTGGGTAAACAAAGCATTTATCAAAAAGGGAGACGAAGAAACTTGATTCCCTATGTCAATGATGCAAATGTCTGTAACTCAATTAGAAATATAAAAGCTTCATCGGAAAGAATGAATCATGCCAATTTCTTTAATCAGTTGTGCGAAATTATAGAATTTTGCTAAGTATAATGATGTTTCATTTCTATTTCTAACAGAAGTCGAATAGCGAAGCTAAAAGTGTTCTACCAAACTCTTGAAAAAAGCTTCTACAAACAAGAACCAATGTTCCAGGTAAAATGATTTATATTTCCATGTATATGATAATTAAGGCACATTTATTGTTACCATAAATATTTATCCGTAAAACCCGTACGAAATTTTCGCACACACAATCAATTTTCCCCTCCCACTCCTCCATTACCCACAAGCACTGTGTTTTAACGTAAATTGAATATGATATGTCAGAAGTCATTAAGAAGAAGAAGGTAAGAAATCATTTCCATTTTGATACGTTATTCATTGCTGTAGGCTCTGTATTAGTTGAGAAAAAGGAATGGTGACAACAGAAATAATACGCAGGATTATAATTTTGCATGAAATTTGTCTTCCATATTTGAATTAGCAAGAGAAATTAAGATTCTGAAAAAAAACTTAAGAACTGCCTGCCATTCAGAAAAATTTCGCATAAATACGAAGATTTTTAAAGAACCTTGTAAGCGTTGAACCGAAAATTAGTGTTTATTCTCATCTTTTACCGCTTACATCCGTAGATATCTCTATAACTTTTGCCTCTTCAACTGAATCTATTTCTAACAGTATATAGAAAATATTTCGTCATTGTTTGCAACACTATCGTCCCTACTTTGAGACCTAGTCGAATCAAGGTGAATAGAAAGAGATATCATTACGGGCCTTTGTAAATCTGCCGTAAGAAAATTCACAACTTTTTGCAGAATATTTGGATAATCCAAGATTTCAAACGTCATGGAAACTAAAATACGATGGTAAATAAACTAATCTATCACAACAGTGCATCTAGAGCTTTCTTTTAAGAAAATGAGCTTCTAGAAAGAGTTAAAAGGATAATTTGTCGTTATGAACATAACCATATCACATTTGTCCTTCTAAAAAATGTTATTCTACTTAGAGATGAGTTTTAATAGTGGGTAAAAGTTTGATAGTGCTGTAAGACCGCGGTGGCATGGTAAAAGATTCGACTTCAGGACCAAATGGTCGCGAATTCGAAACCCAATTCCACTAAACACAATATACGCGTGGTGCCGGTGCATGTTAACTCTTCGGAATCAAACATCCGCCCGCTGTCTTCAGAATCCTCCCGCTGGTGCAATGGGGAAGTTTGGAAAGAAAGGCGCCGGCTTAGATACCATCCTCATCAACCGGCCACTGTTCAAAATCACTAGGTGCGTCAGGAAACAGCTATCGTGCAACTTCAAAACGGAACGTTGATCTAACTTAACTAAACTAAACTTTTTTTTCTTTCAATTCGAGTAAGATTATTTTCATTAAAATATACCGTCTTAAAAATATCCGAAGATACTCCCTGTTCTCCGTATTTTGCTTGGGAACATATTAGTGACACTGTCAGACTTTATTATTGATTACTTTATGTGATACGCCAAATCAAGCATATTTTACGCACATAAAAATGCATTTGCATTTTAGGTGAGAGTCTCTATTGGAATTTACGATAAAAGAAAGGAATTTAATTTTAAAGCTATAACACTTTGTGATTTTCAGACAAACCTTCACTATAGAATTATAAAAAATTCCTTTTTTCTCAAATTAATAGAATAAAAAACATTTCTGATAACCACTCATCTTTTGTTAAAGCTTTAGATAATTTAAAAAATATTTTAAAAGATAACGGTTACCCAAATAATTTCTCTAGTGTTAATAGCTTATTTAAAAAAGTTTGAAAAGCTTTTTTCGTTTGGTTATGGGTTCGAATTTTTCTTCATAGATGGAGCTAGGTGTGCTAGCCTCCAATATTGTTTTCAACCTTTGTTCTCGTTTTAGTTGGCGTCCTTTTCTTGCTTCTATCTTGGCTGAGGGTGAATTATTTTTTTACATTCTCAAGTATCTACTGGATTTATTATAAAGGTTTTTATTATGCTTGTTTCTTTTTTTCCAAGGGAATATTTCTTATATTTCAATTAATGGACAAATTCAGAGACACAGGGGGTATATTCTTGACTTTGTAAGTCTTACCCTCGACAGAAAATTTGTCCATATTAGAACACCTATGGCAGGTGTGTCTTTGAAAAAGTTCGCCATCTGAATTCTCTTCCAATTTTTCCATTTTGATTGTATTTTGTCTTATTTTCTAATTTTTTCTTTTATGTGTTTTAACTATTTTATTATAGGGGAATTTTTGTTGTTTAATTCTTTAGTAATTGGTTGGTTAATTGTAGTAAAATGTAGTTGATGCAATCACTGGATGCTACTGCGTTGGGCGCGCAAAAAGGTGTATTGTTATCATTATTGATTACTTCTTCTGTTTCTTATATATTTTTTTCTAGTTTTTCTTTTTTAATGCTTTTTAATTTTCTATTGTTTGTATTTGTATTTATTAGAATTTGCTGCATATGCGCCATTCTGTATAATATAAAGAGAGAGTTTTAATTAATTTTTAATTAATTCAAAATAATAATTTTTGTAAAATTTTGTTGATTGTAACTGTTAGGTGAGAAACATTCATTCATTTTCAGGGAGATATCTCACATATTTTTAAGCTTTTGTAAAATTTTGTGCGAATACCTGCTTATAAATAAATGCTGTCTCTTAAGCATTCTTCGGCGAGTTCACGGAGTAGACAAGACGTAATAATAATAGCGCTTTCCTTTTTTACAACACTCATCTTCCAAGATAAGAAATTAATTTTTCAAACTACAAATTCAACTTTTTAATGATTCTTAAATGTTGAACCTTCTCAGTCTTTGTTGAAACAAAAAGCAAAAGTTCAACCACTTACACAACTTCAATTTTTACATATTTTTGATATGTAAGGCTATGTCATTTTGCACCAAAAAATATATATGAAAAATCAAAAGACATCCCCTACTCTTATAAATTTCATTTAAATAATGTTAAAATGTATTACGACAAGTTTAAGTTTGTCAACCAATAATTTTCTACTTCAAAATACAGTTAAATAAAAAAATAAAAAAGATACAATCTGTAACAAAACCTAATTTTCGTTTTTTTTTATAGCTTGCATTTTTACTCGGAAGACGCTATATAAAACGCATGAAATTGACAAATTTATTATTTTTTAAGGATTCGTAGTTAAAATTTATAATGGTATAAATTTTACACGAAATTTTGATGGTGAAAATTTTAGCTCTTTAAATTCCATTTAAAAGTATATATGAATACTTTTCCCCCTCAGATTTTGTAATAAACCTATATGATTGGAAAGTTGCCTAAAGATTCAAAATCTTGTTTATTCTAATCAAAATTGTTCATAAAACTCTTAGGAGCAAGACACTACGGGTGTTTACATGCTAAATTAAACTGAAATTAAAGAAACAATAATATTTAATTTTTACAACTACTAAGCACACAGTAATTACTCATCGTAACGGTATGTATGTATAGTGTGTACAGACTCATTTATTCAAGGCAGTTCGTCCAATTTGCAATCCGGCCAATGGAGAGTTCGAAAATTAAAACACTAAGAGAAAGGTCCTTCAGAGTTAGCGGTCTGTAAATTCAAAGGATTTTGTAGTTGTATTCCATAAAATTTATTGAAGAATTGACGTCTGGCCATTCCTACACAGTATGCGTCGTGAAAGTTATGATTCCTTTAACAAATCGATAAAAAATAAAATATTTGTCTGGAGACTCAAGTGCATCTTCTATTTTCCTTGGAAATTCTGGGAATATTTTTCATTGTAAATGTTAGTTTGTCCGGGAAAGTAACATGTTAAATAACATCAAAGGAAGACACGTCACGTTTCCCAAGATTATAGAGTGAAATACGCAACATTTGCCAAAATTTCTCAGGTCCATCTTTCTCTCTCCGGGAGATAGAGATGCGATTGGAAAACCATTTTAACTTTCCTCTATCACAGAAAAGCATTTTTAGAGAATTGGAAAATCACGTCGACGTGACTTTCAATAATGCACTATTGCTATTAATAATAATTCAATTATTATTAAGTTACGCCAGCTCTTAATACAAATTTCTCTCCTAAGACTTAATTTTGACTAAGAGGAGTCTAATGTAATGCTTTCACTCTGGGGATATTTGCTTCGACAGCCTGATTATTGCTAAAAAATGAATAAATCAAAATTCAGCGCCCAATTTATTTAATTGCTCTTTAAGTTAAAATTTTGACTTTCAAGCTTTTAAGATTTAATAAATATTTAGATGGAAGAAACTTTATTATAAAACACTTATTTATACATTGTTGTATCTCTTGATTATGTTTCTCTTGCATAATATTGTGTTTAGTTATATTAACTTCTCGTTTGCATAATATTGTGATTTTAGTAGCGCATTTGCACTGTTAAAATCAGTATTGAACAATATGGTAGTTGGAGTGAAGCGAGATTTCGGAAAGAGTGGAGCATATAATTGACCAGTTGAGTTCAGAGCCTTATTAATCGTATGCCTAAGGTAACATGCAATGTTAAACCCTTTCTGCCCTATTGGGCATATACGTCCCAGAGATCGGACTTCATTCATTATTGGGTAAATAAACCCCACTTTTACATTTTTGTCAACATTAAATTAAACTACTTTTCATAATTAAATTTTAATCATGTAAAAGTCGGATCGAAAGGGTTAAGATGCATATAAAGTAAATTTACGACTTTAATGTTTTTATTATTGAATAAAGATGCATGAAAACAATCTTTCCACGAGACTTTCTGAAGAATGCAAGATCTATTAAATACTGATAAATTAATTTCTGAGATTTTATGAAACAGATTCTAAAGCTAATCTAACTTTAGATTAATATAATTTCAAATTTACTTGAAGTAAAGTACGTTCAATTGAACAAATGAAGTACTTTCAATTTCTAAAATTCAGATTTTGAATTTGTAATTTTTAAGCTACAACAATAATAGCGATTTCAGTCTCTTTAACACTTTAATTTTTCATTATATCCAAAATCCTCTTAAAGAAAAGTTTAGCCTAAAAAAGAGCCGTTATGTCTTCCCAGTTTCTTAAAATAAATTTCCCTGATATAGAATACTCTACATTCTGTAAATTTGGAGCTTAATACTAAAATTCAAACAAGCTGACAACTGCATTTTTGACTAATTTCTTGTCGTATCATAAAGCTTAAAAAGAACAGAGTATACACCTTTATTCCTTCTCATCGAGTTAATTTTAGTAAGTTAATTTTATAATAAAAAATAAAATGTTATTGTAAAATTACAAAAGTTAGGGAAAAGTACTCAAACGATGCTTAAAAATTTGAAATTCCAAGACTTGGAACCCAATATTAAGAAGCATTAAATTCATGGGGACCTTCTGTTATCGCACTATCCTGTAAAACCCATGAAAGGTCATACTGTCCATTCAATAAACTTTCCGAAAATTGAAAAAACAGTAAAATGAAATTTTATAACTTTTTTTATTAATTACGCTATAAAATCGCTAATCGAATTTTTAAGGACAAAAATACAAATATATGAATAAATGTATTATAAAAATTTTCATTTACAGTGAAAAAAACTTATATACAAAAACTTCTCATATACGAGTATACAAAACCAGATGATAGTTGCGCTCAAATCCTAATCTCATATTTCTGATAATTGTTCAATCAAACGGATACCAATTTTAACACGACAGTTATTTTAAGAAATGGGCATTGAGTATCACAAGCAAATTTTGTTCTAAAACTTTTGAATCAATCTAATCCAACAAAACTTTCCCAAAAATTAGTGAGTAAATATTATTCACGTTTACTAAAATTCTTTGAAATCATAAGAATATTTTTGAGAAAGGAAAGTAGAGAAACATAACTAAACACTTTCAAAAGAAACATCTGAATTCTTCCTTCTGCGAATTCAAGAATGTAAATAATCGGTTTGAAGTATTTTGCATTTAAAATTAAGGAACCTCAATATAAGGACAGCGATTTACTCTGCAGGGGGAGGGCGATTCTTAAAATGTCTACCAGCCTACATTCCAGATCCGTTTTTAAAGAATTTTCGGAGAGTCCCCTTTCTTTCTCCACAGAACATCTGATGTAAAGAAGTAAAAATATACTATGATTCAAAGCTTAGGTATTCTTTTAAATAGAACCTATAATGAAATACTTATGCATCTAATACATCAGCTCTTTCAGTAACGTGTCTATCATTACACTGCAATAGTAGAAGAAAACAGTACGATTGGGTATAAAGACTAACTCTTTTAGCCTCATATACAATCAGAAAAAAAATCTATCAATATTTGTGTATGTTCTCTTCAAATCTTTGTCTATACCAATAAATAATATCCACGATAATATTTCAATTTTTTACAGGAATCAGAATTATTCAGTCAACTGGGTGGCCAAATGGGATTGTGGCTTGGAATATCCCTTGTGGCATTATTCGAATGCATCGAAAATATTTCCCATATATTGCATTACTGCATAAAACGAACCGGGTTGAAGAAGAAGAGAGTACAGAACTATTGTTTACAACCAGAGAGGTCTGTTAGAGTCTGAATCAAGAAAGAAATACCTAAATATGATCTAATGAAAAATCCAAGATAGCTGTAGTTCCTCAAAGATAATGGAAAATTTGACAAATCACATAATAAATGATAATTATATCAAACTTGTTTTCTTTCGTTCAGCAAAGTCATGATATGGTTACGGTGGAAATCTTGAAACGAAATAAAATTTATAAGCCCATAATTAAATAAAATGGTAACTTTTACAAAATTAAAACCGTTTATTTTGGTTATGATATATATTTGTTAAAAAGTAATTTTTCTGAAAACGGACGAATTCAGCGTATACAACAGTCTAGATAAGGACAACAGACCAACTTATAATTATTTTAAAATTCAGATCAAACATTAAATTTACAGTGACCAAGTCACCTTTTCAGAAAATAAATTTTATTTTAAAACTGTATTCATTCTACAGTTTTGATTCAAGCTCCTATGTTAAATTGGATCCAGGTAATCCCCCCCCCCCGTCTTGAAATAGCCTTACAAAATTTTTACAATATTTATTTTAGGAATTACAGTACCTTTTGCGGTTTGTTAATTTCTAGAAAAAGAAAATGCGACCTCCAACACTAACCTTAACTCGGCCAATTTAGGAGGAAAATTATTAGATTCAATTATCAATTAAACACAGCATGAATACGAAATACATATAAAATTTTATTTGCAACTTTGCTATACAGAGACTGGAACATTATTTGCAAAATTGTTACAGCAGTAAAAGTAATATATACATGTATTTGAAATAGATATTTATAACAAATAGTAACTGAAGTATCAAAAGCGAATTCACCTTAATAAGCTTGAGAATTCAAATAGTTGTTAAAGTAAAACATTCATTTAAGATAAAACACTGTTATACAAAAGTTTTACAAACGATTCAATGCACAAATTATTAAAGCAATTCAAAAAAATTCACATCTAACATTTATACAAATTACTGTAAATATGCATTATAATTTCAAACATATTTCAACATGTTTTCCCAAACTTTTTAAAGGATAAATTTCCATCTATTATTCATTCCGAGTTAAATTAATAATTTAACTCATTTATATTCCGAGTTAAATTGGCAATTTTAGAGAAAGTTCCGGCAAATTTACTATTTAAGGATTCGTAGAAGTCTTGTTAAAATCTAATTTAAAAAATCACATCCATAGCACATTTATATAAATTACTGTAATTGAAGATATTTCAACGGGTTTTTTCCCCCAAAAGGTTTTTAAAGGGTAAATTTTCATTTATTCCGAGTTGAGTTAATAATTCATTTAGTAATTTGTTAAGTTTCTGTAAATTGATATTTTAGAGGAGACGGGTCATTTAGAGTCCCCAGCATTTTTTTATTATTAAAGAAAAAGGAACTTAAAGCATGCTCGCACTATTTATCATTCATCGCATCCATTTGGGCATTTTTCTGGAAAAAGGAATAGCCATATTTTATTCGTAAAATGTTATAGGTATATAATGATTTCGGTTCATGCTACTCGTAATTATGGAGAATTTATATTTTCTCCTAAAACATTGATCATCATGTTGATCAGGCATGGTGATCAAATAATGTTTTCTAAAAGTTAGAGGATTCTTGATTGACTGGCCGGCCGCACCAATCAATCAATCATCCTACATTGGAAAACCGCAAGAGAAAAAATATAATCTTAAATGTCGTACATAAAATGAATTCATTATTTTCCTCCAATGTACACATATTTACAGAAAATTAGATGAGGCTAAAATACTTCAGATTAAAAATGTATAAATGCTAAGGTAATCAGTCTTTAAAATTTAACAAAAGTGAAAGACTAGTTTAAAAGGAATTTGTAAATGGATGCAACAAATGAGTAGTATTTTTTATTTTATTACACAGAGCATAAAATATTGCTGACTCTGTTGCAGTTAGATATTTAAATTCCGTTTCTGTGTATAAGTTCCATTTTTTTAAATTTCGAAATAGGGAGAAGCAATCCTGGACATTTATGAACATCTTCAGATGTGATAGTTTATGAGAAATGAAATACATTGTAAAGCATTTTTATCAAGAAATTTTAAAATAATTACAACAACATTCTCAAATTGGAACGCATTTGATTATTAACATTTAAAATATGATCACAACATTAATACTACAATTTTAATACTAGTCATTTTTGAATAGCTTCAGATGTGATAGCTTATGAAAAGTGAAATACATTATACAGAATTTTATTAAAAAAATTAATTATAACAACAAATTACATTTGACAAGCTTTCTCAAACTGAAAACATCTGATATTAATTCTTAAAAGATCATAAAATGCCTCATTAAAGCATAAAGTAATACTCATTAAATTGTTATTGAAAGTTTTAGGACTCTAAAAACCAACTAACAACTGGATGCATACAGAATTCCTTCAAAGTTCGAAGTTTAAGATCAGAACTTCAAATGCGGATGTCAAAATTTTTGCACAAATATCTTTATAACAAGCTAAATTTACAGAGATATACCGGAATAAGCCACTTATTGGATAATAACGTAAAAGTGAAATTCTTTGAATGTAGGAAACCTGTCATTCATTCATAAAATGAAGTTCTAGAAATTATC
Source organism: Araneus ventricosus (assembly GCA_013235015.1). Classification (NCBI taxonomy): domain Eukaryota; kingdom Metazoa; phylum Arthropoda; class Arachnida; order Araneae; family Araneidae; genus Araneus; species Araneus ventricosus. Next base: position 422,228 of record BGPR01000286.1, read on the forward strand.
AAGTTTATGAGATTGCAGACCTTCATTTTCACTTTTTGTCGAATGACAAATTTTCTTAATTTATATGTAAATTGAAACAGACAAGAAATTTTGCAGATACAATGAAATGGAACTTAATAGGATGGCAGCAAATTTTAATTTACAGCAGCCAACCATTTTAAATTTATAGGAACAAATCACTTTAATAGAAATATTCTCAAATGGCACAGGATGAAGAAGGGTACCATAAAATAAGAAAATGATTGCTCATTTTGCACGTAGTAATTATATTTCTGTAGCTGTAATTGCAATTTATGCTGCTATTATTGTTCGCTCAATGAGAATTTCGTATGAGGGTCGGATTTTTTAAGTAGATCTTTTGGTCGCTCTCTAGACTTAAAAAGTCTTAGTCTTTAAAAAAAATCAATTTTAATCATCTCCGTGAAAGAAAAATATAGATGACTTCGATACTTCTTGGAAAGTAAATATGAATTACAGGCGAAATCTAATTCAAGGAATTTTAAAATAGTGTGAATCTATTTTAAAGCAATGTTGAACTACCATACTAGATTTAGTTTTGGAAAACAAATTACATCTGAAGGAACTGAATATGCATCTATATTCCATTGTTTTTTTAATCAATTTTTGTATCCGAATCAAAACTTCAGAGCAATCACTTTAGAGACGATAAACTGGTTGAAGTGCCAAATACGCATATTAACTGCCATTTAATAACAATATTAAAAATAGTAGTACCCAAAATGCTTCATTGGAACAGCTTTCATCAAGATTTTGTAATAACAAAGGAGAGTTTTGGAAAGACTTACAGATTTTGCATCAGAATCCCGAAAAATATGTAAACATTCAATATCAATGGCCCGTACATGCGAGGGGGCAACACCAAGATCTACCGACTACAAATATAATGCTGACCACTTGGGGATTACATTTCCTATTCTGCAGATTTGTGAACATCTAATCGCTTTAACCGTTTGCACTCGGATGTCGAGTCCGATTCGATATTTTAGATGACGCATCCGTTTTCACATTCTTGTTAGATTATAATAAAAGTCATTTAATAGCAAAAAATCAGATTAATTTTTAGGAATTAAAACAAATCAATAACTATATTTTTCTGCTACCTAATCACTAAAATGAATCATGGCATTCATACATGTATAATTATGCATCTTGTTACTTTCGCGAGTGCAAAAGATTAATGATACTTGATGTAATATCGCAAGTTTCACAAACTAGGAACAACATCTGTTTGATCACCTTCGCTGGTAATTTACTTGTAGAGGTTTAGAATTCCAGAAAGAACTTGATTCAAGATAAAATATGATCGATCATGGATAAAAAATTTACTTTGGTCTAAACATGTCAATATCTGTCATCAAGAACGATCTGAAAAGAGAAAAAAAATATTCAAATTAATAAAGCTCATATGAATCCGCCTGTCAAATACGTCTTCAACTGGAAGAGGTAGACGATATAAATATTGATCATTAAATCTTAGCAATTCAAGAATCTATTTGAAAATATAATTTGTTCATTATTTCCTTACTAGCTGTTACCCGCAACTTCGTGCGCGAAGAATTTGAATTATTCTTTTTAATTCATGAATGTAAATGTTTTGTTGCATTTTAAAAGGGGAAAGTAAAAGTTCTGACGGTTGATAATACTTAATTAGACGGTTGACAGGAGTGTACTGTACATGTATGCTGATATAGTTATGTAAATTGTTTATCTATGCTAATATACTTTCGTATACCACATTATTTGCACGGATGTAAAGGTTGTGTGGGCTGGACACACGTGAACACGCGACATGTAGTTGCCCATGCGAAAAATATGGTTTTTTCAAATGTACGCCTACCACTTTCAGTGTCTGGCCCTGAAGCCTGGAAAATGATATTTTTACAAGGGATTTGTTACTTTTTGAACCGAGATGATAAATCCTTCGGAATTATCGGAAGACGTGGAATTAAAACACTCTTCTCCCTATATCGTTCATAACAGTACCTTCCATGACGTTTGGACCTAGGTGTGTAATTTGTTACCGTGTGCCATTGCGCAGTCTCGGTATATCGAGGTTACGCATTAGTAGTACTGGCACACCGACATTCAATCTCGGCTTGTCGGAAGGTGCCCCTGACAATTCTAAGATGTTGAAGAGCTCTACAGAATATGATGCTCCTTATTAATGCCCATTACCGTATCTCCAGATGGATATTCTGTAATATCTCACTGTGAAAATTAAACAAAACATAGAGAGAATAATTCATTAACGTCATTGGATCACTGTGTAACCGTATTAAAAGCTGTAAATGCTACGACAACAAGAAACCGGAAGTGTAAAGTCTCCTTTGTTGTTTATGGTCAAAGAAAGCAATATTTTCTTACATTAACTTTAACACTGGCAAATGCCTGCGCGCGAAACAGTAATTTGGCTTGAATTTATTTCTATAAGAATAAAAAGTATTGTTAGAAATTACATTACAAAAATATTTTTAAACCTTAATACAATCAGAGAAAACGTTTCTTCGCAATGAAATTAATAGCATTAAAAAGATCATTTTCTGGTCTTTAAAATGGCATAAAAATAATTGTTGTCTAATAAATATTTCAGAAGTTATTGGCAAAAAACGTCTAAGCATTAGGCTTAAAAGCGGATAATTTTCGTTATTTAATTAAATATCTTAAGAACTAATTAACCTTGAAAGTTGAAAATAGCACCTTTTACCTAGAAATATGCTCTAGAATGTCGTGTGTAAATTTCATGTTACTACCGTTCATCATTTAGTAGGAGTTCTTGTGACCGACCGGCAGGCAGACAGACAAATACATGTAATTTCTGCCTTATTTTATAGATATTTATAAAGATAAGCAAAATTTTCAGAAATAAAGGCAAATCAGTTCAAAGTCTAACCTTTGCCTAGCAACGGAGTAGCTATAAATTTGCGTTATTTCCAAATCGTCTGCACGAAATTAAATTTACTAAACTTTAAAAATTAATAAAAATTGAAGAAAACATGTCACAGAAAATAATTTGGCATCATTGAAAAGGTAAAATTTTAAACTTTAAGATGGTATAAAAATAATTTTTATCGAACAATTTGTTCCGAAGTTACAGCGGAAAAAAGGATCACATGATAGTTGATTTTAAAAATAATTTATTCCACATGTTTTCGCATTCCTGAAGGATCACGTGACAGTTGATTGAAAAATAAAATAATCTTCATCGTGAATCGCGGAGTCAATGGGCTTTCTTTGTGAACTAATTTTAATCTGTAGTCAAAAATAATTAATTTAACGTGATTTCACCTACCGTATGTCCGTTCCTGGGTTTCAAGCTACAACTCTGCCAATTTTCATCCAAATCGGTTTGGTAATTTTGCCGTGAAAGCTTAACAAACAAACAGACAGACACACTTTCACATTTATTATATTATTAAGGATCAGTGGAAATGAATAAAAATCTGCCCTTTATAATTAGGAAATTTTCATTTTGGAAAGCCCGCCGAAAAGTTCATTGTTCTTTGGAATTGAAAACTATTCACTGTGTAATGCTTTAAATACAGTATAGATTAATTTACCTAAATATCACTTTAAAATTTCTTATGAGTTTCCCCCAGAAGCTGTTGATATTGTGTGCATATGTTCCCCCAAGAAGGTCCTAAGTGGTTACTAAATAAAAATGAATAATTTCTTTATTCGTCACTAGTAACAAAATGTTTTCCAAATATTGCATAGGAACGGACTCGGAAACCCTCCGCACTTTTGCGCATGCGCTGGGCGGAGTTATTTTCATCAAAATAGGGGGAAGTGAAGAATGGAAGGGCGATGTTTCCATTTAACTGAGTGTGATCTAACAAAGAACTCCGGAAATGCTCTCATATCATCACTCAATGCCCGACACCCCCCCTTCGGGTGTAAAATCGTCCAAAAGTGGTGGTCTCGGAATCCGTTGCTGAACAGTACGTCTTTCTGGCAATATAATTATATTTCAGAAACTTACCGTGTCCTTGAACTGCTAGTCCTTTGATGCTCTCCTCAAGAGAATTATTCCTGCTCATCCAGTATAGACTGATTTGTTAGAAGGATGCGTGTGAAATTGAGACTGCTGATGTTAATACTGGCTGCTGGTCACACTACTAGGGATGGATGGCATGCAATTATCCAGCAAAATGACATCAATATGGATCATAAGTGATGCAACCAATTAACTCCTAGCAAGTACAAAAATACATTGAAATATATCAAATGATCATGTAATATTTCAAAACGGAATCTTAGTTTTGGTATAACAACAATTATTAAAATTCAGCAATTTACCGAGTTAACTTCGATGTCATCCTCAGAAAACGATTCCTGTCCATTCAGGGTAGTTTGTGCCTATTAAACTTTATCGTTAAGAGCTGAAAAAGCAGTCACTCTACAGGTGGAGAATGGCGTCAAGGAGAAACTTCCATTTCAGTCAGCATGGCATTTTCTTTGGAAAGGTTCCTTGGTTAGGGTAAAACTTGTTGCAGAATCAAAACTGAAGATGGGCTTGTTAAAGTTTCATCCCCTGGTCGTCGTTTAAAATTTAAAACAGCAGAAGCTTAAAAAGCATTAATCTAAAAACACTTTATCTTATAATTCATGCCAAGCATTGCAAAAAGAAAACCAACTAACAATTGATTTAGGAGATGCCGTAATTTCTTAGAACGATGACTTCCATTTACATTCTCATTTGGAGAACAGATCTTTCAAAGCCGATGCTACTTCATCCGTACCCGTGTTGGATAATTTACCTTCACCTCAGTTGGGATCATTTTAGACTTTTCCCTCACATCCAGTGATGCACGAGTCTCATCAGATTCACATTTCCCTCTTAGGAAAATATGGCTTCATTTTCCTTTAACGCACTTTGAGAAAATTTTAGAATATGTCAAGAAACTTCAAGATCTTCTCATTATAAGTACGGTAAGTTTGAAATGAAGAACACCTACTTAGAATTGATCTAGGAGATGCAGCAGTTTCTTAGCATGATGAGTCCCACTGCAAGGGACCTGCGATTTTTACTCTCGAGACTTCTCGTAAGCACTCGATGATTTTCTTTTCTGTTTATTAATAGACGACGGCCCAGAAAACTTTTGACATGGTTCTGCACTCGTCGCACTGGGCTGTAACAGGCAAGCCCACATAAGTGCGACATCGTTGCCTTTCAAAGGCCGTTTCTGTGCAACATTAGGAGAGTATGAATACTTCCTCGTATTCATTCTGGATACCATAATTTTAGATTCTAATGTATTTAAAAAGCTTTCGAATAACTCAAAACATTTGAAAGCTGGAATAGAGATCACTCTTGCATTTAAAATTACCTACTAATAAGCAAGAGTGCCTCTGTGACAAGTGAAATGTCCTGCAGTTCAAAAAATAATTCTCCAATATAGTCTAACTAAATCGCTAAGGCGGATTTAGAAAATGAATTTCAATTAACTTGCACTGCAATTCAATTATTTCAAAATTGCTTTTTTTTGGTTCAGTAGTCATAGAAGTCACTGCTAATTTTTTTGAGACTGACAGTTTAGAGACCAATTTATCTCGCTCATTTATAAAAATTGATACCAGTTTTTTCCAAATCATTTCATTTAAGTACGGTGTAATTTCATCTCGGGGCATTTCCGACTAGTCTTGAATCCATCCAATGCATTTACAGTTCCAATAGCTCTTCCTGCTCTGCTTTTATCAAATTTTTCAATTCATCCAAACTTAATCGAAATTCGATGCACGGTTTCAGTACATGTCGCATTCCAAACTTCCGTTTACGATTTCTGATAAGACAAATTCCGGTTTGTATAATACAAACTAAATTGTTTCTAAATTCGCAATGCGTAGACGACTTCTCTCGGTACGTTCATCTACTTTTTAATAAAGTAATTAAATGTATCGAATCACAAACATCTATTCGTTTTATGGCCGATTGGTATTTGAGGTTGGATCAAGCCAAACTTGCTATTGGATGCAATTTAAATTGCTTCGCCATAGATAGCGATTGTGAATATATGGATAGCTAAAACAATGAGGCTTACTATATCAAATTGAGTTATAGAGTGGGGAATAAAATTCAAAGATCATGAAGAAAGTGGATGGACTAGGAGTGTGAAGTGTTTCAGAACATTTTGGAATGATAATCGAGATAACATATTCACCATGAAAACAGAACTATTGTAATTTTAAACGTTATTAACCGTAAATAAAAGATTTAACTTTAAGTCGTTTTCGGCATTGCAATAGTTTAAATTGAATTAAAAGATGATTAATTCCTAGCAATTAAATGTATTTTCCAATGCTACTCGAAGTCGGGATAGTGAATGTAATATTACAAGAAAATACGGACATTTTAAAGGCATTAGAAATTTTTAAGAGCCAATGGGTTTGTAAACTTAAGTATTTCTGTTAATTAAGTAAAAAAAATTTAAATATGAATTTAGCATTTGTTCTACATATCGTGGAATTGCATAAAGTGCGACGAGTTGAATCTTTCAATAACATCAAGAACTTATTACTACTAATCTTCATGATGGTTATGAGATGCATCACATAACGGGGAATTTCTTGCAAATAACTGGAATTACTTGGGTATAGAGCTCTGGTTGAAGAACTCTACGTTACACTATCACAAATTAAACTTTCTTAGCAGTTCAGTCGATACTAGTTTTGGTTAGTTGATTTCAAAGAAAAAATAAGTTAACATAAAATGCGGTTATATTTCAATATTTATTTGGTTCAAATTTAGCAAAACTATTTATCTGGTCTTGTATCTATCTGATACTGGGAGCCCAAAATGATCATACCTGGGGAATTCAGATTTAAAAATGCAATAACGTCTCAAATTATCAATAAAAACACTTTACCACTTCTGGGATAAAATTATAGACCAGTTTAACAAAATCATAGCAGATACCGAATTCTTAGGGAAGGTTGACCTTAAATTGGTTAATATTTGTATTATTTTGCAACGTCAATAAATTTCGAAAGCTACGACTTTTGAACAGGTTATAAACCTTCTGTGCTTCCCACTATTTTCCCATCTCAAAGCAACGTTTCAAAATCGTCATCCACACAATTTTGATGTTATACGTACCGAAATATCCGTGAAAAAAATTCAAAAACTGTTCTAAATTATTAAAACTTTCAGATCCTTGTACAGTATATTATACAAACGAAAAATTCTAATTAACACGTTCGCTATCATGATGCACACCTGAAATTCGAACCATCTACCTCATTAGATGACATTTTCTGCTATCTCTTAACTACGATAGAGAAAGGGTCATCCAATTAGACTTAAGGTATGAATCTCATGCGATTCATACAGCGGCTAACGTGTTAATATTGAAGAAAGACAGGTCTACTAAAAAAATATTTTTTATCACGTGAAAACTCCCATTGATATACTTTTTCTACTAGTCCCAACATAATACTATCTAGTACAACTGCAAGCAAGTGTTCCCTCTTGAGTACAGTGCTCTGAAAAGCAATAACAAGATTTCATCCCACACGCCGAATAATGTCACCATCCACACTTCTCACACATCAACGCATTGACAACTGCCAGTGGCTCCAATATTACTTCATTCTTCTAAACCATACACCTTGTTTTCTTCACACATGCTATGATTCTATTTCATACCTCCTATTACATTTCAAAGCTAACGACGATACTTTCAAGAAGATTTCTGCAAAGCTACCTAATTTATATTTTCATACATATCAAAGCCACCATCGATATCTTCTCGTATAAAGCTACCATCGCCATTCACGACATTTCCTAAAGCTACTCATGCGTATTTCTCTTGTACTCCTCACCATCTCTAAGTCGATATTCTCTCATAATTCTACATATTTCCTAAACTACCATCGACATTATTCAACATTTTCACTTCATTCTCTTTCTAAAACCATACACCTCGTTTTCTTCAATAATACGCCATGACTTATTTCTCACACTCCCACACATTTCCCAAAGCCACCATCGACATTTCTCACACATTTCCCAAAGCCACCATCGACATTTC
>BGPR01000286.1:430468-484649 GCA_013235015.1 Araneus ventricosus
CACATGTGCACACTCGTTGCGTAGCCCTACAATTATCGCACCTGAATACATTACCCGCTGCCACGCCTATATAACTTGTAATTTTAGTTGATAATTTGTTAGCCGTTAGTTTATATTATGTATTTTGTCGGTGATTTCCGCAGTGTCTTTCATCCCACACGTTGCTCACTTTCAAACTTCAGTTCTTTCAGTCTACAAATTGTTACGACCTTACAACTACGTGTAATGATTTGACTCCTCACATAACATGGCACGACAGAATTTGCATTATATATCACTATGATATAATTTGTTCACTTTACGCAATGAATACCTCAACCAGAAGGGGTTTATCCCAGTGCGGTAGTCTTGAGGGTCGCCGCAGAGATCAAACATCTCGCGTTGAAATGAACACATTAAAACGGTGCCAATAAATCCTAGGACACCGGCTCCATTTATCTCCATTTTAACGAATTTAACGAGTTAAAATGGGATTATAGTGATGAGCACAGGACGTATGACCGTTTCAAAAGCTTGGCTTTCTATATTTTATGACTTGGTACATCAAAATATCTACCAATTTAAAAATCAATTTTTCCCCCAAGAGTTCGGTACTAAGCCAATTGAAGACTGACAGCTTGCAACTCTAGGACATGCCGAACTCCTTAACAGTTTAAGCATCTACAATCAAGATAGATTATACATTGTTAGAAAATATGGTGCTTCGTTTAAATTAAGAATTCAAATGCCCCTTTAGATGCTTTTAGATATTTGCTTTCTTTTCACTGTTAAAATGCGAAATAGACGATTGCCGTATGAAAACGGTTTTCAAATTTCCACTGAAAAATCTTGAATTATTAAAAATATGCATTAAGAAAATTTCAACAGAAGGTTTTTAATCTACAATAGAATAAATACTATGTTCTTTTTACATAAAAGATTTCCCAGCACATTTAATATTTTCAATGACTTATAAGAATAAAAGGGGAAAAGTACCAGTTAACTATATAAATTCAAAAACTCTCAACACAATTTAGATTAGGCTTACTAGAATAATGCACGGATAACACGAATTGATAATGTAAATAGGAAACGGAAATAGACTAATTAGATAAAGTTGACACATTCATCGCTATGAGCGAATTGGATGCAAGCTCCAAGACAGACAAAGTAACGGTGCACGCTCTAGGCAATTTATAAATCAAAAAACTAAGAGGTGAACGTATTCTGAGGACATCTATTAATGTTTAACTTAATAAATTGTTACGCAAATCAAATTCTAGTGCGCAGCGAAGATTTCTGAAGAATGATGCATGGTTAAATAACTAATAAATTTCTTATTCAAGAACTAGAATAAGGTTATTAAAATTTTTTTAAAAAAGCGATTTTTTGCAAGAATTTTTCCATGGCGTTATAAACCGAAATTTCAAGTTGCGCGATGGATCCATAGGAAGTGGCGAGACTCGCCTTACGTGCATCATATATGCATGGAATTATTACATTTTAGCATCTAATTAAAACGGCTAAAATAAATTTTGGATTTCCGTAATTTCTTCTAATATTACATTCCCTATCCCGAATTTAGGTGGCATTGGAAAATACATTAATTGCTAAATGGGAATTAGTCTTTCAATTCATTTTTAAACTACTGCAATTCCGAAAACGATTCATCGGTGAATTTAAATTCTTATTGTTCCTAACATTTAAAATCGCAATAACTCTGTTTTCATTATGCGTATGTTACCACGATTATCGTCCAAAAATGTTTAAAGTGCTTCATACTGTTAGTTTATCCACATTTCATGGTCTCAGTTTTATCCCCAGATCAAGAAAGCAAAAATTAATTTGGTAATCCTCGTTTTAGCTGCCCATATATACCATCGCTGTATATGGGGAAACAATTTATCTTGCATCCTATAGCAAGTTCGGTTTGACCCAACCTCAGATGCCAATACTTCATAAAAAGAATGGTGTTTGTGATGCGATACTTTTACTTTTTATTAAAGTAGGTGAACGTACCGAGAGAATCAACTCCTATTGAGAATTTAGAAAAGATTTTGTTTGTATTATACAACCCGGAATTTGTCTTGGTAGAAATCATAAGCGGAAGTTCGGAAGGCAACACGCACTGAAACAGTGCATCGAATTTCGATTACGTTTGAATGTATTGAAAAACTTGACGAAAGCAGAGCAGGACGAAGCTATTGTAACTGCAAAGTTATTGTATGAAGGATTCGAGAAGAGTCAGAAATACACCGAGGTGAAATTACACCGTATTTAAATTAAATGATTTGGACAAAATTAGTATCAATTTTTAGTAGATGAGCGAAATAAATTTGTCTCTAAACCGTCAGTCTCAAAAATTAGCAGTGATTTCTATGACTACTGAACCAAAAAAAAGCAATTTTGAAATAATTGAATTGCAGTGCAAGTTAATTGAAATTCATTTTTTAAATCCGCCTTAGCGATTTGGTTAGACTACATTAGAGAATAATTTTTCGAACTGCAGGACATTTCACTTCTTCTCGCTGACGCATTCTTACTCTATGATTTAGTAATTTATGTCCGAGAGTGATCTCGATTCCTCCATTTAATTTGTCTTTAATCATTCGGAAACTTTTAGAATACATTAGAATCGGAGTCTCATTCAGAATGAGCACGGAAGAAATTTTCATAATATCCGAATATACCACAGAAAAGGACTCCAAGTGGCGAGGATGTCGCAGTTATGTAGACTTACCTACGTAGTCCATTGCAAATGAGGGAAAATCCGAAAGAAAATATCTTGCTCTGTGATCCAGAAATGGTCATACTACGACGCCATGGATTTATTAACGTTCTCCAAAACATCTTGGATTTTGTTTTCCATTCTGTGCCGACACTTTCCGCGACGATGGCTTCATAACTTGGAATGGCACGCACATTCAATGAAATAAGTGGTCTTGACAAGATGCTACTCTTTTTTCATTATTCAAAATTGTCTGTTCCTGTAAAATACTGGACCTGGAAAGAAAAAAATTGTGGTGAATCGTTATGCCGATTAAAAATAAAAATTGACTCTATTTCCGTATGCTGATGTGCTTATCTTTAAACAATAATTTTATAGAATATGCAAATGTAAGAGAATTTTATCCGCACAGTCATTGACACATAAAAGCGTTCAGATTCATGAGGTCTCGGAGTAACTATACATAAATTCAGAGGATTCCATCAGAAATATTTCGCTTTCAGATAGTACCTGAAAGTGAAACATTTCTGGTTTCTATACAAAAGTAAGGTATCTTAAGTATCCGTTTCTTGGTGAGATTGCCCCTAACCATGCGACTACATTTAGAGAAATTTCTTAATTTCAAATACTAAGTGCAGCATCTCGAACAAAAATACAACAAGTCCTGAAAAATACTCAATTCTTTCATAAAAAATATAATTTGATAGTCTTTGAAAAAAAGTATTAGTAGTAAAAGTATTTGAAAAATTCAGCTATTGCTGTGGCAGTTCTATACGAAACTCCCTTGAATATATTTTTTATTTACTGGTTATAAAGCTAGAATCCTTTTGTTAAGGAAACCAAGATTCCGGATAAATTTTGCACTTTAAACTGTTCCATTTTCCGAGGTAAGAAAGAAAGTATTCTAAATGCTTTTTTTTATCTATAAAATATGTTACAACTCCCGTTTTTGATGATTCTTTCCTTTGAAGATTCTACGCATCGTAACAGAAAATCCAAACTGATTTTGCCACATAATTTTACCCAAATCCATCTAAAGAAGTTTTACGAAAAAATTGGAATTTATTCAGCGATATAATAGAATAAAATTTCACTTGATAATATTTGCATTCTTAAAGAAATTTGAATCTGCAATGAAATAAAAAATATTGACTTCCGTATTTAAAAATGGCTCATCAGTTTTCTAGTAAATGGAAGTGTGACCTTACTCGCTAATAAACAGATAAAAAAATGAAATGCTTTCGGTTATCTGAGAAACTCCCCGTTCAGAATATTGCAAAGTAACGACAATATCGAAATTTTTCGACAGAAAGCAATTTATAGTAAACATATTTTAATTAAAAAAATAATCCTAGTCTTCAAAAGAAGAAAAACGAATAAACTAATCAAAAGTTTGTCGCTAGATGTATGTAAATATGAACAAACAAAATGACCTACCATTATTGACCATGACTGCTGAGCGGTTTAATATATACTACTTCATAAAATATCGAACCGACATGACCATAAACACCGAAAAACGAAAAAAATACTTCCCGGTATTTTAGAGGGACTAAAATAATATTGAGGTAAGCCATATTTAAAGCATTTAAGACTTTACGACGATCGTTAAAGATGTCCAAATCATATAAAGAACTACAAAGTGCAAACCGGCTAAAATTGTAGTTTTACCAGGATGTAAAGAGATATTCTCTTCTTCCAAAGATTTGTACAGGGTCGTACCATGCTGCTCAGCAGGCATGGCGATTCTAAAAAATATATAATATTAGCTATCCAGATTCGACACCAGAATAGACATGTCCCAGAAAATATTTAACAACATTTATAGAGATAATTTAAAATTAAATTTGACGGCTCCTGTAGAAAACCACGACAATGATGCAAAAGATGCTTTATCATTTATTCAGTATAAACACTGATGACCTCAAATGCTATCTATGGAATTTTCTATCAAGAACGCCAAAAAGCAACGGTCTAGCAACATAGAGGTTAATGAAAGAATACGATGAAAATATTTGGGTTCGAATCCACCTAAGTCTTGCTGAAATAATGCTAACGTGATTTGTTAAACACTGCCAAAATAGCCCATTGTATGATTCCAAATTTAATTGATTCTCATGGCCTTTGTTTTTCATTTCCTTAATGGAAGGCCTCGTAAAAACTTTCAAAACTCTCTAAAATTCGACAGTAACTAGATTTCTATTCTTTAAATATTTGTCACTAGCCGCCATTGGCGACCAGCTAGTTCGCCGGGTTACTGCGTGCGAAAAATTTCAATAAAATCTTTTATGCGTAGCCTGATCCTAATGGTTCTCTTAGCAAAGTATTTTTAAATTTCAAATTTTGATAGACTACTATTTTCGAAACATTACACCGGTTCTGTTCATTGCGCTATGCACCTGCCCAATTCTCTCTAGCTGTCATTTCCCCTAAAATCTGAACTTTCACCTGAAACGGGAAATGATTAGTTATTTAGTTAGTTATTTTAACGTCCCGTTTTGAAGAAACACGAGGGCTATTTTGGGACGTACCTCATAATTTTGAACCACGGTCAGATGACGAGGACGACACTTAAAGCTGGTACCCCCTCTCCAAACTTCCGCACCACACGAGCCTCCAACCCTCTCCAAACTTCCGCCTGGTTGCTCTGCATTGCACATGACGGACTGGGTATCTTTGAATTGGTGGTTTCTTGCACTGGGAGTGGTTATGTCTGTTGGTTTTTATTACATGGTTTTAATCAATATACCCGGTGCATGCTTGGTAATAGAGTATTGGCATTTTTAAAGTTTTAACTGATTAGTTGTGTGGGTGAGAATGAATTAGTTTTTATATTTTTTAAAGAAAAAGGGGAAGGAAAAATTGATTGCCAGTTCCTTTTGTGTGTAGAGTTTGCTTGTGTGTTCGATTTTTGGTTCGATATAATTTGTCTGTGTCTGTTTTGAGTGTGGTTTTGGGTTGACTTTTTTCTTCATATTTGCGCTGCATCTTACACATTGTATTTTATGGGTGGAATGCTATTGATAATTAAAATTGGGAATGTATATTTTGTTTCTCCCTGGCCATGGTAAATGTTTATTAGTAAATAACTTTCAACCCATATGTTGTTATTTGTATTGTCTCCTTGGCCGGGTCAGCCCTTGTAATGTGAGACTTTTATATATGTTAATATGTATTTAATTTCCACCTATGTTGCGGGGTGTAGTATGTATATATGAGGAAAAACTTTTAATAAATGCGAGTGGGGCTTGCTTCCTCCTGCTGCTGCTGGTGGGCGGTTCTCTTCCCTTCCGACTCTTTAATGCCTCAAACCCAATAGGGTAGGCTGGGTCGGGGTGGGGGTGGGTTGTGTTGCACCACACCAGCGGGAGGACATTTGACCCACTACGTATGATTTAACATGCAACAGGCCCGCATACACGGCGGATCTTCAGTGGAATCGGGTTTCGAGCCTGGAACCCTCCGGTCCCGAGGGGAAAACCTTACCACTGGGCCAACGTGGCCTCAGGGAAATGATACTTGCCCAATAACTTGAAACTTGAACTAACCCAATAACTTTCTTGCTGATTCGAAACATGCTTAAGAAATGTATACGGATAATAAGTAAAATCATTCAAGATCGGATTTTTTTTGTGTAAAACCGAATACATATGTTTCATAATTTTTTTAATATCCAAGAGAAATTTTGTTTACTGATTCAATGCAAAAGTTAGTGCACTAAAATAAGAAAGCAAAATTTAAACTTAACACGTTAGCCGCCACGACTCACGTCTGAGATTCGAACCATCTATCTAATTAGATGAATGACCCCCTTCCCTGCTATCTCTTAACTATAGGAGAGGTCATCTGATTAGATAGTAGGTACGAATCATATTTGATCGCTGTACGAATCGTATTTGATTTACATGTTATCGACAAGTGTGTAAAAATAGCAGAATAATAATTTGAGCTCACCTCTTTAAAATGGAAAAAAAAGTAGTTTTTCATTTAGTGTCCTACCTTTTGCTGACAGAAAACAGGAATTTTCTCTAATTATTTACCATGAAAGAAACTACAGAATTCATCCAATAAGGTTGAGGCTATTGTCTGTAATAGTATATCTTCTTACATACCCTCAAATAGCACAGAACTGAGTGAAGAGTTCAGCCATTGTCTCATCCTTCTCTACAACGATGTAACTATTGTCAAATAAGCCCCCCCCCCCCTTCTCAAACACATAAATCTAAGAAAAGGCGTCAGTGTGCGAGCTCCCTTTTACACAGATGTGCATTTAGTCGTCAAATTACACGATTTTTCGTCTCCCTTGTAATGGGTTTAGTGGCCCTAAGAATTTTTTTCCTTTACTTTAGAAAATGAGCGCGATACTGCTCAATCACTTTTACGACAGTATAATACAGCTGCAAAAACACTGGCCATCTATAAAGCACATCCTATAGCCAACCCTCTCGTAACGATGACACTTTTTGTACGATGAGAGATATCACTCTCCTTTTTCCACTTAGCCGGGGATCCCAGAGCGATAAAAATATGAGTGTTCGCAGAGCCCCCCAGCATTGCACAGCAGTTATGTTATTGTAAAATAAAACTATTTGTTCTTTTGTTTATTATAGAAGAAGCAGAAAGGGCGCAGATCCTTCCTTTTCTAGCCTAATGCACACGCCACTACTGCAGTGAGATGCATCGCAAATGTACCGCCAATTTATTTAATGTATATGAATGTGTATTCAGAAAACAGCAATTTATATGGTCTTTTGAAAATAATACAGAAAAATATGTAAATATTTTATTATTTCTTTTGAATATGCGTCCCCTGACTCGTGCGCCCTTGGCCATGGCCGAGGTTGTCCTCATTGGAAATCTGACCCTCCATGAAAGAAAGTGATAGGGTCCGATAAATCGTGTTCTCATTATTTCCCACAACTGGACGAGAGTACGTCTGAAGAACGCTTTAACAGGCGTGATCCGGATTGTCCTAGTCCAACTGTAAAGCATGGCGGCGGTTCTGTCATGATTAGGGCAAAGATCTCGCGGTCTTCTGCAAGCCTTATCATCATCCTACAAAGGCGAGGAACTGAGAGTGACTATGTGGACATTTTTGCCAACTACTTGTACTCAATGGTGCAAACGTTGTTTTCATTTGGAGATGCAGTTTTTCAGGACGACAACTTTCTAATTCATACAGACAGACCAATCAAGGCATGGTTTAAAGAGCATCAAGATGAAGTCATACGTCTCCCTTGGCCGTCCCAATATCCTGACCTCAATATTATTGAATCACTGTGATCTCTGTTGGAGAAGAAAATCTGTAGACAATATCCTGCTCCATCCGTCCTTCTTTACGGAACCTTTCACGATTTCTTCAAGGGGAATAATTTAATATTTCTTTAAACACCGTTCACTATTTGTATAATACAATTCCTCGACGTATGCAGGCCGTTATACATGCTAAAAGTGGCCCTACGCCTTATTAATAAAGCTTTTTGTATTCGTTCGTGACGTTTCCAATATTCTGTCCACCATCTGTATGTCAACGTCAGATTTGACAATTACACCCATGTGTTTAAAAACACACTTTTTCAGCCATTATTACCTTTTCCAGTTTTTGAGAAGAAAGACCAATACAACTAGTTCAAGAAAATCGGAAAATATAGACATTCTCGAGCATCCGATAAATTTGTTGAGAGATAATATCTACTTTATCTATTACTTTTAATAAATAATATTTGGTAAATTTTAGTTACTCTTTTACTTTAAAACATCAAAAGGTAATCACACAAAAGAAAACACACACACAACACAAGACTCGTGCACTCAGAACAGAGACCCATACTTCATAGCACTTGGCAATCAAATAGTAAAATTCTTAAAATATTAAAATCGCTTTTAAAAATGAAAGTTCTAATAGTAAAATTGACATATTAAAAGTACAAGGTACAAATTCTCACAAGGAGTGTCCAGTAATAATAAAAAGTAGACAGACAACAGCAATACTTGTGAAAAAAAGTAGACTGAAATACGTAAAATATTTTTAATAAAATAACTTAAATATCAAGATGGGAACCCCAGGGATCGAAGCCCCAGAGTCTAAGTCATCAAGGATAAGATAATGATTGACAATTAAAATCATCCACCAAGAGATTAAAAGAGAATTTAAAATCAAAGGCACTCATTTCATTCAAGACTTCATCAATATCCTCTCTTGGTGGGAAATATGCACTACTAATATTTAAAATCATGTTGTTAAAATGTATTTCCGCAGTAACAGTATACGTAGTCTTCAATTTAAAATATTAATGTAAATTATTGTTTAAAATATATAAAATAGCTCTTTTATTCCCGGACATGAACGTTTTGCATGTAAAATTTGCCCCAAGGGGTTCCTCTTGAATTACACGGGGTTCCTCAACCGCTAAAAAATATAATTTTAAATCCCTCGCGACCTCAAAGGCATGAGTTTGCGCCGCCAAAGAATGGTTAACGTTAATTTGTATGCCTGAAAGATTTTTAGCCATAATCTGTACGTTCCATTAAAAGGTCCCTCTGTTTCTTATAGCACTTGCAACGTTTATCGAGGGCGCTATGGTTTGTTCCATAGTTTACTCTATATTTCTCCCGAGTCATAGCAATGACAGGAAAAGTGCGTGGTGTTGTAGCACGGATTAAAAATGTTGCAAATAACTGTAACAGTACTCATTGCATTCTTCACAGATATGCATTAGTAACAAAAAGGATTTCGGCGACATTTAAATCTGTTCTAGACGAAGCAGTGAAGATTATTAATTTTATCAAAAGCAAACCATTGCAATCACGTATTTTCAAAGCCATGTGCGAAGATATGGGAAGTCTTCACACCACTTTACTTCTTCATACAGAAGTTAGATGGTTATCGCGTGGTAAAATGCTTGTGCGAATATCTGAATTGCAAATGGAACTGATGGCTTATTTTATTGGTCATAAATTTGAATTATCAGACAGATTAAATAATATGGCTTGGTATCTACACTTGCATACCTTGCTGATATATTTGGAAAATTGAACGAATTATGTTTGGCTCTGCAAGGAAAACAAGTCAACATATTGCAAGCAAAAGATAAATTGGTTGCCTTTTCAAGGAAAACACAATATTGGATTTCAGCTGTGGAGCAAAATAACTTCGAGTGTTTCCAGACGCTTAGTGATTTTCTCGAAGAATCTGAAGTGGATTTAGATATGGAAATCCGTGATGGTATAAAAACAGATCTGTCCAGTTTACAGCAATCACTCGGTGATTATTTTCCAAACCTAGAGAATCAAGATAATTACTGGGTACAAAATCCTTTTAAAATAAAAACCAAAAGGATTTCATTCCATGGATTATGAAAATTTGATTGAATTGAATTTGGATACACAATTAGAAGCCAAATTTAGAACAGTTTCATTAACAATATTCTGGTCAGATGTATTCGATAAATATCCAAATTTAGCAAAACAGGCTATTCGAATTCTATTGCCGTTTGCAACCACTTATTTGTGTGAAGCTGGGTTTTCAAAATATGTTGCGACAAAAACCAAATATCGTAACAAACTTGATGCTGCATCAGATATGAGAATTCAGTTATCAAACCTAACGCCTAATTTTAAGAGAATCATAGAATCAAAGAAGCAGGTGCATCCTTCACATTAAAGATTTTCCATTTTAGTTCATGTTTTATATTTTTATTAATTATTTCTATGATGAATTGTTTTTTTTTTTTTGGTTTTGCTTAATTCAATAAAATATGAAATACCAAAATAATACTTGTTTCATTTAATATCAGATATTAATTTTGAAAAGTCGTTAATTAAAAAATATTCAGGGTTCCGCGATTATTGGCAACAAATTTTGGGGTTCCACGACCAAAATAGTTTGGGAACCACTGCCTTAAGTTAAGCATACAGACCTGTCAACCTCCAGATTTGAAAAAGATGGAGATTTCCAGTTATACATACACAATCACAATTGCGCAGCAGGGCCAAACAGTTACTTTATTTAACTCATGTACAAATAAGGTGGAGGGGGCCTAATGAGACAATCTTTTATTTTGGCTATGTTTTTCTCAATTTTTTACAGAATAAATGAAAATGTATTGATTTTTTTAAAATTGCTTAGCAGGGTTTTTAAAATGATCTGATCAGTTTTTTAAAAGATACTTTTTTTTGGACCTCACTCTTCCATACATATTTTACACTCAGACAATATTACCAATAAATTGACTTACCTATATATATATATTTGCACTTCAGAGCTTTAATTTATGGATTTACAGATCTTCATATATATATTTCTTGATTATGGTTTTTTTCATATTTATAGTCGAGTTCTACTTACAAATAAGTCCTATTTACAAATTGCATGATAATGTACTTTTACTCCTTTAAAGAAGTTGTTGCTGTAAATTTTGCCCTCTTTAAAAATTGAACATCAAATTCTCTTTTAAAACAAGGGTCTTGCATTCTGGACTTCAACAGTCCGATTTGAAATTGAGGATCTAAATTTTGTGCGTGTTTTAGTAACTAAAGTCAAAAATCCTCTCACATTCTGCATTGCTGTGTGGGATGGTCAAAATTCCAATCATAACTTTTGATAAAATTTCATATTTTAATTTTCCATCAGGACCCATTAATTTTTCCAACTTTTGACCATTGCATATCTATATTTTTTTCTTCTTTTATTTCATCTGGTAAATCATCCATCTGAAATGCACAAAATTCATTCTGTAAGGAATCAATAGCTGTGTCAAAGTTCATACGATGTAAGGTTAAAACTTGTGAACTAAAAATTTTAAGCTGGCAAATGAAGCATCCACAATTGAATTAATATCAGCAACTTCAGCGTTCAAAAGGATATCACTTTCAAAAGGAAATTTACATTTCATATAATCGCATAAAGTTGTGAAATAGTCTAATTGTGGAGAAAAAGACCTCTTTTTCATCAGGCTTCCAAGTTTCAACAATTTTAGAAGCAGAATAACCAATCACTAAATCAGAATCACTCTTTTGATTAGCTTTTCCTTTAAAATTGATGTCAAGTACATTTTTAGCTGATTTAACAATGGATGGCAAAAGGAATTTTGAAAAAAATATTATCAGCATATCCAGTAACAATTTACGTAGGATATAAATATGGGGTTTAGTTGACTGCAGTTTGGTATTTGGAATTTTGACAAAGGCAGGGTATTTAACAAGAAAAAACACACTGCTTTATTAAAATCTGATGAAATAAATAAAAACTATCTTTCTTCACGTGAGATAACCCCACGATTTTCTGACTTTGAATTCTTTACTTCATGTGATAAATTTATTTTTTTAAGTTTCGATACCTTTGATTCAGATGAAGCAAATGAATAAGTATTCCTTTTATTTGAATAGCAGGTTTTCTCTTTCGACACACACACTATATATTTTTTTTCTTTTGAACTTCAGATGCAGATGATGCAATTTCATTTGAACTCCTTTCACCTGAAGATGGTGAGCTTAAACAGGACTCATTTAATTTGGGGATAAGTCCCTCAATCCACTAGCGCTGCTACTGTCATTATTGTGAATTTCTGCTTTTAAAAAGGATGTCAATGGATTCCATTGCTCAACTAATCATGCTAAACAACGACTTAAAGAAAGCCAAAGTGTACACACACGCTTCAAAATTTTTCTACTTTCAGCATCATCACATGGATTGAAACATTTTTCATTTCATTTAGAGCTTCCAGATAAAAATGCATATCAATGAGAAAGATGATGACATTACGCATTCGAAATTTGAGAAGAAAGTGGTCGCGGCAGCGCTGGATTTTTCTTTCGTCGCTTTTTTTTTATTACTATTTATTTGTTCCAATTTCTTTGGAAATATTAAAAAGCGGGGAGAATCGGGAGGCAGGAGAAATTGTTAAAAAGCTGGAGACTTCCAACCAAAAGCGGGAGAGTTGGCAGGTCTGAGCATTTCACAATATTCCCACAAGCAATAAGAATTGCTAAACGTTATTTGCAAACACTTTAAACTACACTATAAAATTTTATGAAGATCTAAATAGCTTGCTTTCGAAGATTCTTTTTAAAACATAATCAATGGCTCTGAAGAAAATATTGATTTCCACTATATTAGATTACACTTGCAATGCTTAAAAGTAAACATTATCTTTAATGAGTAATTTTCAAATTAGAATCTATGAACAAATATCCATTTTTGAAGCTAATCTGTAAGAACACAAATAAACATGGAGCATTTATAATATTAAAGTTTATTGTTGCAAAGTTTACATAAATACAAATGATCCGCAAATTACATAAGATTGTAAGCGCTTATGCAGACAAAAATAGACATTGAACAAATAGAAATTTGATCAGTTATAAATCTAGCAAAATGCATTATGTACTTACAAAAACTATGAAAAGATTTTCTTATACTTCTGAAATTGAAAAATAATTTATGCAATAAAAACAATTACAAACAATAAATAAAATGCATAAAGTAATAACAATTTCTACAGATAAACATTAACATTCATTGATATAAAGCAAAGCACAAAACTTAGCACCACTGGCGAGGAATCGATAATTGACAGGAAATAAGAAACTTTTTTTTTAATTTGTCAGATTATGGCACTGCCAACAGATCTTCACTCCAAATGACAACTGTTCAGAGAGAAAGAAATTAACAGGAACAAGCTTATTAATTGCTTTTTTTTATTATTATTTTGTACATACCAAGTGTGTATATATATATATATATAACTAAACATAAAATTCAATTTAGTAAATTAAATAAAGGCAAAAATTAAATTAAGTGAAAACCTGCTACTAAGTAGTTATAAATTGTTATGCAATTGAAACTTTCATAAAATCAAATCACTTGAAAATAACTTAAACCAAAGAAGTATTTGTCAGAACCTACATCTACAAATGCAATTATTCAGTATACAGCATTTTAAACCCTCCACGAACTAAACTAAAATTTCAAAAAATAGAAACAGAGACTGCAATTACCAACAGTACCGTTTGCAACTTAAGGCTTATTTGAAAATTAAATTAAAATAGCATAATTAATAATATTCGAACCTCGCAATATATAGTATGATAGGAATAATATAAAATAATCACTTGTAATTTTCAGTTATCTAAAACAGTAGTAATTTTTTAAAAAACTCACAAGGAAATTAAGAAGCAATGAAAAGAAATAAAAATATATAAATTCACGATTCATTATGGAAACAAAGTTAATATACATCACATAAAACACATATAATAAAACCTAGATGAATTGAAAAAAAATCAACAGTTTAATTTTTGGAATTATTGTTCATAAGCTGTTGAATTAGGAGAGGGGGTCTTAAAAATTTTCAGACTACAATCAAACTGCTGTTGAATACAACAACTGAAAAATACTCATGCTTTCTAGTTTCAAAATTTTTCACATTTTACTCAAAATTTTAAAATAAAAATTTGATGCTTTTCCTTTTTAAACAAGTAATAACTTTTGAAAAACTCAATACAAAACAATCATACATATATAGATTTTTTACAAACTATGTTTTGAACCAATGATGATAAAATTTAAAAAATTATAGTTTTCAATGATAGCAAAAAATATATGCTTTATAGTAAGCACGTTAAAAAATTTTTACATTATCTTATGCAGCTCTAACTAAACAGAACGACAATTTAATAAAATGAATAAAATAAAAGAACTTTCTAATGGCAGCAGGAATCCAATGGATATTTTATGTCCGTTAGAATTGTGAATCTAAAACAACTTCTTTTAACAAATTTGCAATCTTTGAAAATCAAAGTATGAATTTCGATCAATGATTAATAGCATATATTCAATTTGAAAACTTAGGGAGTATTTTTTTTTCTAAGACCACCACACAAAACCATCCACATACAAAATAAAATTTTGAATAGCTTTAAAAAAATTCAGTTATTTATAACACTTTGTCAGAAGTTATGAACAACACTTGATGCCAAAGAACACATATTTTAAAAATATGACACAATTAAAATTGTATGACACTACATATAAAACTCCAATTTGGATACCTTTGAAAATCGAACTTTCATGCTTAATATTAATTTTAATCTGTCTAAATTATGAATAACACTTTTAAAGCAGCTAATTTTTTTTACATAAATGTAATTTATTTAACAAGATTCTGATCAGACATTCCTATTTCATAAAGGAGAGTAAATAATAAATATTTTTATAAGGGAAATTGGTCATTCCTTTTCTATCAAAATAAGACCGAAAAATTCAACTTATGGGTTTAAGTAAAAATTTATTTAACTAGCCTTAAATGTAACATTATATGTTATGAGACAGAAAGACAATAAAAATTACAACTGTCAGAAACAGGTATATTTAATCATAAATATTTAATAGTACTAAAGAAAACTAATTTAATAAGTGCAGATGGTTGTAGGAGTCTAGAGGTTTTCTGGTTTGAGATAACTATATATCATTAGCTCTTTCAGGATCATTGCAAGTAATCTGAAGGAAACTATCAGACATTCAAATTGCAACTTCAACAATGCATTTTAAAAAGTAATTTTTTTAAAAAAAAGCAAAATCACACTGTTTGAAACACATGCAAGTATTTACTCTTTTGTTGAATTTTTAGACATGGATTCTTGTTTTTCTGTGCTAAATTATTCAGTCACAAAAAAAAAAAAAATCAATTTATAAATGTTATCTGCTCAGAAGATTTCAAATGAAAATTGCCACTTTCCCTAGCATACAAATACATTAGTAACAAATGGAAACCAGGGAGGAGAAAAAAATCAAATTCACGATTCATCTTGAAGTAAGAGTGATCTCTCTTCAAAAATAATCATCTGTCTGTGAACAAAGCCAATCCATTAAATGGCAAATCTAATTATGTAGGCATTTTGAAAAACAATGTTCTAAAGAACACGAGTAATCATTTAGAACTGTCAGCCAATTTTGAATCATATGAAAGAAAATCTAATTAACAAACTTTGGTAACCTAACTTTTATAAATAATTTTTACTTCAAAAAATTTTGAAGATTTTCTTAGCATTAAATTAATTGCAAGTCTTATCTGGAATCATACTGGAAAAATATAGGATATCACAATATGGAACCGAATATTAAAATCTACATAATTTAATTCATGTTTAGTTTAAAAAGTAATATATTTAACAACAGTATAAAATATTGGGAGTTAAAATGTTAGCCATTTTTGAAAACTTACAGAAATGAAACAAACATTTGATTTTATGTCAAGTTAAAAACTGTAAATTACTAAATTTGCCATCAGAATCATCAATCCATTTTAACTTACAGAACAATTAGCAATTATTTCAGTAAATGATCTAGCAACCAAAATACAGCCAACACTAAAACAAGCACTCATTTGCAATACTTTATCGTTGCCAATACTTAGTATATGGATATATCACACACATATGTATACATATCTCACTACTTAATTTCGTAAATGAAAAAAAATTAATTTAAAATTTCATAACTATGCATAACAGTAACCAAAAACAAAATAAAACAAAATTACTTTAACTGCACTTAATCTCTAACACTTAGTCAACAACAAAATAACTTAACAAACATCATATGCAAGTACCAAGGTGCAGAAGGGAAAATTATAAAAGAAAATACTGTACAATTGAAAGTGCAATTGATGCTATAACTATACAATCTTGATTACAAAAATAATTTGTACTTGCCCAGAAAGGAAAAACAATTTTGAGCAGGAAAAAAGTGGTTTGAATAAAATAAATTTTAATTTAGTTATAAGCATGTAAGCTGATTATTATGAAGCCTGCTATTAAATAAGAATTAAACATCAGTAACTTAGAAATAATGTAATGTCCATTTTTTCCACATTTGCATCACTATATTAATTGCATATTTTCTTCGCAAAAAAAGTTAAAATATGATTAATGTGCAAAATGAAAATA
Organism: Araneus ventricosus; assembly: GCA_013235015.1. Classification (NCBI taxonomy): domain Eukaryota; kingdom Metazoa; phylum Arthropoda; class Arachnida; order Araneae; family Araneidae; genus Araneus; species Araneus ventricosus. The sequence goes on from BGPR01000286.1 coordinate 447,123, forward strand.
TTTAATAAATGTTGATCAAACATTACAAAAAGGAAAAAATTCAAGTAACATTATGTTACCACCAAACATTTAAATAATTTAAATTGATTTTCAGTAGTACATACTATGATAGTTCCAACAAGAAGCATTATTCAAAGCACAAAATCATATTTTCATTAAATATCATAGATACAATAGAATGCAAAAAAAGCTGGGAAAGATATTAAACAACTATACTTCTGAAGCTACTTCTAGGATAAAAAGGTAAAAATGTGTATTAAATTTTAATTAAAAAATATTGCAAACTCAGTTTTATCAAAAATAATACTAAGCTAGGGAGAGAGAAAGGAATTAAATCCCATATATGAGGGATTCAATATCCCAAATAAGGATGTATGCATAAGTAGCTATTAAATATTGAATAATTCTCTTTTTTAAAATCCAGGATGAGGAGTCAACTCCTACAATGGCAAGAAAGTCAAAAATTAAAATCACTTTTTAAAACCAACTGTAATTTAAAACTTTACATTTCCAAACTGAGATGGAACAACTAACAGACAATACAGTATGGTACCCTTTCATCAGAAAACAGAAACAATAGATGTAAACCACACTTTCCTCTAACAGTTTAAGACATATATATATATATATTAAAAGGTTAATAAATTAAAAATCCATGTATTCCCTTTTTATCCAAGACTGCTCTGGTTTTCAACAACCTTCAAAAACAATTTAAATAGAAATGAAAATGCTTTAAGAAAATGAAATTTAAAAAAATATGATGACATTACATAGCTAAACACATTAAAAATAAATGCTTATAACAAAGCACCGGTAATTAAAGAGAGGATGAAAGTCTAATAAGTTTTTTTTTTTTTTTTTTGGATAATACGTATGTAAAAACTTACAAACTTTAAAAAGTAATGAACTACAAGCATAAAAGTCAATAAACAAAGCAATTGTGAAAATAAATCTTTCACAAGTCTGAAATAATTATCGAATATACACACAAGAGCAATCTATTTAGCCAAATAAATAATAAATTAAAATATTCATTTCCATGTTTGATTTATGTAATACAGATAAAAATATTATTTAAAAACAAATTTCATAATATACTTTACAAAGAATAAATCAAGAACAATAATAAATATATTACAAGTCAAAGCTGTTTAAAGAGTACACTAAATTTATCTGTCCAATCTCAAAATCCAGTAAAACAATTTTTAAAAACTGGAATGTTCTTATGTCATAATCTTTTCTCAAAATAATGAGTTAACTTATTATTCATTGAAGGAATCAATTCCCTTACCAAACAAAATTACAACACTGATGAAGAATTCCACACTCTTCTTGACATTTTTTTCAGGCTTAAATAAATTTTTTACTACAACATCCATTGAGCTTATTGTTACTCGGTTCATCGCACAAAAAATACTGTTTTGATTCTATAACTCATTAACACTTCCAAGACAGATGAACAATATCTCCGTAAATATTATAAATTTAAAAAATATTGGCGATATTTATGTTGCATATAGGACCTATTCAAACTCTGGGCTATATCCGAATTCAAGAATGAAACATTCTAAGCCTTTTTTTTAGAAATCTGTAAATATATTAATGATTTAAACAGATAAATGAATTTTCTCGGACTAATTCTTTTACTCTGAATCTTACTATCAATGTTCGGTCTAAAGGATAGGTTTTCAGCCTCAAGGAAAGGTTTCCAAACTCACTGACTGCTTTCAAAAGGTTTAAAATATTGGAGTCCGACAATTTACAGACTTCAGTAAATATGAAAAATAATTACACATCACTCATTAGCTTAAAGAATTTAAAATTAATTGAATGAAATTTTAAAATATTCTTAATGAGTAATAATGGTAACTATTAGAAGCAATATCAAAACAATGTGTAGATATCAATACAAATATTATTTCATATCAAAATACTTGAAATATTCATCATTTACAATGAAATGATATGAAAAAATGTTTCACATCAGTTGTTTTGCAGTTTGAAAATGGAAACGGGTTACTTTAGCAGACTGTGATAGCTTCTATCGGCTTCTGACTGAACATGAAGAATGGCCATTATGAAATATGACTGTAAGTCAATACTTTAAAGTGTCATTAACCCATATCAACTTTAAAAAAATCAGTAGATTTCTTAATCTAACTTCTTTTACAAAACACATAAAATACCAACTATAAATCATCCACTGGAAAATTACTCAGTTTATGAAATTATATAAATAATTACACTGCATCTAAATATTAATATCAATTTATCTGCTAATGAAGAATTCAAATTGACATAAAATTCTAAATTCTTAACTTGTAGTTGTGTATACTTGTCCATCACGAAGCAAAATATATTTCACTGATGTGGCGAAGTGAACAATTCATGCTTCACAGTCATCTGCATCTTTAAAAATGTTAAAACGTTAACAAGAAAAAAACACTGTATTCCTATTACACAGACAAATTAAGAAACAATACAATGAAAATGCTTATTTCAATTTTAAATTACTCTATACTGTAAAACAAAAAATAAATAAATCCATGGAAAGACATATCCATAATATATTATATCACAAAAGAACAAAAGTCGACATGTTACCAGCAATGTATGAAATCCGGCATTCTACAGAATGCCGAAAACTGGCCGGCAATGCATGAAACGATTAACATTTCATACATTTCCTAGGTATTCTATAGAATGCCAAATGACAAACCGGCAAAGTATGAAATAGATCGTTGATTTGTTTTTTTAAGAAATAAAATTAAGTGCAATTTAAAATAAAATTATTTCCTTTATTGATGCAAAAAGTAGGTTCATATTTTGTTTTGTCATAAGAAAAGCATAAATTTTGCTTGGTACGACTTTCATTTTTCTTTATGTATTTTGAACATAAGTTGTTTCTTAATGGCACTCTCATTATTTTTTCAAAATAACATTTGTATTTTTAAAGTATGCACTTTTTTTTAAATAATGGTCTTATCATGACCTTCTTTTCATACTTTGCCTAAATAGCATTTCTCGTTCTATAAAATGCCTAGGTATTATATACAATGCCTAGGGAAGTATGTAATAATTCTCGTATTTCATACTTTGCCTAAAAACGCCCGGCATTCTATAAAATGCCTAGGTATTCTATAGAATGCCGGTGTTTCATACATTGTCGGTAACAGATATAAAAAGATTAGAGATGAAATGACCAACAGAATACTTAATGAATTGAAAAATGAAAAAAAAAAAACCCTCGAATTTTACTTGGCAGCTAATCTGTTAAGTAGAGCACTACTAACAAAATTTAATTCTGTAAATATCATCAGGAGACATTCAGCTACAAGTGAAATTGTACAAATTTACTTTTATCTTTCTTGCATCATATCACCCACTGAATCTTATGTTAAACATAACAAGTTAAAAAAGAAACATAGATTATTTGAGACTTGACAAATGATTAACTTTAGACATTAGCAAAAGCAGCAGAACAAATATATACTTCTAAACGGCAACTGGATTAGTAAAATGCAGAATCACAGTTCTAAAGGATTTAAATATTACATTTTAAAAATTCCAGTTTCACAAATGAAAATTTAATAAAAAATGTTGAAAATCAGAAAGGAAAAAATTCTGAAAAAATATTCCATAAAAAGAATGAATTTCCGTTGCAAGTAGATTTGACATCACTAGAAAAAAACTTATATCCTATTAAATGTGTAATATATTGATACACAAATTGAATAGGAAGCACATTCGATTCAACATTCATGATTCTTAATTTTTTGAAACAGAAAATTCATACATATAAATACATGCAAGTCATAGCAATTTTATTTCGTAGTAAAATGTAATGTTTCACAATAGCTTGTTATAACTCGGAACTTGTAAGGAACTAGTTTTATAAATTGATGCACTTGAGTAAGTTTTAGTTAGAATACACATTCAACTACACAATTTCATAGCACACATATGTTTAGATGAAATATTAATGAATACATGAAGCTTTTACCCTCAACTGTAATCTCTTCCTAAAACTGCATGACAATGTAAAAATCAGAAACTACAGACTCTAAATTTATTTTCTGTTCTTGTAAAAAAAAGAACATTTATACATATTTTAAAAAGTATTTTATCTAAAGTTAAATCTCATACGTATCGAAATGTCACATTCTGTAGATAAATGTCCAGAAAGTGAATTCATATCAATATCAAACATGTTACAATAAAAAAACATTTAAAACAATAATGCAGATCTGTACATCAATCCCTGATTACTAATTATTTTAAGTAATAAAATCAGTTAATCTCTCAAAGAATACATCTATATTCATCAAAATAATTTTACATCATATACAAAAATAGAAGTTATATTTCTCAAAATAGTTGAAATATAAGTTTGTTTTCGACTTCAATATTTGCTAAATTACTTACAACATTTAAATTCATTACTAATCCATTTTTTTATAAAGACATATCAAAATATAGCAAGAAATTTACTATATATACAAGTGAAACTTATAAAATTAAATAAAATATAATACAAAATTATATTTAATGCTTATGTATAAGCATCAACTATACTGTGCACTATATATAAAAAAATTACAAATGTACATTTATATACCTTAGCACAATGCTAACAAAACCATATCAAGAAAAAATACTATTACAAATGCCAAGTTTGTTTTTTAAATGGTAAATATGCTTCTATAAATAGTCCATATCAGAATACTTAATATTTTTTCTGGAAAGCTTCAAACATCTTGATTTCAAGACAATAAAAATATACCTTCGATTGTCATATATTTATGATTATTCATTACCCTCGCAAAATTGATATTTTACAAAATTAGTCCTTGTGTATACTATTTTCAAATAAACATAAGCTCTGTAATACATTCTTCAAAAAGAATGACTAAATATTCATTAACTTGATACATAGCAGAAACTTCATTGATTATTTCCTATGTCAGATTTTCATCCTATAAAAAAAAAAAAAATCAGTATTAAGATTGAGATTTAGACTGTGAAAATGTAACAGAATTGACTCAAACAAAAAAAAAATTACATATTGATTTTTAAGAAATCATTGTTTGTAAACAGCACAGAAAAAATATTCCATTAAAATGAAGAAATATAAAAATATATGCACAAATTTTATTAGAAATGCCTTTATGTTCTAAACTCTTGGAAACAAGTATGAACATTTCAAATATAGATTGGATTAATAACAAAATTTACTGATTTTTTTTTTTCACTATAAGAGTTTTATGCCACTGTCATATTTTTCAAAATTTTATAATAAAAAAAAGCTATGATTTACTAATTTTTTTTTTAAAAGCTTTGGATGTTAGGATTTCCTGGTAAGCAAAATCATATTACTCGACTTTGTAACAAAGTAGCAAAATCCAAAACTGTAATGGATTTATGAATTAACTTAGTTTTTTTTTTTTTATATTTTAATCCATTACATCTTTTAAAGTTTTGAACACCAGCAAAAGATAAATTCAAAATATTTTAAACATTCTCTCCTCCACACACCAATATGTTCTATATTTAACATATTTTTTTAAATCTAACTATTCTAAAATTATTTTCAATTCTAGTTTACTTATAGGGATTTAGATTTTTTCTTGTATATTGCATAAATGGTACCAAATTATTTTTTAAATAAAGAAAAATATAAGAAAAACCCATAAACAAGCTTTCAATTCCAAATAAATTACAATTTAAAATCTGTACACTTATCTAAGCCATTAAAAAAAGGCAGCAAATAAAAAACGAAATTTAGAAGGTTTCAATCTGAAAAATAAAATATTTTTAAAAATGAAACTTTATTAAAAGTATTTGAGAAAAAAATAACACTGTAGTTCAAGATCTATTTGTTTTTACCTAAGGTTCTCAGAGTACGGTAAAAAAAAAGTTTAGATGAAGCTTAAATAAGCCATTACTTTGAGCTCAAGAAAATCATGGTTTCAAACAAATGTCTCAGTTTTTTCTTTCTGTAAGAAGACACAAACATAGTGCTTGACGTGAATGAAAGAATACTTACATAGCGAAACAAAATTCGGATTAACAGAATTTGGATAATTAGATTTATGATCCAATTATATGGACTTAAAATAGCTACTGAAAGGTGGAAGTTTCAAAGTGCACAATTTTTTTCAATGAAAATTTTATGAATAACTTTGCTCAATGTAAAGTCACCACGAAATGAAAGTTACAAAATTTCATTTGTTCTTTTCACTATCTAGACTGATAAGATAAAATGAAATCAGCTAAAAAAAAAAAAAGTGTTTTAAAAATTAATGACTACTGACCAACATTTTTGGAAATACATATGTAAAACAATTGTTATAAAAAAATTAAGAGAACTTTTATTTCATAGAAGGGAATAAACAAAATTATGATTCAAACCATCATAAATTTTGGAGCATAACTACCTGTAGTACTTCACAGAAGTTCAACAGCTGTCTTCACAATGATCAGTTTTATTAGTACTTGGCACTTTGCCACCATTAGAAGACCTAGTGATGTTATTATGTGTTTCTAAAATCTGAACCCCTTCCTCATCTCCTATACAAAGTTGAAAAATAATTAAAAAAGGAAAATATAAAATTACTGACAAGGAGAAAATAATACCTCATCTGCAATTGATTCTTATGTAAAAGGATTACAGCCAAAATTTCTTACCATTTATTTCCATTGAAATTTCGGAATGCAACTGAGTAGTATCTTTGGTGGATCCATCCTGTGAACTTTTGGAAGATACAGATACTGAACTCTCCCCACTAATGCTTGGAAGACGCTTTTTGCTAAGCATTGAAACACCCATCATGGGTTTCAAAGGAGTTCGAGCTACATCAGAAGGAGATAGTCTATTTTCGGCACCTTTATCAGTTACAAGAGGGAGGCTTACAGTAATTTGGGGCTTTATTCTAGCTTCCACATAATAAACTGAATTTGTCAACGGTGAAACGCTGTTAGAAGCAATACTATTGAGACTGCTACAACTGCTACTTTTGGAGGTAGCGTTTTCCTCATCCCGAGATTCTAAATTAGATTCAGTGCCACCCGACAGTTCTTTCGCTACAGCACTTTCATTTCTATTTAGATCATGGGTAGGCTTATTAGCAATTATGGAAATTTGATCAGAGAGTGGAATGTCAGTTTGTACACCAGAGGACACAGTAATAACTTTCTTCTCAGTTTTAGGAGATCTAAAAAGTGCTCTAGCTAAGATCGGTGAACCAAAAAATTTTCTGTCATTTTGACTTGATGTTTCTTTTTGCTCTGCTTTTTTCATCTCTTTTGCTTGCTTTTTACTTTTAAATATATTCTTCTTATCAAGTTTAGGAGAAGTTAACTTCTTCATAAACTTAGGTGAACTGAAAAACTTAAAAGATGTTTTAGGAGAATCATGATCTGATTCAGCTGAAAAGTTTCTATTTTGCTGACTAGTTTGATAAGCATGAGAAGAATCAACAGGATACATACTGTGTTTCTGTTCCCAGCCTTTATTATTATATGATGATCCTTTATATTCAGTATGCTCAGAACTTGTTTGGTCTACGCAGCTGAATCCAATATTTTCTATTCCTTCAGACGATGTGAATACGTTACTGAAATGTGAACCTGAACTAGAGTTGGTTTTCTGAATAGAATTATACCTATCACTAGACAAAGAATAACTGCTTTCAGTAGTAAAAGAACTCTCAGAATCCCTGAACATAAAATCTGAACCAGATGCATTTTTAGCACTTGCACAAATTTGTAATCTATGCTTGCTCTCTCTTATATTTTCATTTTGTACATCTACTAAAGAGCGAGTTGATTCAATCACATTTCCACTAGGAAAGAATCTCATTCTTCTCCCCGAGCTGACATCCAAAAAATTATTTGAATGAGAAGGAGATTTCAGATACTGTTGAGAAACTTTCTTGCCTTCAAATACTTTGTTGTACTCTTTATCAAGTAAACTTACATACCTCTCAGGCCGTGCTTTAGTAGACTGCTGATGTGAAAAATGAGGATCTAATGACAATGATGTTGTTATGTTCGATAATTCAGTATCACAATCTGTAACATTTTTCGACATGTGGCTTTCAGAAGCACTTCTTTTATATTTGTAATTTTGTTGAGCTTGCATCTTGACTTTGTCATTTGAGGGCGATATAATATTAAACTTATTTCCTCTATCTTTGGTAGATCCCGACTTAGCTAAATGATCAAAAGAATCAGATATTTTGGCTACATATCCAGGTGCAGGTACACCTTTACTGAGAAGAGATCTTTTATTTAAATTTGTTGTAACAGAAGAATTCTTTTGACTTAAATTGCTGTAAGAAACTGCCATTCTAGCAACCAGTCCAGGGGTGATTTCCTTGGCAATTGGTCTTTGCTGCCTGCCAAGTGACGAAGTAGACATATCATATTCTTCATCTACAGGATTCCATGTAGATGTATTACAACCAACAATATTCGAATTACTTGCTTGGATATGCCTATCAGGAAAACTTTGGTGGTTTAATGTATCTTCATAATTTAATTTCCTAAAAGAATTGCTAGGATTCTTCAAATGAGAATAAGTTTCGGTGCAACTAAAAGATCTATTATAGGAAACTCTAGCATTCTGATAATCTAAGTATCTGCTGCCTGGCTTAGAGTAAGATTCCATCTGTGGCGAATAGCACAGGTTTCCACCAGCATTTACAAATCCTACTTTCTCCATATTACTTTCTGTTCCCTTCTGCAATTCATAAGAGTATGGTTCTGGTTTATTCATATATCGCTTTTTGATTTTCGGAAATCCAACTGAGTTTGAAACTACCCTACTGTTGGTATAACTTAATGTTTTATTTTTTCTTCTAGATCCAGAAACATTCTCAGAAGAATATTCAGATGATGATGAACCAACAGGAGATCTGTCATTATTTATGGTTCGTCTAACAAATGTTGGGCTTCCACTTTCACTATCTTCAGTTTCACTGTAAAAATTATCTAAAAATAAAGTTACAAAACGTTTTAAAATTAACCCTATATAAGATACAAAAGTACTATACATATTACAATTACTTTCAAAAAGTATTCATCAGACATTTACATTCTTAGTAAAACAATTAGGTACAGAAAAGGGTACCAAAAGATTAACTAAAGATAGATACATCATTATCTGTTTTCTCAACAAAAAAAAGAGAAACACATTTTCATTAAGATATTTTACAAAAATAGCTATATATATATATATATAATATGTTGAAAATTATAATTTTAAACAATTATTTTGAAATGCATCATACACTTTTATAATACCTTTATTACTTTCATACCCTTTACACACAAAATTATGAGGCATATAAGCATCTCTTTCATAGTGCATCATACTGAGATTCTAGCAGAGCTAAATTTCACAACAAAGGTGTACATGCCAATTTTAATAATCTGTTGGTTTACTCTCACTGTATTTTGAGATTTCTGCATCCTCACAAGCGCAGAACACAGAGGTATACCATACATGTCATCTTTAAAAGCATCTCATTGCAATTTCATTGAAATTATCAACCATATTCGAAACCACATAATAATTGCTTTGAAATTTTAATCTTCGATACAAGTTCATGCAGAGTAAATTCATAAACTGAAAGTTAGTTTTCTACCAACAAACACCCTTCCTCCCACAAATAAAAGTCTAAACAGTTTCTCATCAGGCTGCATTACTTTGTATCACTAAACAGCCAGTTGATTTTGGACTAAACCTTTTCCATACATTTTAACAGTTATCAATAAGCTACTGAAAGAACTTAAAAACACCAGATTTATCTATTATACACTCAGTAATTCTTTATTCCATTTATAGATAGAAACAAGCAGACGGCACAGCAAACATCCCTGACATGTTTTTTATGAAGCAAGTCTAAAGAAGATTGCATATTAAAAAGGCAGAATAATATAATGGACTATTTATACACTCTATATGATAGTGTTAATGTTATTTACATATTAACAGTTACTATATTCCTACTTTTCCATTAAATAAAAAGAACTTATAAAGAATTAACTTTTTATTAAGAATTTCTAAATAAAAAGAAATTATTGAGAAACAACTCATTCTTCTGCTTAAATAAAAACTAAATAATCTGAAATGTAAATGTTATTATTAGATCATATATGAACTTCTACATAATACTGCAGGATTTTTAAGTTGTCTAAAAGAAGAAAATACTCATATACTTACTGGCTACACCTAAAATAATCCCTGGCTTTGCAAAACTACTTGTTGTAATGTCAGCTGATGCATCATATGCTATCGCTGCTAGACCCATCTTATTCATCCAGCTGTAATTATCAAATAGAATTATATTCACTCTTTAAAGAGCACCAATTTTGCAAACAAAAATATTGAAAACACACTTTTACAATAATGCTTTCTCTTTAATCTCAATATACAAGATCAAACAGCTGCTTGAAACAAACATGCATTGATTTTTCTTCCAATACAATCGCAAAAAACCAATTTCTAAGTAAAAAATGTCATAATGAAAAATTTTAAAATAAATTTTCACATAAGAAAGAATATTCTGTAGTGATTCCACTGTGTACTCCACTTCAAAGCAAAACTTCATAGAAATATACATTCTCAAAATGAAATTACCTTAATTCTTAAATGGTAATTAAAACAGCTTATCCAAATACTAGAACAATCAAAAATGAAAGTATAAACATTTCCAGAACACTCATCAATTTAACAGGCATTTTCTATGAGTGTACTTTTTAATATTGATTATAGACATTGTTTCCTTTGTATATGATGCAAGAAATAACTGGGGATTTTAGTTTAGTTATATTAATGTTCCAGTTTGAAGCAACACGAGTGCTATTTTGGGATGAACTTCACAACTTTCAACCGTGGAGTTGGGGTAATCAGGGGGGGGGCACATGAGCTGGCACCCCCTTCTCCAAACTTTTGTATCACACCAGCAAGAGGGCGTTTTGCCCCCTACGTCTGATTTAAAGTGCAGTAGGCCCACATAGACAATGGATCTTCAGAAGAATTGGCGCTCAAGCATGGATTTCCGGTCCCAAAGCCGAGAGCTTACCAGTAGGCCACCGTGGCCCAGAAAAAATTATTGGTAATATTTATGGGACATTTTGTTTTAACATTGTTTCTCGAATCCTGGAAATTAATGAATATTACTTTTTGTTAAGGAATATTTTGCAGAAAGTTCTTCGACTAATTAAAACTTACTCTCCAGTAATAGCCGGAGCTGTTGTTTTCTTGTAAAGAGTCTACGAACTGAGAGAAGCTCAGTTAAACTGCATACAATTTTAAAAAATTATATTTACTTTTAAAAAAGGGACAATATAGAGATAAATTCAAAACATATTTTGTCAAGAGCAACCATTCGGAATTTTACTTTGCAATAAAATAAAATTATTATTGGGACATACTTTTTATTCTTCTATTTTACTTATTTGCATTCAGAACTCTATACTAATCCTATTTTGCTGAACTTTAGAGGACTGTAGGAAAGTAAAATGCCACAATTTTTATAGTAATGCTTGAAGTTGATTTATATCCTTCTTGAGCTCAGTTATCAGGCAATACCTCTTCCAGTTTCAACCAGTTTTTTTTTTTTTTCATCAATAGTGCCATACTGGCAAAAAGTAATCAATTCTTAAACTTTATCCATTGTCAACATACAGTTCATAATTTGAGAACCACCAACTCAGCCAGATGGTATGATTGTCAGGTACTGTTTCTCAAAAATAATAATCCTTTAGTAGATATTTACTCACAATGTCTGCAACCAAACTACTGCAATTTATTTACGTATTGAGTTAATGAATCTTGACTGGAAACAGTTGTTCTAATAACTAGTCCGTACTCAGCATCTAGAAAGCTTGACCGTTTTCAATTAAATCATTGAAAAATTAGTGTAAATTTATAAATTAGCAAACATACTAATATTAAATACTTTTATTCTAATGAAGGCAAATGAAATGCGAGTCAGAAATGAATTTAAAGAGTTTTCTGGAAATCTATTTCTGTCCGGAGCAATTCTAAAAAGAGAGGAATTCCCCGATTTATCCGAGTTAATACTTTTTTACAGGGCAGTGCTAAAATCATTCGAAAGAAAGACTGCAAACTTCCACCATGTCTGAGAAAAATGAATGATATACATTACATATAATTAAATAGATGGATTATGAAATGACCTTAGAGAAATTAGGCATTTGCAGATTATCTTGCAAAGAATATTAAACACAACATATTCATTATTTAAAAATAAATAATCTGGGAATGACATTAATGAAAAAAGATGCCATTAACTTTTAAAATCAAAAGTAACTGATAAAATTACTATAAATTAAAATAAGTAAAATTATATGTATTAATTAAATAAAACTACTCACTTTGCTAAATCTTTCTGAGATTCTGTAGCAAAATAAAATGTTACTTGTTGCTGTGAAACTTTGAAGGCACTGAAGAGAAAATAAAAATCATTACTGATAAGTCATGTTTCAGAATAAAAATTAAACTCGCAAGTATTTTCATCCAAAAGAATCTTACTATTTTTTCGTTTTACACTCTGTTACAGGAGAAACAGTTGATCCTGGCAATGAAATGAGACTTTCTGCTCTTACATCCTATTATCATGAGATAAAATGCATTGAAAATTATTAACATCAAAATTTCATGCCTCAATGAGTTACGTTTCACATTTAAGTCACTTGAAAGAACAATGTAAAAAGTAAAAGTTTAAAGAGAACAAAAGTCTAGCAAATGCTTTTCTTATTCTACTCAAATGAACTCACAATTGAAGAGCTGAGTGGATGAACATGTTAAGTGACATATTTGAAAAAATTGAGATAATTGGACAAAAGAACATGTTGAAGTCTAGTTTAAATTTAGGAAGCTCCTAAATTCTGTAAAATAAAAAAAAAATAACCAAGTTTTCAGTGGCTGAACATGTTAAGGGCAATTAACATCTTCTGTAAGAAATCTGTTAAACTTGAGTAAAATAACATCTGCTTCCATTGAAGTCGAATCATTTTTAGCGCAGAACGTAGTATTAAAGCAGACAAAAATATTGACAAGACAAATCGAAAATAGAAATCATTTGCATTTAAAAAGAAGTTTTTGCAGTAATTCTTTACAACTTTTCTATCTGGTCTTCATTGCGAGTCATACATCACGCTGAACTGCATAGCATGAGAAAGAAAAGATAATTAACCGTAAGATTTTTTTGAAACTCATCAACTCTTTTTTTAAATAATAGTTTATTTCAGCATTGCTGATATTACCGATTCTTATAAAATTGAACCAGAAGACAACTTTTCATTTTTTTTTTTTTTTTACTTTAAAAATTTTTCACTGATCACTTAAAATTAGTTGGATTAGCTATTATGCTATTTGTGTTTTTTCCTTTTACATACTTTTTTTTAACTTTACTTGTTTCATGCATGTTAATAACAATATTAAAAACGGTGTTTTATTTTATTAAAACTCAAATACCTATGTAATATTTATTTCCATGTTCCCAAGACATTGCTAAAAATGCTTTGAAGAAAGATTTGCATACACCACTAAACTCTTCAGTCAGGGAACTTCGTGGAACTCGAAATATTTTTATGAAAGTACATCAAGAGATAATATTAAATCAATTTTTGTGAAAAATCATTTTTTAAAAAACTACAATGTCATTACTGCGCTAAAAAGTAGGCTTCCTTATATTTATTAATTTCTAATTTTTAGTTTTTTATTTAAAATTTATTAACATTATGAGATCTTGTAATAATTTTCCTTGAATTATGGAACAAAAATTTAATTATCTCAAATAATCAACTTATAACCCAGTTCTGAAAATATTTAAATAGTGTATTGCCATCACGAACACACAATTAAACAAAATTTCACAACACATTAGTAAGTGAATGTAAAATGAATTTTGAAATTCTATTTTCACAAACAAGAAACAAATCAAGTTAAATGATACTGCAAAAAAATATGATGATAATGTACAATACTGAGAAACCATAATGCAGAAAGGCAGAAACCATAATGCAAAGTGGCAGAAACCATCATGTCACTGACATGACTTCCTATTTCTGAAATTTTAAAGATCTCCATAATAAACTCCAGCTCACCTATAGAGAAAGAAATGTCCTCAGTGAAAAAGTTGCTTTCCAAGACAGAGTTAAGTGGATTTGAGTCGAAGAAATGGGCTTGTTATGGACCTTATGATTCATAACAATTCCTCCCAATAAGGTCAAAACAAAGCCCACGATGACATAAAATAAAGTTTTGAATATGAAATCAAAACAGAAAATTATATACAGGGTGTACAAAATGTGTCTTTACAACTTTAGACTTCAATAATTTCAAAAATATACTAGATAATAACAAACGGTTTTCAACATATGACAAGTTAACTCAAAGTTTTTTTGTTTTCCAGTTCACGCAGATTTGACGAAAAATGTGGACGCCACAGGAGACAGCTCAGTGTGTAGCCTGGTTCAAAGAGACAAAGTCTGATGCCCAAATGCAACAAAACTTTGGGACACAGTATGGAAGGGAACCAACGTCCCGACCAAATATTCAGGCTTGGTACATGTCATTTATGGAAACAGGTAGTGTTTGACGTAGTGTTTCAGACGCTAACATTGCATTTGGGTATTGGACTTTGTCTCTATGAACCAGGTTACACACTGAACTTTCTCCTGTACATCCACATTTTTGTCAAATCTGCGTCTACTGGAAAACAAAAAAACTTTATGAGTTAACTTGTCACGCATTGAAAACCTTTTGTTATTATCTACTATAGTTTTGAAGTTATTAAATACTCAAGTTGTAAAGATACATTTCAGACATCCTGTATTATTGATTTTTCCCGCTTATTTTTCTTCGTGACAAAAAGATTTCAACTATAGGAAAACAGTACCAGCTACGTTAATACAAAACAATATTAACCCTTTGCACTCCAGCCTTATTAAGTTCATATGTTAAATGTCGCATTATCGGCGACAATGGAGTGCAAAGGGTTAAACTATTACAATGTGAAATTCATTAGACAGCAAGCAAAATATGCGAGACAAAGAAATATATTAAGACACTGCTGAAAATAATAAAGTCATTCAGTAAAGATATAAATCGTACTACTGACGCATGCAAAAGCATACAACGTCACCTGTGCCACCAGCTAATGAGATTGTTAAAATGCATGCTGGGAATGTTAAAAAGCTTCGTCTGTGAAAAAACTCTTTGAACTAACCAGGGAATAATTAATTAAAAATCAATGGAAAAAGATATTTTAACCATTCTTATTTTAAACAGGGATGAGATTAGCAAAAAAGCAAAAAGACTGAAATCATATGCGAGCAAAAAATCTGTACCATAATTTATACGCGAAAGAAGTAAAACACCAAAACATGCAACATGATGAAAATATTGCACTATTAATAATTAGTAACTTTATTATTTATAATTCAGTACGTATAAATAAGAAAAATAATATTAAATTATTATTATATCATTCACATTAAAAGTTAACAAACAAGTTTAACACATCATCAGGGGCATCTTCAAATACAAAATTAGACATTAAAACATATTTACCACATGTACATCACTGAGATGCAACATTCACCCAACAGAAGTCTGAGAAGAATTATATTTAATAGCCTTTTGATAAAAGTTAGCTCAAAAAATAAATAAAAATAAGGACAAATAATTTCTTTTGCTTCAGGCAATTGTGTAAAGTGCTCTTTACACACTTAGTGCTTTTGTGTAAAGTAAGCTCTTTATAAATTATAATAATGTATCATATACTGAATTCTGTTTTATTTCTTTTATTTTTATATATTTTTGCAAAAGTAACAGCACAATGATTTTGCACCTTATAAAGTGAGAGGGGTTGAGAAGTTGTACAGTTACAATGACAGATTCATTTAGCATTACTGTTATTTGAAACGCTTTGAAACATTTCCTTAATTGTTAAATAAGTGGTTTTCTTTCGTTTTTTTATTTGTGTGGCTTTTTCTGGTAACAGATTTGGAGGGCTCCTATCTTTGACAGATTTTTCTTCACTAAAGGATGTTTGCATCCTATGCAAGTTTATTTTCAGTAGAGGCTAAAGTTTTTGCACAGTCTTCATTAGTATCTCTTTGTTTAATTACTGGCATAGTTGTCAGGACTACATTATCTCTAGAATGCCTAGGTAAATAATTTTATTTTTTATTTTGAAATTTTTTTATGTCTTATTCTCTGCTTTTTTGCTCCTTTGACAGGAGTTTCTTTCTTTTATGTAGTTTTTTTTTATTTTTTATTTCTTCATCTTGATACACCATACAAGATGACCTTAAGTTTTCAATTAATTTTTTTTTCAAAATGTTCATGCAAAAAAATATTTTTTTTTTTTTTTTTGCAAAATATGCAACAGAAGTTTTGTTTTCTGCAAAAAGGTGGTACTTAATACTTTGAATGGCACTGAATGTTGGAATGTTCATCCTTGTAGAGCTTGCAGATATAATGTTTATTCGTCAATAGAAGATGAATCAGCTAGTTTTCTAGCCAGTGGAGTTAAGCCACACTATTGAGCATATTTTCCTAGAATTTTCTTTCGAAAACGTAAGATAGGAAAGTTTCTTTTCTTTGTGTAAAAGCGGAATTTTCGGAAGAAAAAGCAAATTTTTGCAGGGGAAAAAAATCGGAAAGAAAAAAAGATTTTTTTTTTAAAAAAAAACGGAATTTCTCCAAAATAACAAAAAAAGCGGAAGAATCTCATCCCTGTTTAAATTAGGGAGAAATGTTCCAGTTATTACATGAAATAAATTGAAAATTATAATGTTATTAGAAAAAAAAGACATCTAATAAAATGAATGAAATTCTTAAGAAATTAAGATTGAACAAGTATGAATAATTTCAAAGAATCCACCACATGAACTTTATCAAGGCGTCACTCATCTGTTTTGGATTCAAAATATAAAACAACTGGAATACTTTTCTGTATGAGATACAGACAATAGTCAAGAAAAATGATTAGAAATGTTATTAGAACGTCGGATCAAGGAATTTAAGATTCAATTCATAAAATTTGTCAGGAAAACTGACGATTTTTTTAAATTTCTCAAAATTCAGCAAATTACATTAGACGTTCAAAACAAACTTCATTAGAATGGAAATTGTTTGTTCTTTCCAATGGTGTACCTATTTTCTCCCTACGATTATCAGAAACGATGCTGTAAAGAAATGAGTGCAAAAAATCACTCAAAACACCACAAAATATTAAATAAAATTTTTTTTAGATTAAATTTTAAAATTTACACTCAAGGTGCATTGAGTCACCATTACGACTACCTGTGTGCCAGATTTCATGGCTGTAAGTGTGATAGATTCATCTAAACATTGCATGCAAACACACACAAAAACATTTCTTTTATAAATAACGAAGATCTAGATGAAGATACAAGTATTTAGTTTAACAGTTAATTTTTCTGTTAGAAATAAGAAACACTTCACAAACTTAACAAATAGCAATATTTTTCTGCAGTTCAGCCATTTTTTAAGAAAACTTACTTAATCCAGGAAATTGGGGAAAGTTTCTCAGTCTTAAATTCTACTAGGATTTTTTAAACCAAATAAAAAAATTAATAACTCTTTCATGACTGAAATCAAAATAAGTGATTTTTTTGTGCATTTCTAGATCAATAGGATCCCAGGGTAAATGCAAATTAATTAACTGAATAAAAAAAAATCTGTCATATACTATCAAATTTTAATGACAAGTTCAAAACCCTCAACCATCAGGCAATATTATAAGTCACTATGATAAAGCATAATCAAACAAAATCTACTTCCTCTTACAGCTTCAACAAGAGCAACTTATTAGATCAAGCACAATTGACAATAGATTAACAATTATTCTAACTAGTTCTTAAACATCAAAACATTAACAAGCATTTTAATCACACCAACCCCTAATATGCATAAGAAAAGAGCAATTTTTTTTTTTTTCAACTTACATCTTCATCTTTATAAGAATACAAAAAATGATCCTTAAGAACAATCCAACGTTTAACCCAATGATGACCAGATGGGAAAAAACCTTTTCTTTCCTTTTGCTTATAAAGCCATCCCTCACAATCTCCTTTTCCTAAGTCTTTGCAAGAAATACGCCTGCTTCCTATAAAACAAATTTTTAAAAACTATTTTAATAATTCACACATGACCAAATATAACTAGATTAGTTCTTAAAAAGACGTTTTATTTGCACTCTAACAAGGGGAGGGCACGACTTGGGAAATTCAGTTCGGGATGAGAATTCGGATATTAATAGTATACCTTTATCTCTCTCTTTCCCGGTCAAAACTGGTTCCATAAATTTGGAATGAAAATTTAATAACTACTTCAATCAAATAACTTTAAAATTTTATTGAGGTTTAATGATAATAGTAATTATAGTTATTATTTAATACCATTAAATTTGTTTTTATAATTATTTTAAAATTATAAATATAATTCAAATATTATATGAATAAAAAATTATTTAATGCATAAAAATTATTAACAAGCTGTTGACCAGTCACAAATTCACTTTCTTTTCATGCCCAAACATTGTTGACTGATCATGAGTTAATTTGTTTCGCTTCCACATTCAATTACTTTATAATAGCCAGTGGTATGAGATGGCTTCCATGTAAAATTGCCGGTCAACAATGTGTTAATATTTTAATAAAAGATATTTAAAAATTTTTAATGGAATAAAAAATTATTAATTTTAAAATATATTTTGAAAAATGAAAAAAAGCAGGCACAGATTTGAACCCAGGCTGAAATGTTAGCAGGCGAGTACTCTATCTACCATACCAATTCACTTCTTATCAAAGGTAGCAACTTACTGGTATATAAACTGTGCCGAAACATTGAGGGCTATTTTCGCCAAATTGGCTGGCTATTGCGTTTTATTATTTTAATGGATGAACACCCTAAAGGTATACTATTAATATACTTACCCCATCGGGGAGGACACTGCGAGTTCGCGGAGGAGAGGCTGCCGTATAAGTAAGCAGGCTCTCATCAACCCGATGGCACAATAATGGTGGTGTGGCTCTTTGGGCCCACTTCCGATGACGGGTCGTAGCCCGGTAAAACGGGGGGTTGCTGCACGAGCTGCTCGTAATGGGGGCTATTATGCAGGAACCACAGTGCCTGACTATCTGTTGCGGCGGCCAGTCATTCAGTTGTTACTCGGATGCTTAGGCAGGGTGGGGTGATGTTCCTTTGGTCTATTAATATACCTAGTCTTATCTCAAACTTGATTTCCAAAGTTGTGCCATTCCTTTGTAAAACAACACATCTAATTTTGTAATTAGAATTTTAAAAAGTTATTAACAGCCACAATCTGAGGAGGGAAATGACACATCTCACAAAATTAATATTCAAAAATATTCACAATATAAATATATAAGCTTACTCAAAAGATAAATATAGCCTTGAAATTTTAGATATATTACTATGATTCAATAATTTACAAGTCTAACAAAGCTATAGCCTCAAACTCACATAACTAATATTGGAATTCATTAAATATAAACCAATACATTTCAACAAAAATATATTAAAGCAGTTCATTGAATCAGACATGACACAGGCTTGGAACAAAAAAAAGCTGACCTTCATAAATAATGAATTGTGCCAAACATAAATACCGAGAAGTAAAATAAGTATAATTAATCATACAATAAAATAAACAAATTTATACAAAAAGTGCTTAAGATATTAAAAATATTGTAGAATTATTATATAATAAAAAAATTAAGAATGATAAAATTCGATCCCGAAAAAGCTGAAATCTGTGTCTCCGCGGAAATGTGTCATGTCTGTTGAATATAAAAACATTTTATAAATGAAGTGACTCATTAAAATGAAATGAAGAATAATAAGTAAAGTGAAAAAAAAGCATTACTTTAATAAAGATTGTAGTACGTACTTAGATTATATTGTATTTAGTATTATATCTAGCTATTAAGTACTAAAGTAAAAATTAAATTATTTCTCATGTTTCTAAAACATCCAATAAGAACGATAAAATCATTTTTCTAACAAATTTTTCATCACATAAACAAAATTACACCCCAACATATTCATGCACTTGCCACAAGTGAACAATATAATCAACGTCTTCAAGAGAAAGAAATGCAAACAAAATATTAGGACCCCATAAATTTTGGGAGGATAAAATTTTACAACAACCCACAATTTTTTTTGGTAATTTTAAAAACAATTCTTCTGTTCCCATAAAATGCAAATTCAAAAATAATTTCTTTTTTATTTCTTCCATCTTTTATGTGAAAAAGGAATTCAATTTTTTTGTGGTGGCTAGTGGCCAAAAAAGCACATTTTTTTTCTAAGCAGCATAAGTATTCCTATTATTCAGAGTTTCCCAACCTGTGGTATGCGTACCCCTGGGGGTACGTAAAGAACCAGTTAGGGGTATGCGAACTCAAAGTCAGTAACGGCGGACACAAGAAAACATAAGGGATTAAAATGTAACAAAATTTTGTTTCCCCAAGTTTGTGTAAAAAGTAAAAATTGTACAAGTCTTAAACCTACCACTCAAAATAAGTACTGATTTTATCTGTTTTCACGTTGTAAATACTATTGTAAAAACGGAATAAAATGTAAAATCAAAAACAACTCCTGCAAATATTATAAATTCCAGTCATTTGACACTTTAGCTTACATAGGCCCCTAACATTATTGATAAAAACTTCTTTGTGTAGATGGATGATTGGAGGAGGAGATACGACACTAGGGGGTGCACAAAAATAAAAAGACTAATCAAGTTGTAAGTGAGGGAAAAAAGGTTGGGAACCTCTGCTATTAATAGCGAATGTGGGTTTGCCTTTGAGTGTGTCTATAGGTGCTCTACACAGCAGACTGTTGTAGTATTTGGACCTAGAACTAGCAAATTTGGCACAAACATACTTTGGAAGGCTGGAATAGGTGAAGAGGAGATTAGAGTGACCAACAGTGAACAAATTTGCATTGGGTAATGGTCATGAATGGCTTGCCTTATCATAACCAAGAAATAAAGGGGAGGGGGAAACGTTTACTCTTCTTAACAAAATTTAATATTTGGACAATTTTGACGTTTAGCTCCTTGTTAATGACTTTTTAAGTATATATAGTGTTTTCATAGTATTTTTGGAAATTTAGTTTCATTTTAGATTATTTCGTTTTATTTTTCTATCATATTCTTTAATTCAATATATATGATGACATAGATAATTTGCAACTTTTCTAACCGCCTAATATTTTGCTGTTGAATTTGGCCATGCAATTCAATGAAATTAATATTAAAATGCTTTATTTAAGAAAGACTACTTTATATCAATGAAATTTATATTTTTTCAGTTTTGTTAAGTAATAATGAGAAGATTTTAAATAGTTACACATTAAGCATTAATACTGTAACAGCCAATATTCCAAGTGTACAAGCTGGTCACTAAAGGCGGCTAGTAATAAAATGAACCGAAAATTATGAAAGCAATACTTACCAAACTTCCCTACAATGCTATCTTTCATTCTATATGGATGGGACTAAAAAAAATAATAAATTTATGTGATTAAGATTATAGAGTAACAGAGAATACTGATATGCAAATTTCACAGAGGAAAAAGTAGGAAATGTACTTACAATTAATTCAAAGCCTTTATTCCTTTCTTTTCCTTCTTTAGATGGAGCACATTTTTGTGGTACACCACCAACAATTACAATTTGATAGCTAAATTGAAAGAAAAACAATATGCATATTAACAATTTGTTTAAAAGTTAAATTATAATGATACTATATCTCACAAATCAAAATCTTTTTCATATTGTAATTAGTCTTATGCTTGAGCTTTAACTGAGAGTACTTTTACAAGTAATTTTATTGCCATGTAACCAATACAACATCTAAACTGAAGTCTCTATATTAGATCAGACAAAAGTTATATCTTTTTCAAAATATTATTTTAATAATGAAAACAATTTATTTAAACATATTAAAACAACAAAATAAAATAAGGAGAGTCTTATTACTTACTAGGTATTTTTTTGTAGATTATTTATTGGTTTAAAAAAGTGAAGCATTTCCATTGCAAAAATGAAAGTCTAAGCATCAGAGAAATGCAACATGATGGAACAGAATGTAACTGAGGTATAACACTTGTATGTAAAATAACAATGAAACAGCATCAGAAAATCATTTAAATAATACTTGAATATTAAATTCTAAACAGAAAAGGAAAATGAAGATCATATCTATACTAAAATTATAAAAACAAACTTCACTGAAAAATGAAGACTTATGCCACCAAACTAATTTTGAAACAAGGTGTCAACAGTTGATTATAGGAAATGTATTAAATATGCAAGCTAAAGACCCAAATTGCATGCCAGCAATATCAGTTATGATTCTTAAAACTAATCAACAATTTTACAAACTAACACAACAGTCAATATTTATCATACCATTCTTTCAAAATGCAAGAATATATTTCAATTTGCTAAATATGTATATTAATCATTCAGCATGTATAAAACCCAATACTATATTGGCAAAATGTTTTTCATGAATTGAGAATTTAAAAACTGAAAGTTACTTTAAGACAAAATGGAAGCACATTTCATATAAAAGAATCCTGACAAATTTACATTCTAAAAAAAGTTGAGGGACTGTATAAACTTAAGTAACTTGAGATTTTTATAGTTGAGTCATTCAGAAGCCAATGCGGATAAGACCAGAAAAAAGAAATTGAGAAAATTCATGTTTTTTAATAAATAATTTTAAAAAATTTTAATTCATTATTTGATTAGTGAAAGAATATAAAGTCTTTTATTGAAGCAACAAGTGAATTGTTTAACAACTAAAACTAATGTTATTAATTCCATCAAAATTTACAAAAACCATAAGACATAAAAAAAAATGGATTTATCTGCTCAACTACTGAGCAACTGCATTAATAATAAAAGCATTAGAAGATTATTTAACTGTTACTACTTAAGAAATGAAAAGAAGTCAAAATCATTATAATATAAAGGGAGCTATGAAAACCCTTTCTACAATTTACTTCCCTTTTTAAACATGTGCAATGGCTTTACTTGCTTTATAAAACTGTGTGATTATTCATTAAAAAAAATTAGAAGCAATCATTCTGAAATTTAACACAGAAAAGAAAAATTACTCATTTTGGAAAAAAATGTAGCATTAGATAGTTTAAAAATAATTAGAATATAACTAATGAAATACCTGCCAGTGTCTTCAGCATTCTTCTCTTGAAAGGCATCCTAAAAAGTCCAAAGATGCATTTATTGTTTTGAAACTTATAACGTAAACAAACTCCTAACATAGAGTTTAGTAAGATTATTTCAAAGCAAAGCATAAGCATATATTTTTATCAACTGACAATACCTGCATATGCCAATATTAATCACTTACATTATTCATGGGTGAAGTTTCAAGTTTTGAAGCTCTTCTTAAGAAAACAGGGTTCACGTCACAGACCTTCACACCAGCTATTTCATTAGATATGTCGTGAGCACTAGGTCGTCGACCACAAAATTCAGTATCTGCTCCTTCCCAGTCATATAATACAATATTATGTTTTCCTAAGGTGGTATCAGTTTTTGATGAATTATCTGAAAATATTACAAAATTAGAATAATTTAGCAAAAAAAAAACCTTCCAATTACATGAATTATGCTCATTCAAAAAACTAATGAATAAGGAACTCCAAAAACGGATTATATTTATTGACTTTCAAAAGCAGTAATTTTTTCCCTAAATCAAAGGATAAAGTACTTGAGCAACTTAACAATTCTTTTCACCTAAACTTGCCATCAATATAAAAAAAATATATCTATAGGTAGTACTTGAGTGTCAGAAAGATATTCAAAGACTAATCAACTACACTCAACAAAAACTCTTTTATTCTCTAACACTCCTAAATAATGGAGGTAAATGCTAATGAACAGGTGAAAAAATAATTCATTTGAAAGCAATCTGAAACTGCCAATGCAACAAATGATTGGTAATGTTTTTCAGTTTTTGATAACAAATTTAGAAACAAACCAATAATTTACCAGTACAATAGAAAGTGCTCTACAAAAGTTAATTTCACCCAGCATCATTTATTGTACTTATTTTTTACAAATTAAGTAAATACAACAAAGTGCTAATTTTAAAACTAAAAAAGTACTAATTTTTAAGGATATGAAACAAAGCAGTAATGTTACAGTTTTGGATAAAGTCTGAAAAATATTAATCTAAAAACAAGTGTTTCTACCAGATATTAATGAAAGGATTCACAAGAAAATCATGTGCATACCACAGGAAAACCAGACATTACATGAAGTAAAACTATTTCCTTGATTCCATGATATCAAGCAGATAAATCAGTGTAATGTTACATAAGGTCATAAAACTTATATGTAGAATGCTTTATACAACACTTGATTCTTTAAGCTACACAATAAATCTAACTTTTTCCAAAATGATATGACTGTTAACCCTTAAAGGCCAAATTTTTTAAAAATAATTTTAAAATGTTTTTTTTTTTTTGCTTTTATTTCTTGAATAAAACATGGGGAAAATACTTTAAAAAATTCTATTTTATTCAAAGTATGGTTTATGGCTAAAAAATAGTTTGAACCCATTGACAAGACTGGGCTTTAATTGAAAAAAATCTCATTGATAAAATTCTATAATATCAAACACAGATTATTTTTAAGAACGAATAATATGGACAAGGAATTTTATTCAAAATTATAGAATAAAATACACTATTCTCAAGTGTACAAATAAAGCTAAAAAGGTGCAGCCTCAAGTGAAAATCATCAATTTATTTATTTTTTTATTAGCACTCAGGTTGCCATCTATATGTTGTAAATTGATTTAATAACATTTTCAGTATGCATTCTATTGGCATCAACATGCATTAGAGCTTCAGTCTTATTCTCAAGAATTTTAGAGGCCAAAATTGGGTATGTTGCTTAAAGGCAACACTGGGCCTTTAAGGGTTAAGTATATACAAATCTTCTTATATGAAACTATCATTATAATTAAGCAGTGTTACATTGCAATCAGTTTGAAATATTGACTACTAGCAGTATGTGCACGGCATTGCCCGTGGCATAATGACTTCAACAAAATAAAAAAGCCCAAAGTTTTATGATTTCGCCCTTGATTTTTAGTTAAAGTACATACAGGAACTTTATTTTAACTAAAGATATCAGCATATATGCGCGAGTATCAAACGTATAAAACAAATCAAATGATTCTTGGATTAGTAAAATGAAGTAATTAAGATTAGCTGGAGCAAAATGATCGAGAGTACTGCGCCATTACTGACCAAATGCCTCCACAATACAATATTGCCCAAAACGTTCCGGAATTGCTTGATTTACGACTAAACCACTGCATCCAGAGAAATGATTTCAAATTATTCCGAGCGAAATGTAAATAGGGAATAAATCACGGGTCAAGTCATTAATTATTTCTCTGCTCTCGCTCTAATTTTTTTTGCCAGATGGCATAGCCAGGGCGAAACTGGCCTTTTCCGCTGGCTTCTTCACATCCTTCATTCGAGAAAACTTCTCTGATCCCATCAAGGAAAAAAATTAATTTAAAATCGTAGAAAAAAGATATTTTAATCGTTCTTGTTTTAAATCAGGGAGAAATATTCAATTTACTACCTTAAAAAGAATTGAAATGATAGCGTTATTAGAAAGTGGGATGTGTGAAAGTAAGAATGTAGAAGGAAAAATTTCAGAGAAAAGGGACTATTTTTAAAAAATTTCTCAAAATTCAGTGAATTAAGTTGAAGTTCAAAACAAACTTCATTAGAACAGACATTGTTTGTTCTTTCCAATAATGTATCTACTCTCTTCTTACGATTATCAGAAAAAAATGTAATGTTAAATTATAAATCATAAGTGACCAAAAATAACACAAAACATTAAATAAAAAATTTTCTAGATTACATTTTAAAATTCGGGCTTCGAGGTGCATCGAGCCACCATTACGATTACCTGTGTGCCAAATTTCAAGTCTGTAAGTGCGATAGATTCGTCTGGACATCGCACGCACACACACACAAACATTGTTTTTTATAAGTATAGACTAATGATATACTGCAGCAGCTTAGATTAATTATCTGAACCACTTAAAAAATAATTCTGTGTTATAAGGTATACAGAACATTTTGCATGAATGCAATTTTCAAAATAAAAAACACTCAAAATTATATTTAAAAATTATTTTTAAGAAAAAAACGTCTGTTTAAGCAATTATCAACTTTAAAAATTAAGACAGGTTTGAAAGCAACAGCCTTTCTTAAAACTCAAAACACACTTAAGAGTTATTTATCAAATAGGCTATTATGTCATATCCACAAAGCATAAGAAAACAAAACAAATCAATTTTGGATATCTATTTGGGGGATACAGTTTAAATTTTAATCTGACCTGTACAAAGCTGACTGGCTTCAGGACATGAATGTTCCTCCTTTTCTGGTGAAAGGTAAGTATTACTCATGCACTTCTTTTGTAGCACAATACAATCATCTGTTTTACTCAAACTTTTATTTTCTAGAACAGCATATTCCTCTTCATGAACAGGCAGGGCTTCCAACATTGGAACCGGACTTTTATTTTTATTATACCTTGCATCATTAGAACAGTTGTTTGAAAGTTGATTCAAATCTTCAGCTGGTAAAGGTTCTGATGCAAGTTGATCTGTAACTTGTAATGAAGGCTTCTCTATTTCTTTCTCCAAATTATTTTCATTTGAATAGGTAGATTTAATGTTTTCTGAAAATGAATTTTCAGGCTTCAAACTTAGCTTAGGACAAGTTGGATCATGTGAAATACTCCGAACAAAACTATCATTAGCTTTTACATTTGGCACACCATTAACTAAATCTTCAATATTCACTGGAGGTTTTAATATTGTTGGTGATGCGCCACTAACAGTAGCCCTTCGTTGTACTGTCGCTGTTGAAGGTCCAGAATAAAGTCTGAGCTGAAGAGGAGCATCTTTGTTTAAAAGTAAATGATTGGCTGAATCAGGCAAAAATGCAGAGTCATCCTCATCTTCATTAAAATCATCTCTGCAATAAAATTTGAATGTTTCAATTTTCCTTTTTTAATTCTGTAACAATACAATTCAAAATATAAAAAAACTTTTTGAATACAATATTCTAATGTTAAACATAACCAAGCTAACTTTTTAAAATTCTACAGAATAACACTCATTGATCCCTAGGTGACAGAGATGTGTTAACGTAAAAATATTTTAATTTTAAATAACAGAAGAAAAGAGCAAGAGCATTCTAATAAGTTTAACAATTACAAGATTACAACAAAAAAAAAATCTGAAATTCACGCAGTAGCTCTTGGTATTCAGGATTGTAATCATAATGGGCAATTTCATTTTAAATAAATTCTAATGTAACTCAGGGGAAAATTGTAGTAACTATGACTCATTTATCAAATCATAGAAATCACTACTCTTTTAAAACTGAGTTTAAAAAACAAGGGCAAATAATTCTTTATTCTTATTTTAAATACTTTAAAGTATTATTGATAAATTTAAGACATTTTCTACTTCTTTATGCAAAGTTACCTCATTTAAGAGATTAAATCTTTTTTGTTGCAAACTTAACTTTCCCCATTTCATCTTAAAGTTTCTCATAACTAGCTAACAAATTTAATACTTTGCTTTCTTTACAGGCCAGAGGAAATCTGAAACATCCTCTTAAAACATGGATTTTGATGAAGAAATAATTCCCTCCTTTTCAAGTGATTTGAAGATAAGATCTGTGGACTTCTTTCACTGTCCATAGAATTACTATTTCCGTTTACCATCATTAGATATAAATCTAACCATCACATATGGGATGGCTGAATAGAGAATGAATTAAAACAATCCACCAGGTGATTAGAGGAAAAACAGAATAGTTTAATGAGAGGGATTGACATCCTTATCAAGTGGTACAGCAGCTGTACCAGCCAATAAACAAATAAAAAATTCTTATAGCATAACATTTGTACTGCCTGAAAAGAAAAGTTTAACCAAGATGAACAGCATATGCATTTATTCAAAATTTAGCAATTACAAAATGAAAGTTGTAATTTTCTTAACCTTTAGGCTACAGGGACTTAAACCAGAAGAACTGAGTTGAATGTGGGGAGAGAAATTCTCCCTTGCAGCAGTTGTACCAACCCGTATTCAAAGGTAAAAAAAATTTCTGGTACAACAGTTGTACCACCCCATAAAAAAAAAGGTTAACTTTCAATTTTTATATAAATGGCATAGAAACTTCAAACCTTATTTTATGATGGAAAGGAGTTAAATATAATTATAAATAATACATAAATAAATGCAACAGCATACAAATAAAATTGAAATTTACTATCAAAAGTCTAAGGCTTTTCACGAAATTCTGTTACCTTATACATTCGCTTTCATTAGAAGTAGAGCATGTGTCAGGACTACACAACTTATTGTCTTCTGACCACTTATGGCACTTATTGGCTGTTTTTTTAGAAGGAATTCGATATGGTCTTAAAATAATAACCTAAAAAATACCATCTTTATTATTACAAATCAATATATATCTAAAGTACAACATACATTAACACCTACAGACAAAACAAACAAACCCACATACACAAATTAAAAATGCAAAACATGTACTAAATTTTTAAAAAATATAAAAAACTAAAATTACTTCTCTAAGAATATTTATATGGCGAGGTCTTTTTTTCAATGTCAAGTGTAATTCAGTTGAATGCTCAGTCATGGCAGTTACAAGCTTCTTCTGCTGCCATCCAATCTGAAAATAAAAAGAATATATCACTACCGATATATCTTAAAAAAGCGTTTTTAATTCTTAAGATAGATTTTAGCCTCATCAGGATTCCATAAAAGAGTTTTAGAAAAAATCCTGCTACAAAAATTTAAAAACTAATCAAAGTTTGTTATCACACAATTTTTTATCTGAGATTGCTTTTCCAAATGAAATATGAATATATTTAAATCACTTAGAATAAAATTTCTCATGACTTCTAATAGCTTACAAATTTCAACACTACACATATAAATTACCATTTCTTTCTAAAAGGCAGAGATAACTTTCAAATGATGCAACTTCTGTAAACATCATGTTATTTATCCAAAAATGCATTCTAAAAGTAAATAAGTAATGGGGCCTGGGAATATAATAAGTCTGGGAAGATACAATTTTAAAACACATAATTGCATTTAATAATCAAACCAGCATATATCTGTGATCCATTTCATAAGACCCGAGAAAAGATGCAGACCTAAACAGTAACTGTGAGATTACTATATTATAATAATGAATTGGCATGTAATGCAAGAGATACAAAATAAAAGAGCTTTGAAATAATTTTTTTAACTCCCACAAAGAACTTGAGATAATTATGTTTAATAAATTCAGTAAAAAATTAATTTAAAATACTTTGAGCACATGCATACAAAATGTAATTATCCATAATACACATAAATCACTTACAACAGTTTGGTAGTTAACCTGCACAATTTCATCACCTTTCTCTACTTTGTTGCAAGATTTTGCTGGGCTCTAATAAAAAAAAGAAAACATACGAATAAAGCAAAATAATTTTTGTTGTCATGTTCAACATGTAAATTACAAAATTACAAGAAATGATTATTGATGCAAAAAAGGCAAGATAAAAACAAACTTATACAAATACAAACCTGGTCTTTAATACCACCAATGATATGCACCCCAGAATAGGTTGATTTGATATGTATACCCTAGAAAATCAATAAAAAAATTCAGGATTCTCAACTCATTCTACATTGTAACAAATTAAGACTATCCTACAATGTAAGGTATACATAGAAAAAAGATTTGTGGTGAAACAAAAAGCCTGTATATCTCTAAGATTTTTAAAAAATACAAAATTAATAATTAGATTCGGGTGAATTAAGTTTTCCATAATAATTGGGGAAAATATTAGTTATATTGCCTTCATATGGTCACTACACAACATTACTCGACATTCTCATCATAATCCATCCCCTTATCTTTTAAGCCATTAACCTTTCCGTTATATTTACTTCAGTTTTAAAAAAATTAATCATCTGAAAATGTACCATTCTGATTGCATCAATATTTGCCAACATTGTTACAAAAATGAAACATTAAACAACATTATTACAAAAAACAATTAAGGTGGTGATTATGACTCATATAATCAGCACCTCTTTTGCAGTAACATCCATGAATAGAATCAAAATTTATCTTACAGTTAAAACTTTGGGGGGGGGGGGGCCATTTTGCAAAGGAGGATGAGAGGTTGCCGTACATTCCTAGTTCCCGTGGTGGTACAATAATGGTGGTGTTGAATGGTTGACAGTGGGAAGTACTTCTTTGTGAGGGTTCCTTACATGTTACACTCAATCTATTATGTGTGATCACAGTACCTGTATTACTATCCACAGTGGTACAGTCATTCTGTTTCAGCAGATGTCCTTGTGATAAGGGGGTAACCATTTCTTGTGATTATTTTATAGTTCAAACATTGGGAAAAAAAAATCATGACTCCTTAAACTTTTTTTTTTTTACCATTTTAATGAATAATTCTATCGCAAAGCTTAAAAAATGCTGAAAAATATATGCCTAAATCAATTGGTACTTAAATGAAACAATCATCAAAAATATTTTTCAACATAAGACAATCAGTGTCTTCTAGAAAAATATTGAACATGTGATTTTTTTCTCCAGAGACTCCAAGATCAAGTCACTAGTAAATTACAATAATACAAGCATTTCTCCCCCTTTCAAAAATTTTTAAATTTTTGAGAAGAATATAACATTTTCAACATAAGTCTGACTTCCTGACAGTAAAAGCTTTTATAGATTTTCTCAGGTATGGAAATTCTATTGTTTAACAAACAAGGAAAAGAGAATTACAGATCTTAATTAGAAACAAGAAGAAAAACTGTTTACAAACTGCAGCAATCTTTTATAAACAATAACATAAAAAATATTTACCAATTCTTCATCAGGTTTTTTCTTTATCATGGCAATGTCTAGAGATGCTGGTTGAAGAATTAAAGAATCTTTTGAATCTTGGACAAATTTATCACATAACTCGGCAATATGCAGAGACTAAAAGAATGAAAGTGACTTCAATACTAACAGCACAATAAAATCACTTCAAACAGAACAATTTTTATGATTTAAATGGGGTACAAAATATTAAACCTCTTTTTTTGTTATTGAATTCAGAGAAAGTATTATTAAATTAAGTATTTACACACTCTATAATGAGTCTAACATATAGTTGACTCGGTACACATGTTGAAATACCTGAATAACTATTCATTAATTGAGTTTAAAGATATTTATACAAAATCTTTTTTTTTTCCCCTATTAAAAGATTACTTTGCAATTCCCTTTAACAAAACTACCAATCACAAGAAAAGGAGGTAATAGTCTCAACAATTTTATGCAAGTAACAGATTGGGAATAGGGTAAATTTTTAAAATAATTCATATTTTGTTACAATATTTCCCTCGGTCTCACACATTTCAGTAAATGCTTGCAAAATACTACTAAACCTTACAAAAAAACTTTATATTTACAGTCTTTAGCAATTTTTGGTGATGACACCACAATATTCACCAACACAGTCACAAAATCACTTCAAATATGCATTTCCAGATTACATTTATAGCTCATCAACTAGTAAAATTAAAGTTAATCCTTCTAATTCTGTGTGTCACCATTTCTCCGAACTGAAAATTGTTTCTTTAAACCAAATCCAAAATTTCAACCAGCCTGTCCCCAAGAGAAAAGAAGTACAAGTACCTGGCATTCTTTCTAGATGTTAAATTGATGTTTGATAAATATATAACAGAAACCTTCAATACAGCTACATTCATAAGTAATGAAATTTAGAAGTTTAAGTTTTTGAAAGTGCAAACAATCATTCAGGTATAAATGTCAGCCCTTGAAGTCAATAATCAGATTCATTTGAAGATGAATGACTCAAATGGATTATAATATTTGTACAAAAGAGAAGAAATGGCAATGTTCCACAACCATTTAATAATGGCAGACACTCCTTCGCCACGTAATAGGAAAATTCTTAGATAAAAAATCTTAAAATTAAGCTCATTTTCAATCAAATAAAATTTATTCTGTTCTTGTTTCCAGCCCAAAATTTCTAGATTTGTAACAAATTATTGCATCTATCCACTAGAGATTCAGCAGTTCCTAGCACAGGAAAAAGGCCTAAAGCCATCCTATATGAGTTGAAGAAAATTTCTCAGTCATTGAGGGACATCAACAAATTAACACAGTAAATGCAAATCTGTACCATTAAAATGCTCCTTATTAGTGATGTTAAAGACGTAAACTACAGTGTGCAAATTGTAATAATTCACAACTTTACCTTTAACTAATAATTTAAATGCAATTTAATCAGGAGCGTAGTGGAGGCTTAATGCACCGGAATGGTGTTCTGGCATTGCTTTGTTTTCAAGAGAAATAAATAAGAAAAAATTTTGAAAACGTCCTTAAAACAGCACGATTTTTGTCACCCAAGTTAGAGCATTCCAGCACTGCTTATTTTGCAAAGACACCACTGAATTTAATCTAAATAAG
Source organism: Araneus ventricosus (assembly GCA_013235015.1). Lineage (NCBI taxonomy): Eukaryota > Metazoa > Arthropoda > Arachnida > Araneae > Araneidae > Araneus > Araneus ventricosus. The sequence continues at coordinate 479,827 of BGPR01000286.1, forward strand.
CACTAATTCCCCTTAAAAGCAATACAGCAATCAGGATAATCCTCTACACATCACAGTAATTATTCCAATTTTATTTTTGTTATTTGTAAATTTTAATTCATAATTTACTCTAAAGGGCAATTTGATTCTCTTAAATTTTGTGAAATTGTTATTCTCAGCACTTTATACAAAGTAATAGTCATTTTTACAAATTCTAATGAGGAAGTACAAATAACCACTGCATTACAGATGCTGTAAATGACACATTTGTTAACACTGCTAATATTCACAATGACACTTAAAAATTTTAACACTTCTAAGCATTTATTCTAAATAAAGCAGATCTATGGCACATATCAGTGGCGAATCCAGGATTTGAGTCGGGGGGGGGGGGCTGAAGTATAAAAAGTTTTGTATTGTCGCGACGAATGTCAAATCTTATAGCTTATGTAAACCAAAACACTTTAACTTTACAGACTTTACTCATCTGACAATAAAAATCACAAAGAACACTACAATACCTTCAATAATTTAACAAAACACACAATGAAATAAGTAGCAAAAACATGTTTTTGACCGTGTCAACGCTGCGAATACGAGTGGAATGAGCACAAAAGTGGGAAAACTTTCAAGCCTGTCAAAAACCAGGAAGAAATATTTTAACTTTTTTAAAAGGAAAATTAAGAAAAAACAGCTGCAGTGATTTTAAATAGTATAAAAAATTCTGGTCTAGCTCTGGGGAGGGCTGCAGCCCAATAGCCATCCCCCTGGATTCGCCACTGGCACATATGAAATAGTATATTTAATTCTGGCAAATATTAAAGAAAATAAAAAGAATATGCTCCAGGGGCAGCGCCAGCGGGGGCAATTGTCCCCCCCCCCCGGCGGTAAGAAATTAAGACTTTTGTCGGCAAAAATCTTTGCGACTTCAGGAGATGTTGAGAGCAGGGTATCAAGGAACCTAACAATTTAATCCCATTTTAAAGTTATTATGTAGTAAACAGACGAGGTAAGCGATTTGTGTCCGAAATTGAGGACTGATTAACGGTTAAGTCAACAGAATGACCGAAATCCTTTTCAGTTGTCATACATTCGGCCTGTAGTTAGCACCACATTTGACAGAATAACAGACAAGGCGACAAGTGAATTAAATGTCGCATTTTGCCGACTGTTTTCGGTCGGTCAGCTAAGAAATCAACAAGGCGGGTGACAATTTGTATCTTTTGTCTTTTCCACCGACTGTTTTGATCACTCGGGGAACTTCAGCATTTATTTTTTTAAATCGATTTAAAATGCTTCGAAATGAACAACATTAAAAAAAATTCTAGACAGTTTTGCTTTTTTAAAATTTGCAATCAAAGTTCGCCTCTCAGAATTCGCGGGGAAAACTATCCATTTTGGCATGAAACGGGTCTGACATCACAGTTGCCTGACAGGGGAGACACACTTTCCTTCCCGTTCGCTCTCTATAGGGATCATCTTTTTCTCTATATTTTCTGACTATCGCATCAGATAAAATAATGTCGGCAAGATACAAGTATTGTATTGCTCCTAAATGTAGTAATAAACTGTAACGGCACCCGATCAATTATTTATCAATGTGCCAAAAAATTATGTTATTCGCAAAAAGTGGTGTAAAGTGATGAAGACAGATCCGAAGCTAAATCCGGAATTATCAGCAAGCAGCATTCGTCATGTCAGTGGAGATCATTTTGATGCGAGTTATTAATCTATATTATATCTATTAAAATTGTATATCATGAAGCACAGTAAATTCAGAATTTGATATCTTTTTTGTTTTTAAAAGAAGTATAAGGTGAGGTTAACAGGAAAAAAAAGAAGATATTTTAAAGCAAATAGTTAAATTTAATTAGTTTTTTTCCATTTGATTACATGGAATTTATTTTTTTTACCTGAGGGGCCATTGCCCCTCAAAGGTTAAAAAAAGGTAAGGTAAAAATATAGAAGATCCCACCTTCTTTAAGAGTCTTTAAAAAAAAAAAAAAAAAAAAACTTGCTCTTGTTATTTTATTGCATAAATTTTTCAAAGGATATACGAATGTTTCTCATACTTTTAAAAAAATTACAGTACTATTGAAAATTAATAAGAATATCTTAAAAATTAGTTTAAATTCACGACTTTTTTGATAATGAAATTCGTTTTCATTTGTAGTTCAACAAAATAATTCGCAGAATTAATTTTTGATGCAAAATAAATTATTTATATTCAATGAATGTATTAAAATCAAAATTAGTCTTCAAAAAATTAGTTTGCTCATCAATTATTATAGTTGAGAAAAGGTGGGATAAATTTATTTCATCGTACATCCAGAGTTTGTAGATGACAGCACTTAAATTCCTAGATCAGTTGCATTTGGTCTGGTTTGAATATTATAAATTTATATAGTTTTTTTTTATATAATTCAAAAATTAACTAACGTAATGAAAAAAGCTTACTTTGCAGTAAAAGAGGCTTACTACTTACAGGTACTTGTTCGCATTTTTTCTTTTCTTTGCAATTTACGAAAGTTGTTACAATTTTAACATATCTTTAATCTTTTAGTGTATTTCTTTATATGAGTTATTTTTACCAGATTTTATATTAATTAGTATAAACTAGTATTTATTTATGCTGATTCATCCACATGGAAATAGTGATGATTTAATAGCATTACTAAAATTAATTTATTTCTTCATTTTCAGTGGATTTTTTTTATGAGAGTTTAAAGATTTCCTTTCTTTTTTTTATGCCGAATTTGGTTAACATTAAAAATAAGTTAAGCTAGAAATAATTTTGTTTCATCGGTTCTCTTTTTCATGCTTTTTTTATTTTTTTAAGCACACTGTCTACAAATTAGTATACACACCATGGGATACTGTTTGGATTCTGAGTTATAACAGGTTTTTTTTTTTTAGCTAAGTTCAGCATTTTATTTTATTTTTTTGTTTTATGTTGTTTCATTGAGGAGGAACTCCTTTAGAATTAATTTATTTCTCACTTCCAGGAGATCTTTACTTTCATTTCAGTTAAAAAGGTTCTTTCTTTTTCATACTTAAATTTGGAAATGAATATTTATATATTTTGTGAAATGAAAGTTAAGTGTTAATTGATTCATCACTTCTGTTTTTTATGCTTTTTTTTTAAACGTTTCTCAGCCATCATAAAATCAGAATGTTTCTTGAAAAACATTGCCATCATTGTAGAATCAATCCTTGGCAAATTATCCGATTCGCCTTGTTCAAAACCAATATCCATTGTGAAATTAAACGTTAAATAATAGAAAATCCAAAAACTTCACTTTTAAAATGTTAGCTGGTACAAACGCCTTGATTCAAAGCAGGGCACAAAAGTAGCGAAAGAGAAGTATGTAAAGGATGGCAACTGTGACGTCAAAATCTACTCGGCCAATGAGAGTGTGTTTCAGATCGTATCAAGATTCCTGACAACAAATCTGCAAGAAAGAAAGAAATCGAACTCTGACAACAAATATGCAACGAATGAAATTTTCAGCTCAATGACTTTAGGAAAAATTGACGATATCATTGCCTTTCCTCAACAACTACCGACAAAACAATTAGGGATATATTTTTACAATTAAAAAAATTGAAAAAGTGACCTCTGAAAGACCCAAGCAGAAACCAATTTTATCCTTTAAAAAAAAATAGAAATTTTCACATAAAGTACTTTTTTTTTGGGGGGGGGATAATTTTCAAAATTAGCTTTATCAGAAATAACGAATTAGGACTTATAAATAAGTATTTTGTACTCCCACTCCCAAGCATAATACCTTTTTAGACAGGCCAATTTTCCTCGGAACGATGGGTGACCATTGTAGAGAAGTTTCGGTGTATTATATACTAGCCGCCCTCTTCGACTAGCTTATTCGTCAGGAATATAAATTCAACTGAATCTCATATGCGTAATTTGATATTCATGGTTCCCTTAAAAAAGTAATTTTAAACTTCAAATTGTGATAGACACTTAACCTGTGTTCTTTTTAGTAGCTTTGCATCTGTTCTGTTCACTGTCTGCATGAACGTCTCTAACAGAGTCAAGTAACTGCATGTGTCATCTAACATGTAATTTCATGTCATCGGCACATTTCTTATTCCTTACTCAAAATGCTCATTTGATTTCAGTATGAAAATGGCTCGACACATTTTACGTCTTTCAGTATGCTAGCTGGATTAAAACATACTGATAGAAAGAATTAAAACACAGCAAACCATAATCATTGAGCTTACTAAATATGTTTCTAAATATAGTTAATACCTTAGAGAACTTCTGTTAGGAAAAGGATAAATTAATCATAATATATTGTATTTACCTTTTCTCGGTTTTTCCTGACCTAAAGTTTTCAAATGTACACGACATAAACAAAAACGAGTTCGCATTTCTTTCCTGAGAAATTGTTTTTCTTAATCATTAAACACAATTTTCTTAATCTATAAACATATCAGTATTATAAATAATAAATTAAAGTTCATAATCTGGTGCTGTATTAGTATTGTGCAAGATTAAATTATTTTAGATGCATCATCTAATTAGCATGAGATTCTGATATTTATGATTCGAGTCATGCTACATTGTGTAAAATGAATATGCAAATTGTTTCACGTGGATCATGAAGATTGTATAAAAGTTGCAAGCATTTGTTAGATCCTCTCTTTGCTTTCCTCACTGGCTGATTCACACTACTGTTCCCTTCGAGCATGTAATATTTTTCATTTTTAAAGTTGTATAGTAATTGGCTTTTATATTTTTTGTTGCTAAAGTAATAAATGCTGTTAGCTGTAAATATTGTTGATTCAGCAATGTAAATTGAAGAACGAAGTAATGTCGA
>BGPR01000286.1:489165-523589 GCA_013235015.1 Araneus ventricosus
CCCCCGTTGGAAAATTTCTGGCGCCGCCTCTGATGTGCTCTTATAATCTTAAAAATATATATACTTTCAAATACAGTAATGAAATACAATACTATCTTACATTTCTTTTAATAAGAGAATGAGGTCTTTCAGCAAACTGATCTCTCTGGGTAGTTGAAGCAAGTTCAATGCTCAGCTTAAGAACTGTTTTCTTTAATTTCATGCACAAAGAATCATGTAAAAATGGAAGCCTAAAATATTAAGATAAAATTAAATCTTGAACAACAAAAATAATGCATTAAATTCCAAAATCATTAATAAAGTTACACTCACAGAATAAAAATTCTGAATAACTATACAATAATATACTAATTACATTAATTTAATCAAAATTAATTAATAAATAAATTTAATCAAAAATGAAACTCAAATATTAGCTTCCTAATGCTACACTAATTCATAGATTACTAATGGTTGGTTATTTTAACTTCAAGAAAAATCTGAAAATAAAATTAACTGTGGAAGGAAGATAGTTCACATTAAAATACTGTAACAAACTGCAAGAGCTTAATATAAAATTATGTCCTTCAAATTATTAAATGTTATCTCAGTCATTAAACTGCAGTAAAACTTTGAAGTTGCCACAACATAAAAAGATAAATCAATGAAATATAACTGTTCAGAATCCTATTTGTTTGCTATACTTTATTTTTAATATATTATATTTTACAAATATACATTGGATAAATCTTCTTTTTCAGGGAATTGTTTTAAATTTTAATACAATCCACTTTGCTTTTCTTAAATTGTTTTGACTAGGAGTAACCCACTGGGTCTAATTTTATCCAGGGTCTCTAAAAGAGCTGAATCAGCAAACTGTATAACATTCTACCTAAGCTGGGGACCTCCTGTTCTCATTCAATGTACCTTTGCTTAAGTTTAAATAACAAAAAATTAAAATAAAACACTTGCCTGTCCAACCATGAAATTAATGCCTTCACAGATGTCAAAATTTCTGAGACAGCAGACAACACATTTGTCGAGATGCGTTCTTGTCTCATACTTTCTAAATGGTCCTGTGGACCATTTAGCTTTAAATCATTATACAAACTACGAGCTTTGCATCCTAATTTTACTGCAAGAGACTGCAGTGTCTCTGTGTTGAGACTGTAATGCTATAAAAGATTTAAAAAATAAGTACATGAAAAAAATTAAACATAAGATGAAATTGTTTAGCACACACTAAAAGAGCATTATTATAAATTGACTTCTTTCTACTTTAGAAATAAAATATAAAAAATGTCTAAAACATTTATCATTAATGAACAACAAAACGCTTCTTGTAACAGTTCTAATAAAAAAAATATACAAATTTTATTGCAAAAATGTGGCATTCTTGTATCTACAACACAAAAATTCAAGCTTAAAAATTTTGGGCATGAACTTTTACATACATACTATTTATAAATTATTCTATACAACTAAGAAATTTATGTTTTCTGATTATAAATTTTCTGTGAAAAAAGTTGAAATTTAAGAATTTCCACTGAATGTGCAACCTATGAAATTACAGTTATGAGACTTATCAAAGGAAACAAGTTTTCAGCAAATCTTAAATACAGTGAAAATGTAGCTGATCAACTCATAACTGCAACTGTAACTAGAAGCAAAGCATGTGTTACTAACTTCCTAATATATATTACACAATTCATCCCCAAAATAAGGAGAAAATTGAAAAAAAAAATCACTGAAGTTCAGATAATTAGAAAGATTATACAAAAAAATGTTTTATAATATACTTTGTTTAGAGTATCGTTTGTAAAATATCTTGAAAAATAGAAAATTTTTACAGTTGTCATTTTTAAAATATTACTTATTTCTGATTATATATATGTAAAGCCCCTATAAAAAAATATGGCCTTATTTCATTACACCAAATGTAAAATATAAAACAAACATAATAACAATGGTATTAAACAAAACACTTTAGTTTGAAATTTTTTCAATACTTACTAATTCTCTTAAAAGTTCAACAGCTTCTAAAATAAGAAGCTGGTGTCCTATTTTAAAAATATGAAGCTCTTCTAAATCATCAGCTGTTAAATTTAAAAGATGATTTCCATCAATTTCATTGTTCAGAAAAAATTGAACATAAGGTACTAAGGAATATTCCAGACCTAAATACAAACAAAATTTAATTATTGGTATTTAATTCAAAAAATAGCAGGATAAAAGAACACTATAGAAAGAAAACAATGAATAAAAATACAGAATGGTAAGCAAAGCAGAATTGTTAAAATATGGGTAAAACTCAAAAGTAGAAAGCAAAATACAAATGATTCTGAAATAAAAAATAAAACTAAACCAATAAAAAACAGAAATCTAAAAGAAAATGTTTTAAAAAGTTATGATTAATAATATTATTTATTAAGAGCATGGTTTTTTAGATTCTCTTTACTCACAACCTCTTTCTAGGCAGAAAAAACGTAAGTCACTCCAAAATCGGAGGGAAAAGAAAAATAAAACCTGGTGTTAAAAATAAGGAAATTCAATTTAAGATAGGCATTGGGTAAATTTTAACAACTTTTTTTAAGTCAACGTGATTTTTTAACTACTTTTGTTTTCAAGTATTGAGAAATCTGAAAAATGAACGTTGGGAAACATTTTGCAACCCTCTTACCACCATAAGAAGTTCCAATTTAGAACACAAATGATATAATCAATTTATTTTATTAGAAATTAAAATACTTTAATAATGAGCAAAAAAAGGAACCATTTAAATCCAGTTAATTTATTTAGTGCTTTTTCAAAAAAATATGATAGCTTGAGTGAAAAGAATCCAATGTGAAAATAAAAGAATTCTGCTATTAATAACAATAAGTTATCTATTTGTATATGAATATATGTGAGAATGAATTAAATTGGAGATAATATTAAAGCTGAGTTGCATTACAATGAAACATTATAGTTATGTTTTAGTTTTACGAATCTTCAGGAAAATAATATTCACTATAGGTACAAACTAAATTTGGAGCAAAATTCGGAGGAGAGCAAAAAAATTTAATAGTGGTGGACAAACATTAAAAAAATGAATGAGATAACATAAAAAACAATTTTAATCAACACACATTCATAATTATCACATTTGATACATAACTGTCAAATTTGTTTTCGATAGTCTGTCAAATTGACCGACTACCAAAAAAAGCATGATAAATATGCATGTCTATTTTAATGCAAAGAAAAAATTAACAATATTCCAGTTGTTTTATAGAAATAATCCCACCCTAAAGAACCAATACGAATTGGGCACATAAGATTCCTTGGAAGAAAAATTGTCCGACAATGACAATAATGATGATTAATAAAAGCATGACAATTATATATTATAAGTACCTCTCAACCATTCGGCAACATGTTCAGGAGACCATTCAGCAACATTGACGTACGCCATTTCCATTCCTCATAATATACATAAATAGAGTTGGTCAAACAATACATTAGCTTTCTGTATATTAAAACGGATTCTATAATTCATGACAGTTTATTTAAGGTGTTCGAATCGGCATTACTCTTGTTGACATTTTTAATACAATAACAACACAAAAATAGCTTGTTAAATGACACGAATACGGTTACAGAGCAACTTCTAGCGAAAGCCGATCAAGTCAATAAAAAAATAATAAAGATGCACTATTCCAGTCAGCTGAATGGCAAAGTAGCTACTGGTTAGACATACAAGACAGTCGAACGAAAAGCAATAAAACTTAAATAATATGGATGCTTGTGATTGCTTCCTATCTTAATTACTCTTTGACAGTATTCATGAAATTTACAAGTCTAGCGTGACTGATAATCTTCTGAAAAACGATTGGAGCAAATGATGGATTACTCTTGAGCAGCACCTTTCTAATGTATCTGACAAATAAGAAAATAGAGTGAAAATTTTCTTGTTTTATGTTGAATTCTCAGGAATTTTTCGAAATGAATATGTCTGAGTAAGAAAAATCACTGTCTGCCACTGAAATCTGCTTTCGTGAACTCTGCTTAGCACTGCGAGGACCGAGGACAAGTTTTCTGTTTTGTTAATGAACATTAACGGGTCTATTCTGGTACCCCCTGTTGGGGTGGGAGACGTCACTTTTCTCGTTGTTAACGTGCGGAAAAAGTGACGTCTCCCAACCCAACAGGGGGTACCAGAATAGACCCGTTATAACCTTGACTTCCGCTTTGATGATTCCGTGGATTCCATTGACTTAGCATTACATCGGAATCACGGAAGTTACCGCATTTTAATGTAAATAAACAAAACAGAAAACTCGTCCATTCTTGATTATTCGCTATTTTTATTGATAATTTGTTCTTTTTGCTACTATTAAACCACTTATATTGTGTCCCGTGGAGATATATGTACCAGTTTTCTGTTTTGTTTACTTACATTAAAACCTTGACTTTATTTGCATGGCTTTTGGGGGTCTATTCTGGTACCTCCGGTTGGGTTGGCAGTTGAGTTGGGTTCCGCACGTTAACAACGGAACCCAATCCAACCGGGGTACCAGAATAGATCCCTTGGACTACCGGAATTAAGTAGTCAGTGTATTTTAATGTACATAATCAAAACAGAAAACTCGTCCATAAAAGTAAGTTAATTATGAATCTAGTTCTTGGGTACAACTCAGATTAAACACAGTCTCGAAGTGATGCTTTTTTCGAATCCTCTCTCTATTCTCAAAAACAAGGGCGTATCCAGGGGGGCTCTGGGGGCTAAGCACCCCCTTCGGGTCTTAAATCATATACTGTTCAAAATGCTTTATATTGAATTGTTAAAAAACTTTTCTTGTCTACTTTCTAGGAGAGTAATTAAAATATAGACATATGTGTGTATTTACGGAAACGGAAGAGGGAGAACCACCATCCCTTTCCAGAGTGGTGGACAAAATTGAAGTGTTTTTTTTTTTTTTTTCCAGCTGGGTAGCTAGCGATAATTCAAAGGAAAAGAGTTTTGTTGCAGTAATTTCGGAGGAATTTACTGATTAACTGCTGTACTGATTCATAACTGAGCTGCGATCGTATTACAATCACGATTGCTGAGGCAGTTTTCAGTGAGCAAAGGAAACATCCTGTTAAAAAAATAACTTGATAATTTAAACATGAATATTCATGTAGTTATATATTGAATTGTATAAAGGTTAGAAACATGTTAAATTCCCATTATCGGCGACTCGGGCCCCAATTTTCCTGAAAGAATTAAATTTTTATTTCATTTTATCTGCCTAAATATAGGACATCTAGCTTTCCCTTACATTATTGGGGTTTTTTTATATAATTTTGTAGCAAAATTTTACATTTTGTTGTCTACTCACTATACTCCGGGGTACTTTTAAATGTCTATAAATGTTTTGCCCCCCTACTTTTGCTCCCCAATCGCTGCCAATGTAAATACACATGAGAAGATTTAAGCTTAAAAGATATCAATTTGTTTTAAAAACTTCATCATTTAGTTTCTCTTGGAGAGTTCGCTGCAATGCCAATATCTTTCTGAATTATTGACTTAGTTCAACTGCAATTTTTATATAAGCTGCCCTATATATCTGGCTTCGAAATTGTGAAATAAAAATTATACTATCTTTCGTACATGTGCAGTAAAAAATTATTTACTACCCATATTTCCTCGGATATTCCAAGTATTTACTCAAATTTTAATAAGATGCTTTGCTAACATATCGTCACGTATTCTGTACGTTTCGTGTAATTTGGTTGAAAACTCTGCATATTATAAGCTAAAAGCATGCAAAAAAATTCTTTTAAAAAATTTGTGTCTCCCCGAATATACGTGCTATTTTTACGAAAAGTTATGTAATCATTGCACCCAGTTATAAAAAAACAATTGATGAAAGTTACAACTCATTATAAGCTTTCTGTGAAACGGCTTGAGTCCAAATCATTTTTCATCTTCTATACTTTCTAGTTGGTCCCATAAATGCCCTCATGACCGAATCGTCACTGTAAAACGGGAGTTCCTGCGATTGTACATCCTACGCTTCTCCGCAACTGATTGTGAACCATTGTATCCGTATTAACTCCAATTTTTATTTGTATTTTACGAATTTTGCTTAATTTTTGGACATTAGTGCATCTGACGATGTTAACAGTGAAACAAGATTCCTAGAGCATGTTGCAAACAAACAACTAGAGAAAATGTTCCCTTAAACAATGCTGAAGAATATTGCAGACGAGTGATATTTATACCTACAATCGATCACAGTGGCCGCTCAACCATTAGGGTCACAGAGCTTCAGCACCCCTTGAAATTATTTTTAAAGCTTGTTATTTGCGTTTTTATTCTTATTTGCTAATTTTTCCTTTCGGAAGTTAGATGATCAATGAAAATGAGAAAAAAAGGAATTAAAACGTGAAAAGAAGACAGAAAATGAATCAAGAAGTTAAAGAGACACAGGTCGGGGCTCAAAAGCTGGCAGTGGCGTACCTACATAAAATGGCGCCCTGGGCAAATACCGAGACTTCGCCCCCTCTTTTTTTATTTTGAAATGTGATCCTCATTTTCTTTTCGGAAACTTTACGCTTGGGAGTGCAAAAATTAAAAGTGCAAATAAACTTAAAAAATAACCTATAAAACATTTTTGAGTTGATGGGGTTTACACATTGCAAATTTTTAAACAAAATTTCGCTGAATTTTCACAGAAAATTTGATGCATTCTAACTTTAATCCCTTAAACATGGCTGAAATGAGAAAATCAAATTTTTTTGTAAGAAATTTTTGATATATTAGAAAAATATAAATAAAAGGTGCATTTCATTTATTTCGTATTTGAAAAATAATACAAAACGCGTACAAATCCCTTAATCAATGGAAAAACCCACACACATACGAATAAAAATAAAAAAATTATATACATTACTTTTTTGCCCATAGGCAGAAAATAAGAACTCTAAACATTGAACATCTTTTGCTAATACAGATAAAATCATACAAAAGCCTTAGTGACATATATTTAATAATATTCATAATATAATTCATCGTATAATTTCAGACATATCTTTAAATATATTAATCGAAATTTACAATTAATAAAATTCAATACTGTTTTATCTAGCATCTCATGACAAAGTTAAAATTCATTACATGAAATTAGGCGAACTCAGGGGAAAAAATGCTGATTCAAACTTGAATTAAAATTATAATGTTGTTAATTTGTCTATCACATGTAAAATTGCACTTCCTTATTATTTTTATGTTAATTAAAAAATAATACATTATTTCTGAAAAATTTTGAGGGGCCGCGGTGGCCTATTGGTAAGGTCTCGGCTTTTGGGGCCGGAGGGTTCCAGCTTAGTAACCCGATTCCACTGAAGATCCGACGTGTATGGGGCCTGTTGCACTCTAAATCATACGTAGTGGCCAAACGTCCTCCCGTTGGTGTGGCGTGGAAGTTTGGAGAGGGAGTTCCAGCTCAGGTGTCGTCCTTGTCATCTGACCGACGTTCAAAATTAGGAGGTAAAATTGCGAGGTTCATCCCGAAATACCCCTCGTGTTGCTTCAAAACTGGACGTTAATATAACTAAACTAAACTGAACTGAAAAATGTTGAAGGCTTTAGGGTATCCGAAATATTATAAATTAACCTTTCTGGCTTTTAATGAAGCAAAAGTGTTTAAAAACAATATTTTACTACTAAAATGTTTATACATATACTAAACATAAGAATTTCAAAAAATAAATGACTGCCATATTTACATATTAAAATAATAATTTTAGGTTGAGAATTGGTAGTTTAATGATTTGATAATCAATGCAAATTCTAATTTGTTAACGGTCAAATTAATTGGTGACAATAGCGTAACTCAGCCAGAAAAGAAAACGCTTCACATTACGGCAAGAATTCAATTTCTCTTCTTTATTTTGTTCTCGTTAATTATTCAAGAAATCGCTTTCATTTATCTTGATTTTAACGTAAATATGGACTGGTAATTTTTACCAGCAACTACAAAACTTTATGCGGTCTTTTCTCAGCATTTTTTGTTTGTTTAGTTTGGCAGAAAAACTTCATCTAGGTTTTGCGAAATAAAATTTAAGATAAACACAATTGCATTTTCATTATATTACAAATTATACAAATATTCAGTACTAAAAACTATGTAGAGATAGCGAAATTACGTCTTTTAAAGTTGATGGGTGCTCTTACACTACGCAAAAAAATGGAGGTATATTTTCCGCTCTTCACTCTTTGCTGAAACTTGATTGAAAATAGGAATGCCACTTTTGCTAACAATTATCACCAACTTCCGAAGAAACTGATATGACAGACAGTATGAATCGGTCATACCGTGAGAAAACATCAAAACCCCTGCAGAGATAATCATCCTTAACCATCTTCCCTTATCTCCCACCCCACAAAGACTCAAATCTCTGGAAAGGACCTTCCTATTAAACGAGCTTTTAATTACATTGATGGGGGTTTGGGTCAGCAAATCTCTGAAACATAATATTACTTGTTATTTTGTCACAGTTTGAGGTTTCCTGGTTGTAAAAATGACTGCATCCTTAAGATTTTCCCACAGTTTATTGAAACAATTTCAATTTTTAAGAATCTTGGTAAAGAGAGCTAAAAAACATTCTTTTCTTTTAAATCCAACCAATTGATTCCTTAATTTTGCGCCCCCTAGCAATTACTCCCAGGGCACTTGTCCTACCTGTCCCACCCTAGTTAGGCCGCCGCTGAAAACTGGTAGCCCCGAAAGCATCAAAATTTGTCCACTGCGCACCGCTGAGCGTTGGATCTGGAGAAATAAGCAGCCCTTTCTGTCTTTGAATTTATATGTATCACAGACTGCATTCCGAACAGCTCTGGTTGAAGCGGGGCCAACTAAAAGAGAAAGATGCTATTTTTTTTCCTTGCTCTCATCAAAAGTTTATATTTGCTTCCTCGTAATGTTTTGCTTTGATTTCTCTCATGGGTTGTTTATGGGTTTCTGTTTAGCTTCATGTTGTTTCGATAGAAACATGTCTGGTTTATTGAAAATTAGTTTTCTTTTATTCGAAGTCACTCTTCAAAAAAGAGTATGTACATAATTTTCTAATATATTATTCAGATGAACATTTTTATAAGGAGTGATCAATCTCATTAATCATTAGAGGTAAGTAAAAAATAACGTTGCATATCTTCAAGACATCATATTTTCACAACTTTCGCTGCAGATAGCATTATGCCGAAATAGAACATTGTTTAAACGTCTTCAAGTAGGAAAATCCAGTACCAGGGGTGTTGTGGAGACGGAACGCCGATCCGGCACTATCTTTTTTTACAAATAAACAAGAACAAATTGCTAAAACCTCCTCAAACCAGGGCGATTTTTGTCACCCAGGTTAGAGCGTCCCTGCACTGCTTAGTTTTTCGAATACACTACTGCCTAAGTACCAACGAAAATTTTTGAAGCGCTGCTTGTTTCTGAGTTAACGAGCCGCTACCGGTTCATCATTTTATTTCCGAACTTGAGTTAATGTTTAACCTTAACTTTTATGGGATTTTACCTCTGAAAGGCCCTATACCATCGAAGAGTGTAGCCCCCCACGACAATGATATCATCCATGCAGCTTTGAAGTACAGCATGTTTTTCTAAAAGTTCGTAGTTTCAGTTGAAATCAGAATTCAAAATATGGCGAGCAAAATGGGAAAGTGTGGTTAGGAAACCATAGACAACTACTCAAACTCTCAAAGACTATGATATTCCATCTTCCCAACTGTGGAAATTCTTCTTCAAATATTTGGGACGATTCTTGTGATTACAAGCACAGCAGAGAAGAGTTTTCTACATTAAAGTGCCTCGGAAATTATTTACGCAGTTCAATGAGACAGAAAAGGCTCAGCGGGCTCCCTATGCCAACATTCATAAAGATAGAAAAGTAAGTGTTGAAGATGTGATTGTCATATTTAATCAGAAAAAGTCAAGGAGATTGGCAGGGTTTAATTGGCAATCTTGTGAAGAGGACGAAATTTTTTGAGTCAAAGTTAAAAATCCGAAAATTAGTTTTTCCATAGTATCCTTTCACGGGCTACTAGATCCGTCCTCGCATATCTTTAGTAAATTTAATTTAACTAATTAATTTCAAGTTAATAATTTATTCATTTAAGTAATTCTTAAAAATAAAAACTTAAAAACACCGAAAATATTTCCTTCCACCGTAGCTCCCCTCTTAACGGATTCCTAGATCCGCCCTTGCTCAAAAATTATATGGAGTTTCTGTTTAATTAATCATTACAAAGTCAACTGTCGTCTTTGGTTCAAATAGTGGTGGAGAGACAATTATGCGAAAACAATTGCTCAGTTTCTAGCTGTCATTTAATTTATTGAATCCAAGGTCCCAACACCATGGATGCAGGTGTTCTACCTGGATCGATTCTAATGGGCCATTTCTTTGCCAGATCATTTTTCTTTGAGATTGATACAACTTTCTGGTGGTGCAGTCTCAACCGCTTGATCGAACATCTCGGGATCCTACTCGATTTCACCACAACCATGGTCCGTTATATGAAATAATAGTTAAATCCAAGATGACTCAAACATCTTTATAGTGGTGAGCCATCGAAGAGTGGAAAAGAGGAATATTAATTCATCTATAAACTTCGTAAAATGGTTCGGTTCTTGGGTTCGAAATTACGAAATATGTCCTTGATTGCTATCGAGCAGTTTCATAACAGGTTGCTAAAATAACAGAGCAATTCATTAAGAGTGAAAATGCTTATTCTAAATAAAGAAAAGCTCAAATTAGGAGTATTCTCTCTTAGGAATATTCTCAAATCAGGAGTGGAAAAATATAGGCAAATACAAAATTCGTATAAAGATACACCTTTGTACTTTATATTGAGGCTCATTTGCATAACAAATCAAATATGGTGGGAATAAAAGAAGATTGTTTAATTCTTATCATAGATTAGTATTCTCGCAGACACTGACGCACTTTTTACTTTCTCGTATACGAAGTATACAAAGAGAAAGTACTGTAATCGTCAAAAAATTCAAACTCGAGATTTTGATGAATCTCCACGTTTTAGGCCTCCCTGAGTTCGAAAAACAAAATTTTGGAATCATGTCTGCCTGTGAACACGATAACTAGAAAACTATTAGAGCTACGGGGATGAAATTTGGTATGTGATCTTAACACATAATTTGTAGGTTTCTATCAAATTTTGGACAAAATCCGTCTACGGGAAGTCTGTCTGTCGTCTGTCCACGTTCATGTGAACACTATAACTCAACCAGCGGGAGTGGTCTTCCCTAAACTTTCTCATATACTTTCCCAAAAAGGTGCTGTTTCCCCTCCCTCCCGTGTGGATAAAAAAATTCGAACCTGCTGTAACCCAGAATCCAATGACTATCAGAAGGTTTTTCATTGTAGATTATAGTGATTGTAAAATATTTAGGTAAAGAATCAAACTCAAAGAGATGCGTAGCAATTAAAACCCATCTAGCACACACTTCAACTCTTGCCGACTCAAGGACAAAGTGACGTAATCCTTCCGCGTGCACAGAGATTGCTACCAGTACGCATGCGTATGGAGAATCGGATTAGAAAAATTAATTATGCAATTTGAACGCCTTTTTTTAACCGATTGAAACGAAATTTGGGCAGAGATCTATAATTAATGTTAGCAACCGCCATACCAATTTTTATTTATCTAAGCCAAAGGGTTTAGGAGATATAATTTTTACAAGTATGCGATTATACAGTCCGACAGACAGTTAACCCTTCGACGGATTTGGTCCAAAATTTGGATACGGACCTACATTCATGATGATAAAACCGTGTACCAAATTTTATCTATATATCTATTCAAGTTTTTGAGTTATAATGTTCACATGGACGCGGACAGACAGACTTCCCGTAGAAGGATTTTGTCTAAAAGTTGATAGAAATCTACAAATTATGTGTAAAGATCACATACCAAATTTCATCCCCGTAGCTCTAATAGTTTTCGAGTTATCGTGTTCACAGACAGACACACATACAGACATAATTCCAAAATTGTGTTTTTCGGACTCAGGAAGGTCTAAAACGTGGAGTTTCGTCAAAATCTCGAGTTCGAATTTTTTGACGATTGCAATACTTGCTCTTTGCATACTTCATATACGAGAAAAAAATAAAAGTGACATAACCGTATTAACGCTTTGTCACCACGGGCAGTGGCATAGCGAAAGTAAGTGGCACCCGGAAAATAATGTTCTCTTTCATGCCACTCGTCAATCAGTGGCTTAGCAAAAGTAAACGGCACCAGGAGTATGGTATTATTTTTACGCTTCCTCATCATATTTTGCATTAAATGTAGCTTAAAAGCAGTAGGTTTTGACTCCATGGCGCCCCGGTCGCTACTTCAATGCATCTGCCATATATATGTATTGCAGGAAAGACGTACAAAATGTGCTGATAATTATGCATCTTAGAAAAACACCCACTGCAAAAAGTTAATCATTGTTATATTAGAATATATGAAGGTTATTTCCAATTTATTAATCTAACAAGAAAAAACCTTTTAAGCCCATCCGTTTTCTTGTATTTAACAGCAGAGGTTCTCACCCTTTAAAGCATTTAGGATATATATCTCCGCATAAGTTTTTAACACTCTCTCCTCCCCCCTCTTCCAATGAATTTCAGAATTTTAATTACTATGAAAATACTTTTTGTGTTAGTTATGTATACGAGGTGAAAAGTTGAAAGAACAAAAATTGCTGCTTCCCACGCAGTGGCGAATCTAGGATTCAGGTCGGGGTGGGGGTGGCTGAGGGCATAAAAATTTTGTATCGTCGTGACGAATGTCAAACCTCAAGGCTATAGTAAACCAAAACTGTTTAACTTTATAGACTTTACTCACCTGACAATAAGAATCATAAAGAACAATACAATACTTTCGATAATTTAATAAAAATTACAATGAAATAACTAGCCAAAAAATGTCTTCGACCGCGTCAAAACTACAAATACAAGGGGAATAACTACAAAAGTAGGAAAATTTTCGAGCCTGTATAGCCAGAAAGCAATGTTGAAACGTTTTTATTATTTTTTTAAAAGAGGAAAATTAAAAAAAACAGTTGTAATTATTTTAAATAAAATCAAGAATTCTGGCTTGGGTCTGGGGGCTGTGACAGCCCTGGATTCGCCAGTGTTCCCACGAGAATTACTATCTAAAATCGTGGGTGGTAAAACAGATGTTGAGAGGGGAAAATACCATTGTTTTGTGATTCACATGAAAATATATTTGAGTCTAATTGTATGGAGAATCTATCTTTCAACAAAAATCGTTCAAACCCCCTAATGAAAATGGATCTAATATAAAAGTATTACTGCGTGTGAATTAGAAGTCATTTATTATACATATTTATCTGTTCTTATGGATGGGATTTCATTTTTATGTTTTTAGGGTGCATCTTTTCCTATCTTAGCTTGTTCGAATTAAGTGTTGTGTGTGTATGTTTTCGCATTTCACAGGTTGAGAAACAGTTGAAATAATTGGGTTATTGCAATTACAACTCTTTTATTTTAATTCAAGTTATTATTTCAACTATTATCAGAAAAGTAATTCTCCCCCCTTAAGAGCAAAGGATTAACATGAAGAGAAGTTAGACGATGCTTCAATTTTCTCATAAACTTTTCTCAGAAAAATATATATTGGCTACTTTATCACTGGAT
This sequence comes from Araneus ventricosus, assembly GCA_013235015.1. NCBI lineage: Eukaryota > Metazoa > Arthropoda > Arachnida > Araneae > Araneidae > Araneus > Araneus ventricosus. Next base: position 502,846 of record BGPR01000286.1, read on the forward strand.
TTCTAAAATGTTTCGTAGCTAACTCAAAACCTGGTAACCTTGAAGTGGATCTTGCTTCCTTGTATTCGCATGTTAAAAAAAATGCAACAGAAAACAGACACATAACCGACTAAAAAAATAAAACGATGTTCGTGAGTTCGAAATTTCATTGATGTTGCTTTCTGCCATAAAACATTTTCATTCTTTACTATTTAAAACTACAAAACTTTTAGTAAAATATAGTTTTTAAAGAACTTCTCAAAAAGTAAAACTTGAAATTACCTTTTAAAATTATTACTTTCATAAAACGAGTTATTTGTTAATAAGGAAAAGGATGGATATAAGAAAAATCATAATCACACACTGATCTAAGTCTCTACACATACTTTTGACACAGAAAAAAATTATCTTCTTTACAACATAATAAAGTCAAATTTATATATTTGACCCTCTGGACGAAATATCGGTCATTACGACCGTTTAAGTACATGTTAAGTAAACGGGTAGACAAAAGATATATATGCAAACTGTTAATAAATAAATTGATATCGTATATATTGTTGAGTTCGTTTTTAAATTGTCTTAAATAATTTATCAAAAAATAGTTGTAATTTATAAAACAGAATGGATTATTTACATTCCTAAGTTATGGAGTTTTTATAATGTATGATTTGTAAGTCAGACATTTTACGGAATGACAATGTCTCACACATCAAGAATGAGGCGGAAGACAAGCTTTAAAAGATTTTCAAAATGAGAGGAGAGGATGCTCCTCTCTTTGTTCACTTCAGGTGACAAAGAGAGGAGCAGAGGTGAGTATCAAAGAGAGGTGTTCAACCAAGGTTTCCGTTTTATCAAATATGCTTCTGTTGTTGTTACTAATCCCTCTCTGTCTAGCGGCAGCTAGACACCATCCATGAGCCCACTCACCCTCAAGAAATCGAGAGCAAGCAAAGGATCCGTCTCGAAAGTCTCCCTAGATAGGCGAAGACAAGAGAGGATGTGCTCTGGGGACTCACTCGCTACTCCACACTTTGAGCATACTGGAAAAACTTTGTTACCGTGGCTAAAGGAGCAACTCCTCAGGTGACCGCTGACAAATCTGGACAGCGCCGTCTGGTCGGCTCTGTCACAGGCAAGGCCAATGGAGCTACCAGGACTGCTCCGCTTATACCAATCATGGGATGGAGGGACCCTCCACGTCTTTAAATCCTTGTTTTTTCTGATGGAATAAATCTCGTCAAATGTTAAGGAGGGGGTTGAACACAAAGGTTCAGCCGTGCCCTGCTTCGCCAAATTGTCAGCAACCTCGTTTCCATAAATATCCACGTGGGAGGGTATCCATATATATATATGCTTCTGTAAATAGTGTTAATACTAAAGTTCTGTAGAATGATGCTAGTAAATGGTCCGTCATTTCGGAAATTATTTTCTTTCACAAACAGCTTTAGAATGGTATAAAGAATTAATCCAAATAAAAGAAAAACTCATTTCCAATATTTTTTAATGTTGTTCAGTGGCGTAACTAGAGTAAGTTGCACCCGGTCATAATATGATTTTTCGCCCCCCCCATCATCATTAGTGGTTTAGATTGTGTGAACGGCTCCCGGGGCATGGCATTTTCCCGCCCCCTGATAGTATTCGGCCTTAAAAAGTCACATACTGTCTTACCGCCACGAGAAAAACCCTCGACACCAGACAACCCGGGGGCGGTCGTTATGGAAACGGGATATTCCACTGCATTTTGGGGGTGAAAAAAAGGGCTTCATTTCGTTTGGCGTAGATAGAACCGGCGGAAGTCTTATTTCGCTTTGTACTTCGGTCGAAAACGAATTCTCGCCTAACGAAGAGTGCTTAATTTGCCAAATGTTGCGGTTGATTTTATATCCATTTCCCTCCTTTTTTCGACTCGTCTACGTGAGGCACAACCCTGTTCAGGGTTTTTCTCCTGGCGGTAGGACAGTAAACGCACTAATGATTTGTCACCATGGACAGTGCCGTAACTACGGTAAGTGGTGGCAGGAGAATAAAAGGTGGTTTTTTTTTTTTTTTTACCCCTCTCGTTATTAATGGCTTAGCAAGTGTAAATGGTGCCCGGAGAATTTTACACCCCCTCATCATATTTTGCTTTAAAAAGTGACATAAACGCAGTAATGTTTTGACTGCATGAAGCTCCCTAAACTGGCCCTCTGGGCATCTATAACCCCCCCCCCCCTCCTTTCCGCTCGGTCATCAAGCCACTGATGTTGTTTATTTCAAAGGTTTGAATTTCAATGATTCGTACACACTTTTTTTTCTGCTGTTTAATTTTTAAAACATATATTTTTGTTTAATCAAATGCTTCAATAAATACAATACTTCGAATAGACTTTTCTTTGCTCAGCACTGTATCTCAATATTGGTTTTTGATTTACATTACGGTAATGCCACATAAAGTTACCCATCAATAAAAATAGTTTCCTTGTCACAGGCAAAGAGACTAACTACAGAATGTTTAATCTTCAAATTTATTAACTGCCATTGTTAATGCTCTGATAGGGATTGAGTAAAGGAGAAGAAATTTTTGGGAAAGATTTTCTTTTGTAATGCAGATAAACGGCTTGTGAAGAAAGCTGTTTGAACAATCATTTGAGAAAATAAAAGAGCATTCTGAAGGCCATCGTGGCATAAAAATGATATCAAATAAATAAATTAAAATAAAAAAATAAGAAGAATCATACATATTCAAAACTTCATAGTCATTTCAAATTGACTGGAAAATATAACTTCGCTAGCAGATCGCGCACGGCGTTGCCCGTGGAATCAGGACTTCAACAAAATGAAAGAAAAAAAAAACGCCCACAATGACATGAAAAAGTTCTGAAAACAAAACAAAAGATACATATTATTGATTTTCCCGCTTATTTTTCTTCGCGATAATGACATTTCAACTGTAGAAAATACAGAGCACGTTAATCCGAAACAATATTAAAAAACTGCAACGTGAAAATGATTATTATAAAGCAAATAAAATATGCGAGACATAAACACGGTATTATTACACGGCGAGTATTTTGCCTTTCTGCAACATTTTAGATTTTTATGCTATTTGATTTTCCGTGTTCTTATGTATTCGACCAGTTTTTTAATGTTTTTTTATAGGTTTCAATTTTTGTACTCTGTTTTTGGCGCCGTGTTTGATTTATTTTTATCTTAAGTGTTGCAATTTTTTTTCTCTTTTATCTCAAGTGTGTATTTACGTTTTTAAATTTTTAAACTCCTGGTGTGTTTTTATTAGACTCGGTGCGTGCTTGCGTGACTTTTTGACCCTTGCCTTTTGGAAATGAACTTTAAACTTTTTTTAAAAAATACGTCTTTTGGTGCCATGGTGTGTTTTAAAGTTTTTGTGATTATGTGTTTTCGTTTTTAATTATATATACGTTTGCATAAGTTTTATGATTTTATGCATTCTCTGTGTTCTACTTTTTGCTTTCTAAGGCATTTTTTTAATTATTATTTACTCGTTGTGACTTTTGTTCTTTGTGTATTTGTTAGCCCTCTGTAAATGGAGTTTTCTCTGTAGTGTGCTTTTCTTTAAATAAATTAAATAAAACTAAATAACACGTTAAGACACGGCCGAAAATAATAATCGAAGTCATTTAATTGAAGGTTCTGACGTCACCTGCGCTCTGCACCGTCAACCAATGACATTCTCCAGCAACGTTCCGGAAAAGAGTCGCGGGAGGGAACTCGGTAGAGAAAAATATCTTTCAACTGACCAGGATAAAATTAATTTTAAAAAAACGGGAAAAGATATTTTAACCGTTCTTGTTTTAAATACGACAGAACCGTTCCAGTTATAAGCTGAAAAAATTTGAAAATAATAGTGTTATTAGAAGGTCGGATGCAGCAAATTTAAAAACAAAAATAAAATTTCGATTGCAAAACTGTTTATTTTTTTTAAAAATTCTTAAAATTCAGTAAATTACGTTAAAAATTCAAAACTAACTTCATTAGAACAGAAATCGTGTGCTCTTTTTCAATGGTGTGTCTAATTTTTTTTTTTTTTCGTACAATTATTCAAAACCATTCTATTGAGAAATTAGTGCGAAAAATCAACCAAAACAACACAAAACATTAAATAAAAAATGTTCTAGATTAAATTTTAAAATTGTGGCTTCGAGGTGCATTGAGTCATCATTAAGACTACCTGTGTGCCAAATTTCAAGGTTGTAAGTGCGATAGATTCGTCTGGACATCGCACGCACGCACGCACACGCACAAACATTGCCTTTTATAAGTGTAGATAATATACGTATTTATAAAAAAAGAATAGTATTTTTATGGCACAAATGTTGTAGTAGCTAAGTACGCTGATTTGCAAAAATTAAGGAAAAAAACAGAAAAATTGTGATTGCTAAATTTCTGTTCGTTGGGATTTAATGAAATTTGGCAAAAATCATTAATCAAACAGAGCTTCACAAATTAGGCACAAAGGAAAAACAAAACACTTATTTTCTTTCTAGAAAATACAGAAATTGAGAACAAACAAGAAAACACGGTATCTGAATTCAGTGTGTGATCATCTTCAATATGGAGTGTGACCATCTCTAACAGCTATACAAGTACGGCAACGATGTTTGATGTTCAAAATGAAGGTATTTATTAACTCAGTTAGCAGTTACGAAAACTGCTGTGCGAAGGCCGTTCGAAAACCCTGAAGGGTTGCAGCAGGGGGCGGGTTATGTGCAACAATACGTCTCCGTAGAGTATCCCAAACATGCTCAATCGGATGCAAGTCGGGAGAACGTGCTGGTCAACCCACACGCACAATAGTCTCCCCACGAAGGTAATTCTCTACCAATCGAGCTCTGCGTTATCTAGCATTATCGTCTTGTAGGATGAAGGAGTCACACACTGTACCTGCGTAAGGACGAACAACTGGGTCAAGAATGTCGTCTCTATATACCTGACCATTAATGATGCTTCTAGGGACGATATACAAGTTAGTGCGACCATTCAAAGAGCTACATGCCCATACATATACGCTGAACCTCCAAATTTATCTTTATTATGGATATGAATTGGATAATAGCAGATTCCCTGCTCCAGCCAGACCAACAATCTTCTTGAGTTATTTTGCAAACAAAATTTGGACTCATCAGTAAATAGTGCAGACCTCCATTGATGGTTTAATTGACAGGTTTGAATTGAAAGGTTTAATTGGCACATGTGCCAATTAAAGCTTTCATTTCGGTGGCGTTGTGTGAGGGATACACACATTACTGAACATCTTGTATACAGCTCTCCTACTTGAAGCTTTCAGCGCAGAATTGATATGGATACCAGTCTTCCGATGGTTGCTACAAAAGAATATCTGAGGTCAGTTGATGTAGCAGTTCTTTGCCTGCTTGCAGTTAATTGCAAATAGAGGTCATCAGCGGAGCTTGCAGCTCTAGGCCTTTCCCGACTGTACCTTCTAGAGGCTGAATCTTTTCTCAGAAACAGTGCACAGTCTATGAATTGCAAACAGCTCACATTCAACCGTCTTGTTACACAGGATTGACTCTGACCCGCTTCTATTCGCCGAATAGCACCTCAGACCTCATCGTGATATATCTAAAATTTTCTAAAAAATAGTTATTTCGAAACTTCACTGCGCAATTTCTACTTACAGAAACTGAAAAAGCTCTTAAAGCCTGTTTTCGGCCAGGTATCCAATGGCTTTAAAAGACGGCAGATCTACTAATTTGAGTATAATATTTTGATGAAACATTATTTTGTACAAAAATTTACTTATTTTTCGTGGTTTAATTCCACATTTTCTGATTTTTCCTTAAGTTTTGGAAACTAGTGTAGTTTTCTTTACTTCTCGATTCAAATTCAGCAGAATTATTCAAAATTTTATCAAAGAGATATAATTTTGTTTCTAATGCTTTATTTTTATAGCGTCCATAGTTTAAAAAATATATATGCTATAGTAGGTTATGACCGAGGTGACCTGGTGGTAAGGTCTCGGTGGATCACATTTTTAACACGGACAGGTGCGTTTGCATGTTATAAACCCAATTCCACTAACGGCTCACAGTGGTTCAGATTGCTCACCTAGCGCACCAAAACACAAAAATCTGACATCATAAGATCACCTTCAATCATACTTCAAATAAATGTTTACCTTCCAGAGATGCTAAATCATCACAAATTCGGCGCAAATTATTTGGTATTTCCCCCTATTACGTCATCAAAGTGAAAAGTTTCCCAATTGCTCTGTTCTACTCGGAGTGATTGTACGCGAGCTTTCGTTAAAGAAAATTCATTTTAAGGAATTTATTTTTATCTGATGCATGTTTTTTCTGTCAATATGGAAGAAAAAGGTGTGTATTTGATGATTCATATCGTTTCAGCTTTATTCGATGTCTTATTTTCCGTGAAAGTTGGAGCAATAATAGGCTTAAAAAATGGACAATTTTTTCTGTAAGTATTTCATATTTCGGATTGCGTCTTTTTTGTACGCTTTTGTCCGTTGAAATTTCTGTTGGATAATGTTATTTACCTCTGAGACAAAGTCAATATAGATTTTAGCTGTGTATATGAGAGACCTAATTTTGAATTTTACTTACTTTTCAGTCTCTCAGCTAGTTCTGCTCTAAAGACGTCTCTTTGAAAAAAATAGGCGATTCTTCAGAGAAATATTCGGCGGAAGAATTCACACTGCATATTACAATGAAATATAGTACAACATAGAAGATGAATAACGAAATTAAACGAAAAATTCATTCATTTTGGATAAGTCTAAAACAAAGATAGTTGAGAAGTTAACGCGACAAAAAAAAAAAAGAAAATTTTTAATGAATAATGAGAAGTGGTTCTCATATTGTTTTTGTGTAATTTATTTTAAGATTTGATGTTATTCATATAACATTTATATTATACTCATGTAAATCTTTCACTTTTCAACCATCGTGACAAGCATTGGTATTTATCCCCCAAAGTATAGTTGATACGCAAAAATTTGAACTGTTTGAAATAAAAATAAATACTTATCAGACTTTACTAAAATTCAATAATCCTTATTTTTAGAGGTTTTTTTTAAATTTTTTCAGCTATTGTCAGCTTCTGCGTAGAATGCGAGATATTCTTCTACAGAGAACAATGGAGAAGAATTTAAAAAAATTGTAACAAATCAAAAAATATCCAACGGAATGTTATGAAATTTCATAGGAGATAACCGAAGTCCATTTCCTCTAAACTATTGTTTAGCAACGGATTTGGAAACCCTCCGCGCTTTTGCTTAAGCGCCGGGTGGAATTATTTAACCCTCCGCGCTTTTGCTTAAGCGCCAGGTGGAATTATTTAACCCTCCGCGCTTTTGCGTAAGCGCCGGGCGGAATTATTTTCATCAAAATAGGGGGAAAGTGCAGAATGGAAGGGTGATGTTTACATTTTACTGAGCGTGATCTAACAAAGAGCTCCGGAAATCCGCTCATATAACTCATTGCCTGACACCCCTTTCCGGTGTAAAATCGTCCATTAAGTGCTAGTCTCGGAATCCGTTGCTGAACAGTATTCAAATTTCAAGGTTCTGCTGTTTTTAGTTTTTATACTATGAGTTTTGTCTCGCTAGAAAGCGAATCTGAACCACTGTAAGGCGTCGTGTATATAGACCTAATCCTCGTTAAATCTGACGTCGAGGGTCAAGGTAAGCCGTGGAAGTTTGGAGAGGGAGTGCCTGCTCATATGTCGTCCTCATCAAAATGACGAGGTTCGTCCCCAAATATTAGCCTTTGTATTCCTTCAAACAGGAACATTAATTTTTTCTAAACTAATCAATAATAGGTTAGTTTTTCCTTATTTGCACTTTCATAAAAATAAGGAAAAAAATCTGTGTAAATTAAAAATTTCAATATCTTAACTCCAGAAGGCCACATTTAAAATTGATCAGTTAATGAATACAAAAAACAATTCCCTAGAACAACAAAAAACTCTGAATTATCAATAACATTTATATCCAGAAGTTCAATCTTTTTCTATCTGCCAGCCCAATATTCTTACCAAAGGCCATTAAATTCTAGTAAACCTACCTTAATCTCCACAATAATTCTATAATCATTTTTACTTTCTCGTATACGAAGTATACAAAGAGAAAGTAATGTAATCGTCAAAAAATTCGAACTCGAGATTTTGACAAATCTCCACGTTTTAGACCTCCCTGAGTCCGAAAAACACAATTTTGGAATTATGTCTGTGTGTCTGTCTGTGAACACGATAACTCGAAAACTATTAGAGCTACGGGGATGAAATTTGGTAAGTGGTCTTTAAACATAATTTGTAGGTTTCTATCAACTTTTGGACAAAATCCGTCAACGGGAAGTCTGTCTGTCTGTATGTTCGATGTCATGCGAACGCTATAACTCAAAAACTTGAAAAGCCAGATGGTTAAAATTTGGTACACAGTTTTATCGTCTTGAATGTAGGTCCGTATAAAAGTTTGGGCCATATCCGTCAACGGGCTGACTGTCTGTCGGTCTGTATAATAGCATACTTGTTCAACTCCATGCGCATGAGTAAATGTCTGTGCAAAGAAGGGATACTCCGAAAACTTGGCAGTTTGCCAAAAACCAATTCTGGCGGCGAGAGTTTGTAAGGAAGCAAACATTTAGGGCGTCTCGTTTTACTTGCGTATTGGAAGCAATCTCTGCGCATGCGCAAGCTATTCGGCGAGCAAGCTATTCTCCTGTTTTCTTCTCCGCAGGCGAAACTTGCATTGCTCGAGTTTGATAAAAAAAATAAATATTGCGAAGTTTTAATACATACGTATCTTTTTGAATATGATTCTTCACCTCAATATTTTACTATCACTATAATCTACAATGAAAAACCTTCTGATAGTCATTGCATTCTGGGTTACAGTTGGTTCGAACTTTTTATCAACGCAGGGGGAAGGGAAATGACAAATGTTTGAAAAGTATACGAGAAAGTTTAGGGAAGGCCACTCCCGCTGGTTTAAAAATAGAATTCCTCTTTTCTTTAAGCTACATATGATTGGTCGGATAATGATCGGAGGCGTACTGATTTGAAATTGTACGGAACTGCCACATAATCGTGAGTAATAATGCCATTTACAGAAATAACTAAGGCTATAGTCAGTAACAATTCTAATTGATAGTACTCGGAAAGCTATAAGGAGAGTTATTACACCATGATAAAGTCCTGAATATGTTCCAAATGTTTTAAAAAGAATTTGGTACATTAGAAGAGAATTTAGTTTTAAAATATCCGTTAACTTTATTCGATGTAGTGAAACTCTCTAGTGGTTAAACAATGCTTAATTCGTCAAAATGTTCATTATAACATACTTAATTAGGGGACTTGGATCATTCAATAGGCTCGAGAGACTTATCTGTGGAGTCCAAATGGGGTACGCAAGAAGATTTAATCTAGAACACGAGTCTTTCAATATTTCCTAAAATTGTTCGTTTTTCTTCAGAAAGCTGTTATTAAAGGTCAAATCATGTAGAAATTTGGAGAACGCAGTAAATATAATAAAACACTGATTCTCAGTCTCTGGGGTGTAATGAAGAGGTAAGTAATAAAAGCATGGAAGAGGGTATGAAAACGTGAAAATACACACAAAAAAAATCGAAAAAAAATTCAATGTCGGCATTAAAGTTAAAAAAATGCATTCTATTATAACAGAAATAAAATGCCACCCTTGAGAATTATTAATTATATTTAATTATTTAAACAGTAGGTACTTTAATATCAATTACAAGTTGTCCCAAACAGTGGCGTAGCTGCAACTTTTGTCGCTCGGGGCGTACTTTCAGTATGCCGCCCTTCCTGTAACAGTTACATAAACCTCAAAATAAAAAAAATCCAGGGGGGATTATTGATTTAATAACACAATCGGTCGTTTGACGCCATTGGTAGGTTGCGAAATTGCGAGTCCACCACCAGACTATCTTTCACATACCGGCAATTTACCGAAAAAAGGCGAAAAATATGAATTAATTAAATATAATTTTTTTTATTTACACAATGATTGAACTAGTGCCGATGCTTTTTTGGTTATAAAATTGTTTTCTTACATGTCTGATTTTACCGCCACTTTCGAAGTGCCGCCCCCACGCCCCTCTATAGCTACGCCACTGGTCCCAAAATGTATGCAGACTTTGATGAACTATTATACGACAATTAATAACATGCTTCAAAGTTCCATTTCTCAAATTAAGTAATACATTCACTACCGTCGAAAATAATGCATTAATTAATTTGAGTTATTAATTTGAAGGCCAGTCTTGGTGGAGTTTTGGTTTAGACATACATGTCTAGGGAGAAGAGAGAGAATTAAATTCTCCTACATTCACAGAATCTCACACCTGACAGATTTCTTTTTGTGGGGACAATTGAAAAATAATGCTTGTAGCTCAAGAGCAGCTTCAATCGACTAGCTGACGAGAGAAGTCTTTGTAAAATAATATCTGCAAATATCAATTGATATATTTAGCGACGCTTATAATTTCATCAATATGCGTAATCGGTAGTGCCTGTCGAAGAACGGTCAACATTTCGATCACTTCCTATAATTGGAGAGATTTCCTGTTAGTGCGGTGAGGAAGTTTAGAGTAAGAGAGCGCGTCAGGCGCCGTCTTCGTCATCATACCCGGCTTCAAAATTACGAGCTTCAAAAAGTGACGTTAATCTAACAATTGAATTTCTTAAAAGCTACATTTAAAAAAAATCATCAAATATTTTGATATTCATCTTGTATATTGTTTTTTAATGCACTCATTTAATGTTTCTCTTTTAAATTCGATTTCTATCATTGGAACGGAGGGGTGGGGCGAGATTTAAGGGAAATTAGTGCTATTAAGAGACTCCGAACTGCTGAAGTAAAGTAATTTATTGCCCTTCAAAATTAACGATATGCGATTAATTTTGCCACCACAATTTGTTGGAAAGCCTACATTTCATATACAGGACCGTGATCGCTTACCCTGAGTCGTTTTTGATTCTGTCAGAAAGACCTCGAACAATTTAATCATTATCATTCCCGAAACGTCGCTGAGCAAGCGTTCTGAGTTAAAAACTATTTCGCAGAAGAAGCGCTCTTGACCCATTTTCTGACCTTGACGTCGACGAGCTCATTTTCTTGCGAGTGTGCGTCCTCCGATTTGAAAGTGGTATTTCCGTTCACTGTTATGATTTTCCATCGGAAGTTTATGTACAGGAAGTTCATATCACCCACGCAAGATTCATTCTTTTGCATATCTTTGTTTACCATAGGATAGCATCGTACGTTTCAGACGCTTTTCAAGGAATAAAAAGAAAACAAATCAAATTATTTATTAATTGTCCGATTCCATATAAATAAATATTTTAATAAAAATGTTACTGAAATTCTCAAACAGGCGTAATCTTTACAATTCATTTGAGAAACGAAAAGAAAGAAAACGTCGAACGAAAATTATGGAGCAGGCTCGGTTTTACAACGAGATAAGAACTGTTTATTGGTGTAATTTATTTTCTTTTGTCTCATTTGGTTTTTGGTCACAGGAAGAGTTAATACGTCTAGCTCTTTTCTTATTTCAAATCTTATCAAATGTATGAGTTGAGGTCACATTAAAACTTGAAGGGCAGCTTAATGAACATGAGTCACCTACACTTGGAGGATGTTAAGGATATTAAAAATATTTTATTGCTTAAACTGAAAAATGGCTTAGTATTATTTTGTAGCTAGAAAGCTACAAAAATCTCTATTTACATTCATATTTAATTTATTGAAGTAATAATAACAAAATTGTAGTATTATAATGAATTCTTTATATACCTGATACTCTCTTCTGATTTTGTAAAAGGTGTCTTGTTTGTAGACAAAAATTTTTTGAGATAACATTATACAATTTTCTGTTGATATAACGAAGCGAACCCTAGAGGTGCAGGATACCTGCATATATCTATCCCTCCTATTGACACTAGAGGTGCAGTGACAAAAGCGATGTTCTGCATTCTCAAATCTTAAGCCTCTTTGTAAGTGCTACAATAAAATTTTAAAAAGATATTTTAAATTTTTGCTTTATTTTTTAATAAAATATATTTTTAATAATTCTAATACATTTATATAACTCTATGTTAAAAATACTGCAAAGTAGGGGAAACTTGGGACACTTGACCCTACTTTTACTTTTTCTTATATTTCTCGAATATTTGAATTGTAAGTATCATAAAAGGATTTGGTTTTGAGAATGAGATATATACTTATGCTAGATTGATATCTCATTTAATCAAAAAATAAATACATTTCATGAAATTTCGTAATCGGACTCTTGACCCTAAGCTAGGGATACTTGACCCTACATGCAAAATTATGTACGCGAAATTCAGATATTAGGTTATAACTACTAAATTTAAAACTTCTTTATTATCAAAGAATATTAATGAAACTAATATTAAAATTAAATAATATGGTAGCTATAAAACGCAGTTGTTATTAATATAATATAGTTAATAAATTAAATTCGTTAAGTCGTTACATTAAAACTAGTTATTAAATTAGTTCCAAATTTAATAAACAATTAAAATATTGATTTAATTAAATAAAAAAATTACAGAAATGGAACTGGACACGTAGCAACGTCAAGCGCGTTATAGAATTGCAGGTTTTGAAAAATTAAAAAAAAATGCACCAAAACACAAAAAAATCTAAAACATGTTATGCAAAACTAAAAATTGAGAAGTTTATTAGACTTACTCGGTTCTTCTAATATTTAACCAAAAAATAAAAGCAAAGGAATAAAAATATATTTTAGGAGAAAACGGATATCAAGAAAGAAAGACACACTCGACAGAAATGGCGAAACGCTAATTAAAACTAAACGATAACCAAAAATTCGAGCAAAAGATTTTTATTAAAATAATAAATAAATAAATAAATCTTTCTTTCTCAGGCGAGGAAAAAATTGATTAATCAAATTTCAGTTCTTTTTAAAATCCTTACTAAAATAATTATTTGAAATTATCATATTTAAAAGAAATTTTATTCAGTAAATAATTCCTAACAAACAATTTTTAAATAATTATTCTCTATATTTGAGTTGCCATTTTGCCAACAAACTCCACTCACCAGAAAACTGATCCCAACCACAAAATGTGCTTTGGTCGGTTACGACATCGAAGCATCAATAGCTTTTGATAGGGTCAAGTTCCCTAACTTGACTTTTTCTACATAATCTAAAAATTAAACCACTTAGAATTAAGATACTGAAACACATGAAATATCACATTATAGCTAGAAGTATGCTTAAAACTCAGAAATATTTTAATTCATCATATCTTCAATAGTAATCTTCCTATCCACTGAGGAATGAAAAAGTGAAAATTTACTTTTGGATCCCCAAAACATATTTACCTGCACACCATTATAATGGCTATTCAGATTGGAATGAAAATCCCCTCCAATAGACCATGTGACCAAAGGTCAAATAAAAATGTCAAACACAAATTACCAATTATCTCACAATCTGAGAAAATCGCATAGGATCAAGTATCCCTAGTTTCCCCTACTTATAGTACCTAAGCACAATCCTTTCATGCTCGGTTTTAGTATTATAGTATTGCAGTATATCGACTTTCTAATCGCTATAACAATCTTATTTTGTATACCCTCGCACGAAGTGGAGGCTGCTCTGTCAGTGGCAAGGTCTCGACTTCGGGGCCGAAGAGTTCTAGGTTTGAAAGCCGATTACACTAAAAGATCCGCCGTGTATGTGGGCTTGGTGAACGCCAAATCTGACGTCGCGGGTCAAATGCCCTCTCCTTGGTGTAGTGCGAAAGTTTGGGGAGAGGGGCATTAGTTCAGGTGTCATCCTCGTCATCTTTACCGCGCTTCAAAATTACGACGTCCGTCCCAAAATGGCCAGAGTGTTGCTTCAAAACAGGCGTTAATATAACTAAACTCGCATGAAGTGTCCAGATTTTCTGAACTTCAACCGGAACGCTGCAGACATTAAGAGGATAGAGTCATTTTGTTAAGCTGGGACAAAAAATTACTACAGGGGCTATCCCAGTTAAGCTGGGGCGTCTGGGTCACTTAACCTAGACCGCGCATACTCCTCCTTTCAGTTTCTACTACGTAATACTCATCCTTCCAAGAATTCTTTCCTTGATTGACAATTTATTTTTAAAAAGTCGGATCTAACTCCAAACGACAGCAACCACCGAAACATTAACTAAGCGAATATAAATTAATTTAATAAAAAAAAAACATGTATTGATTTTTCTCTAAATTAAGAAAGCTGTCTTTGCATTCCACACAAAAGAAAAAATAAGTTTTTCAATAATCTTCATTAACGCGTATTTTAAACATCAATAATTCATTAACATACTTAATTATACGTTTGCAATTAAAGTTAAATACTTATTGCAATTAAATATTTATGAGGAGAAATTTGATTTTCGTTCTTTAGCTGCTTTGCTCTTGTCAATATTTGAATTAACGTATCTACGTCAAGATTAGCAGCAGTTTTGTGTTCGACAAGTCTTTGTTGAGGCACAGTCGGTCGAGTATATGCTTTTATCAATTTCAATTTCGAATAACTCCTTTCTGAACTGGCTACTGATACTGACAATGTTGCGAATATGCGCAAAGCGATAAATAAATTTGGAACACAGTTTTCTAATTTATATTGATATATAGATAGAGGAGAGGACATCAATTGTGGAAGTTTTTTCGTAAATTCTTCACGCTATTACTTCCAATTTATTATTTCAATATTTTATCGGTATCTTGAGCATTATTGCGCATAAAGCATCTTTCCGAAATTCCAATCAAGAAACGGGAGTTTCGTTTGATGGACAAGCATCCCATCGTTGTGTCACTCCTAGGCGATCACCTAATGGTAAAAGCAGCCCTGCTACAGACAGAACGAGCCTATGAAGGAAATTAACAATATTTGAAGGAGTTACACTATTGAACTAAAATTTATCTCTAAAATATTGGGATCATATTCTGAGTCCAGTAAAATTTGGAAAGGAGCATTCTATTAAAGCTAATTTTTAAAAATTAAATATAATAATTTTATTATTTCTGAATACGAACTGTTTAGGTAAAAAAAGGGCTATCCTCTATATTTTATTCATAACCGGGACTATCTCGATTAATCCGGCACGTTCGGTCACTTTACCTCTCTTTTGGCAGTACACTTGAAGAACAGTTATGCGAAACTTCTAGTTTACCTACTCATTCACTTTTACAAACTAGTACGAACTTTTTAGGGTTTGGAAAAGCAACGACGGTTTTTCGCATGGGTGCTAGAGGCACTCGCCTCTTGTCTTGAGACCTGAATGGCCTCAAAATCTATTTGACTCACAACACACTGTTGAGCTGACGGCAAATTTACGCCACTGTCTATGGGGAGGGGGATCAAAACAATTTTACGCCTGTGGCCTCTTTTAATCTAAATCCGCCACTTCGGAAATGGGCTTACTCTGCACATCCTATACTTCCATTTCTTTTCGGATAACTATTCCTGTTTTCCTATGTCATTTTATTATTTTTTTCTTCGTTTTATTTCCCCGTGGAAAAGGAATATGATATGAAGAGTGAAGAAGATAAAAGAATATAATAAGGAATGGTGGACACAATAAAAAAATACTAGAATATAAGCTCCAATCCTAAGGAAAATATCCTTTCCATTCCTATAATTGTTACCCCAAAAGCAATGTTACAGCTCTTTTTTTCTCTATATTCCATTAATAAAAAACAGAAGCAGCATTTGACATCCGAATTGTTATTTGAAAAAAAGTTTCGTGATAGAATGAATAAAAAAATATAACTACAGATGAAAAAAACCCTTAAAAAATAGTATATTAAACCATTTCAACATCTGCAAGTTAAATAAATCCTAAATGACTATTATGACCATATGTTCCTTTGTAAAAATTACTCTTCTGTGTATGCCTGAAAGTTTATCTAAGGACTTTTGGATCACCCTGTATATTAAAATAAATATATTTACTAGGTAAAGATTACTTACTTGCTAAGATACGTATAGCAAGTAGATAAAGAATCAGAAAATCAGAACATCATATTAATTTGTTAAATTTAAGTTTTCAAAATTAATTTACAATGTCAAAATAATGTATTTACAAACATCTGATCTTGCGAACTTTTTTTGGTCGCCAGCATAAATTCATAAGGTCGAGAGACCACTGAATTACTATTTGTCTCCGGCCCATGGCCAAGTACTACCGGAAATGTCTCTGTAAATTATAACTTACATTTCAAGAACTGTTTCCATACACGAAAACAATGCCTGAAAACAAGCCCTGTTAGAAGAAAGAATGATTAATGATAAAAGATTAATCGTGTAAAAAACGAATGAGAGATTTTTTAAAAAACAGTTTTATTTTCCATCGAAACCATCAATTTCATACATTTGATAATCTTCCAAATGCATTAAATAATTTTTTTCTGATTCTATCTAAACCACAAGACCCATCAGAACAATTACTTTGTTGTTTCAATGCTGACACTTAACTGCCAAATGCATAATTCCAAGTCGTTATGAAACGGTGAATAAGTCATGGTTCTAACTTGTTATGCCTCTTCACACATACACACACACCACGTAGTTACAAATTAAATCTAAAGTTGACTTAACAAACCAAATTACTGTCAAATTTATGAAAGAAGTTTTCATCTAGAAAATTCGTATCTTCCTCTTAGTTTTTGGAAGACAATGCATTAACAAATGCTTTCAGTTTTTTAATAGAGAGAAGAAAATCTTAATTATAGACTATCAACAGGTGGGAAAAAATATAACTAAATTTTGTATTTCAATAAATAATTTCTCAAATTACCAAAAAATGAAACTAGTTTTAAGGAGTAACATACATAATGCTTTGATGAAAAAATCAACATTAAAGTAAAATGATATGAGCTATAAAATTAATTTTATAAAATAAAATGCTTATGACAAAAAATCGCGTCGTAACAATTTCGACACTATAAGCTTCGAAGCTTTGGATTTTTGCTTTTAAATCTTCGCAAAAACTTTCACTGCTTATTTGAGGACTATACATGCCGAAATTTGAGAACCTCTGACTCACAGCAACAAAACCATTCGCTATTATTCCTAGAACAAATGTATATTGTAAGATCATCCAAAAAATTCTTATGAAAAAACAGAGCATACATCCTTTTTATCTCATCGGACTTAGTTTTGAAGCCTCTCTCTGTCAAAGGAACTGGAGTCAATTTAAAGTAACTAGAATCTTTTTTTATTGTCCCTTTTCCGTTTTTACAAAGAACAATGCTCCAGTACTTAATAGAATAGATAAATGTAAGCAAGCTCTATTCTGCTTTGTTCTATAGTGAAAGAAAGACGCTTTATAATTTTATTGAGCATGGGGCACCAAAAAGGTTCTTAGAATAATAGAAAATCATGAAGTATCACAGATACTTTCAAGAATAATCATTTTCACCTCTCTGTAATGCCATGTAATTTTGAAGTTTCATGATATGTTTGTATCTCCCTTGTTATCAAAATTTTTTCCTTCAGATTTGAAGCAACATTTTCACACACATTTACAAAGAAATTTTTTATAATGATTTATAATTTCTAACTTCAATGTACTTATTTGTTCTTCAACGAGTATTGAAAGAAGATAACAGGCGGATATACATTTTGTTAATTTCATTCCTCGCTTTAATTTTTATTTCTGTCCATGCACACACAAAACGAACTTTATGTTATTATTCTAAAATTTTTTCTCCACATATATAATGATTTTGACAATATTTCGCCACGTAATATTTCTCAAAAACTTTCAGTTATTGGTTACCGACTAGTATTTCTATTAATTTGCTTTTGACATAAATTTAATAAAAATATAAATGCAGTAAATCTTCTATTTAACGGACTGGGTTCGATTAACCCTCTGACTGCCGATTTTTTTGGAATTACTATTTAGATGCGTTTGAAAACATGTTCAAATACCGTTGAACCAAGCGAATTGTTATTTACATGCAAAGCTTTATTAGTATAATGTTATTCAACGTTTTAAAAGTACTAAGTAAACCCATTAGCTTGTGAAAATCGCAGGATTCAGCAGAAAATGGACTTACTTCCAACCCGCGGAAATCGCAGGATACGCAGTCAGGGGTTTAATGTTTTTGAGCTTTCTTTCACCCTTTTAACTCGCAATTGTAAGAAGGGTTCTTTTTTATTTTTGCTAATATTGTAATTAAATACTTGATATCATTCAGCTTAGTTTCACATGTAATATCCTGTTTTAAATATTGTTCATCAAACATTTGATGAGTATACACCCTGTATGTAACCAGCTGTAGACAAAGAAACCTGTTTAAAAGTTCAGCAAACAAATGCACAGCACATAAAAATTTGTTAAAAATATTAATGTTAAAACTTTTTCTATCTTTAAAGATACCATTTTAGACTACATGCCAAAAAGTTTGCAAACGAGATTGAGCAAATTTTATAAAAACAGTTTTCAAAAACAGATCTTGAAAGTTTACTAAAAAGTTGATTTTTTAAAATTGTAATTATTTTCTACTTTTTAGTTTTTAATTTATAACTCATTATAGTAAATATAATGAAATCTTGAAATCAATTTTTTCTGAATAATTAAATTTTGAAAACATTAAAATAGTGTATCGTCTTCGAGAACATACAAGTGCACAAGATTTCAAATCTCTAGCGCATCAGGAGAGGAATGAAAAATCGAATTCAAAATTCCATATTTACAAACATGAAACGAGTTAAATAAAAGCATGTAATAAATAATCTAAATTATGTAATAAATAAATAACTAATTTAAAGATAGATGTGTTTAATTTGACTTGTATTTAATTTTGTTTTTAAAGAGGTTTAGAATTTCCGACCGAAACAATAAAATTTCAGGGTAGAGATATGCAGACAATTTGATGTTTTATTTACTAGAAATATAATTAAAAACAAACATATGTTAACTAACTGACCTCCAAGAGTTAAGGAACAACGTTTTTTGTCTAATTTGCAAACAAAAGAACATAAAAACATGAAAATAGGAAGAATTATGCATTGAACAGATATTTATCGAATTTTACCTAATTTTGGAATCAAGCATAATTTACAATTAAATTATTACACTTGTTTTACAAACTTTCTTAGAGGAAAAAATAATAAATAAAAGTATATATATAAAAAAAATAATAAAAAAATATGTATAAAAATAAATAAACATTGGCATTGATTTTCCATACTTGCATTAAGTTATCAGACATCGAAATGGAAGGCAAAGACCAATCATGGAGCAAAGCTTGTTCAAGCTCATTTAACGACCTCGGAGGTGTACTTGAAGCAGCCAATTGTCTTCCGAGGTAGTCCCAAAGATGCTCTATCAGATTAAGGTCTGGAGATTCCACCTCCTCTATAACAGTGTCTTTCAACAATGTTAGATTCATGGTATCTCGTGCCTTGTTATCTCCATACAGCACACGACCTGAATCACTCTCCACAATAAATCTGAACTCGTCTGTGAAGAGTACAGAGGCCCATTTCTGTCTGGTCCAGGTAACGTGCTCACTTGTCCAACGTAAAAGAGCACTTCTCTGTCGCCGATTGCGAGGGACTCACACAAGGTGTTTCGCATACAATCCTTGATTGTGAAGACGTCTTCCCCCCTTTGGAGACGATATTCTAGTCCCTGTTGCAGCGAAATAATCTGAAACGAGTTGAGGCACAGTAGTGGTCCTCTCTCTTTGGGCCGAAAGTACTGGAAAGCGATCTTCTGCATCGGTTGCAACACGTGGCTGAACCAGGAACAGATCTTCTCGAAACTGAATTTTGGGATTGAAACTTATTAGTATTTGAATATTAGGGAAATATGAGCATTTGCAGTAAATAATGTTTTACTGCGCATACGCGAAATGTAGCTCTATATACTGTCAACAGATGGCACCATCAAAAGCTACTCTAAATAAAACATAAGAAAGGCGCAGTTCGGGTCCGCGCCCTAGATTTTTCGCGAAAACGTCGGGATAAAATCATAAAACAAGTGTTTCATATTCATATGTAATTTAATTATCAATCTCTTTAATAAAACATTTACATAGAGTAGTATAATTGTTACTGAATAAATAAATCACAAGTTTATCGCATGTAGCAAGGGTCTGTGATAGCTTGTGATTTATCTATTCTGTAACTATTATACTACTCTGTGTAAATATTTTATTAAAAAGATTGATAATTAAATTACATATGAATATGAAACACTTGTTTTATGATTTTATCCCGACGTTTTCGCGAAAAATCTACTGCGCGGACCCGAACTGCACCTTTCTTATGTTTTTTTCTTTATTTTTGTGCAATCTTCTTGAAAATGCGTAATGGCTTATTTGATTTTAAATTAGTTTGTAAATTAAAAATTTTCATTTAAAAACTGTCTGTCGAGGCATAGTGGTGCAGTATTCCACACCCACAACATCATGTCTTTCAAGTGCATCAAATGCTCAAAAACCATCGTAAAAATGCTTTTCTGAGAGTTAATACTTCAGATTAGCAACTTAAATTTTCAGGGTATGAAAAAAAGTAAAAGGAGTCATTAGTTTTTAATAATCAAAAATTGTCAGTCATGGGTTTTGTGAAAAAATTATATTATTTGGCTTAGATTGAACAATAATTATGAACTAACTCTTACATCCCAATATTTTTGAAAGAAGGAGAAAAGTCAAATATCCATAGATTAGAGAGTCTTTTAGTCAAATATTCATAGATTAGAGAGTC
>BGPR01000286.1:523599-611883 GCA_013235015.1 Araneus ventricosus
ATTTTTCGTATTATCATCAAAATTCCATTACCATAGAATCACGATGGTAGTATAATTTCACAGCAATTGGAAAAAATAAATAAATTAGCTTGTTATCTTAAAATGAGCTGGGTTTTGTTAAATCATTGCTTTACAAGCTTAGAAGAATAACGAAATAGTATCCCTTTGCACCTTACATTAGGACACAGTGAGAAAATTCTTTAACCTTAAAAATGCAACATTTCGATGAGGAAAAAATTAACAATGAATGCCAAGTGGTTGCACCATTTATGACTCATTTTCGTGAAGCTAAAAAGTGAAAAATACGGCAAAAAAACACCTTTACCATTTTCTCATTTTGTCCAACTTGGTTTTACTAAAATTTTAAACTAAGCACAATTTTCTGCATGAAACTTTATATTCATCCCTCTTGCTTCGGAAAACGTGTAATTGAATCTCAGTTCGTCCATGCAATTTCACGGGATACGTTATTATAGATGGATTAAAATAAATTACATTATACTAATATATTGCTGCATTTAAATAGCAGTTAGCTTCTTTGCAAAAGTATTTGGATCTTTTCACTAGCATTACGTCAAAAAAACATTTAAAAATAGCCTAACTTTGGAGAATTATCCAGCTCAGAAGGAAGGCGTTTGGAGAAGCTTTTATAGCACAGATATATTTCTGTCATTAAAGCTTCTGCAAAATGATGAAATAAACTCTATTTTTTTTCTTTTTCTTCTGTTTTGTATTCTTTTTTACTTTCTCGTATACGAAGTATGCAAAGAGAAAGTACTGTAATCGTCAAAAAATTCGAACTCAAGATTTTGATTAATCTCCACGTTTTAGACTTCCCTGAGTCCGAAAAACACAATTTTGGAATTATGTCTGTCTGTCTGTGAACGCGATAACTCAAAGACTATTAGAGCTACAGGTATGAAATTTGGTACGTGATCTTTACACATAATTTGTAGATTTCTCTCAAAGTTTGGACAGAATCCGTCTCCGGGAAGTCTGTCGCTCCGAGTTCATGCGAACACAATATCTCATAAACTTAAATAGCTGGAGATAAAATTTGGTAGACAGTTTTATCATCAGGAATGTAGGTCCGTATAACATTTTGGACCAAATTCGTCAAAGGGTTGACTGTCTGTCGGTCTGTATAATAGTATAATTGTTAACACGATAACTTCTAAACCCTATGACTTAGAAAAATAAAAATTGGTATGAGATCTGCTAACTTTAATTTTAGATCCGTGCCAATTTTCGTTTCAATAGGTTGAAAAAAAAGCATTCAAATTGCATATTCGGTTTCTTCGCCATTGTACGACGCAAAAAACGGCGCGCGTGTTTCCCCCCTCATGTATAGGGAATTGTCCATGTTACTGCCGCTCTGTGTATTTTTTCCCCACCCGCGTTAGGGCGGATACGAGAAAGATTTGGGAAGATTACTCCCGCTGGTTTGCGGGTGTTATTGTTATTCCTTTTTTTATAGTTTGCATTTGAAGATTATGGTATATTTATAAATTGAACTCTATATATAAAATTTTGTTCTTTAATCCTGATTGCGGCGGTTGTATAATAATGCAACCTTTTTTGAACAATAAATGCAACTCTATCGGCTTGAATTTGCGTAAAAACTTAGGGTAAGCTAGCCGACGTGAGTAATGGGACTGGAATAGAGATATATCGAATCGGAACATACCATCAATGGATCCATGATAACGGTTTTGATTATTAATAATCGAATAATATCATATCAAAAGAACTGCCATCGAGCTCTCAAATGCTGTATGAATTCCATCTTTTACATATATTTATAAAGTTAAAACTCAAGTGTGGGGAACTGAATGAAGGAAATTAAATCACAATGGATAACTTTAGAATGAAAATCCCGAAACATGCATTAAAATTCAAATATATTATGAATGTTATTAAAATTCCAATTTATTTAGAGTATTTATACCAGTTTCTAACTCCTTTGAGATTTTTCTTCGACCACCAGATTTTTGTTAAAAGCATGTTTTCATACACTATTATTTAACTTGACTTGTTTCATGTTTGTAAAGATGGAAGTTTATAATCGATGAAAATACATTATTTTAATATTTTCAGAACTTAATTCTCAGTTAATCGATTTCTTTAATTAAATTTTGATTCCATGCAAGGGATGCCACCTTGCAATCTAGTGAATTTGAAAAATTGATAAAAATATTCCGTAATATTTATAATAATGAAATAAAATTAAAAATAATTAAAACAAAAATATTCTAGTTTTCAGTACACTTATAAAAGTGTGTTTTGTTTTTAAATTTAAGACATTTAAATGTTTAGAGTGCATATCTGTTCAAAAAATCCCTTGTTCCTGATAAAAAAAAATCATCTAATCTTCCTTGCTCAGTCATTATTGTATTTATAATCTTTAGATTTTTTTATTTATTGAATTAAAAGTATAGAACCTACTCAATTACAATTATTAAATCAAAGAGTTTAAGAGAAAAGCTTTGAAACTATCGCAGTTATCCTCCTGTAATTTACCAAATTCTTAACTGAATTTAAACACTTTTACATTCAGTCAACAAGTCATTTTTATATCCCACGAGGGGAAAATGGGGTACGGGGTCCCGAGGCGCCAGATTTGAGAAGCACCACGAAGACCTAATATTTAATGTGTTTATTTCACTTTTTAAAACCAAATATGACAAGGGGAGGGAGAGAAATAATACTTGGCGTCGTTTACCGTTACTACGGCACTAATCTATGGATATCTTTAATGTAGTGTTGACTGTGATTTCTCTGAACAATAACATGGCACTCAGTGATGCCGATGACATATAAACACCGTGCTTTCTGGAATGGGTTTATTAAATTTTCATTTACACCTGCAGTGTTCAAGAATACATTATTTCTTCACTTTTAAGAGAGTATTTCTGTACCATTCATCTGTCTTTCCTTGACAAGGACAAGGCAATTCATCGAAGGAATTTCGAAGGTAATATCCTTCGTAATTGCTCGAATTTCCTTGATGCTCCTATAATTACTCGTCTGAATACCATTATAATGTTTAGACAAATACTGTATTGGTCAAGAGAACAATTACTATTTTTGCGTCATATACTATACAAAATACAAAAGTATTTACATAAAACTGAGTTTCTAAACAAGATAAGTTAAATAAAGGTAAACAGAATCTAGGGAATGGATGATTTCTTTAAACTTCAGCCCTGCAGATGGCAACACCAGCAGTGAGCTTTAGCATTTTAACTGCGTGTGATGATGAAAGAAAAATATTTTGTAAAGTTTAAGAAAATGAGAAAAAGTATTTTTCTGAATTGTGAGAATGTTCATCTAGGAATCAATATGTGGTCTAATACCGTTCATTTTATGCAAAAATATGACAATGGAGAATGATAACGAGATTTTTCATGAATGCTAAATTTTTTCATGCATGTTAAAACTTTAAAAAGAAAAAGAAAAGAAAAAAAGTATTATTTATAAAAAACTTTTCTAGAAATATTAATTCTTTTTTCAAACAGTTTTCGTCAGGATATAAGAGAATTTTTATATTCGATCATTTTGTTTGCAAAGAATCACAGGATTAGAGATTTGTTCAAATATTTTCAAAGCTGCTGCATTTTGTTTAATTCCATTGGAGAAAATAGACTATTTAAGTTGGTATGGAAATAAATGCTCCATATAAAAAACTGAATTAATAATTATTAAGATAAACCTAATTATAATTCGTCATATCGAAATTATTTAAATGCAGGTAAAATATAGATTTATTAAATAAATTTGAATAAATTAAAATTATATAACAATTTATCAACAAATACATTTAATAAAAGCTATGTAGTTTTACATTTGTGTTAATAAAACAATAACGACGGTATTTTTTTACAAATTTGATGATCTGATGATGATGCAACTGATCAGCTTACATATCTGAACTGTCATATAGCTTGGAATTTCAAGAAACCTCATACAACAAAACAGCAGTTCCTAAACATAACAAATCAAACAATTCTCAGAATAAGTTTTTCTGAAAGAGAAATTTTAAAGAAACATTCTTCTAAAAGACACTAAGATACACATTCTTAATAAGAAAAAAACGAATAAGGGAAAAATACCATTCTACTTTCACTGACTTCAAAAAGCATATTTATGTTTTTAAAAAATTGAGCTCCAAATTCATGTTAAGAAAAGCAATTTAACACATGTACCTTAGTCCATTGAATGTGACTACCTACTGATTTCACATTAAACAGGATTTTTGACAAAATCACTTTTCATGTAGTAACATATCAGTAATATGAGAGAACTTTACGTTGTTACAATCAGAGGAGACTCGAGCACAGGCACTGCGGAACTGCAGCACCCCCAATTTTTTTCAAGGTATGAATTGTATAATCACTAATTTATTTAATTTTGCACGTATTGCTTAAATTCATCAAGAGTCTAAAGTTAAGAGTCTATTATTCTCTTAGATATTTCAGACTTCAGGAGAAACAACCAGAGAAAAATGGTATACCGAGGGTCCATGGTATCCGGGTATGTTCCGGACTAGTGTCCGGATCTTCAAAATGTCCGGATTTAACCCAGTAAATGCGGCGCGAGAGAAATTTGGTTGTAATAGAGATAATCTGCCATATTCGAAAAAGTTGACGTCTTTCCGCCCATGAAAGACAATTCGATGTTTCCACTCTTTACGTCCATTGGGATGAGTCTTCTTATTCAGGCCCTAATTCAACTGAAAATGAAAAGTTTTGTCAATTTTATTTTAATTCTGTTTTTCATTAATGTAATTTTGAACGACCAAACATTAGTAAAAAAATTTTTTTATTATTGTATTCTGAAGTCTTAAATTTTTTTTCACTTCGTCAAACTCTATGCTCGTGTTATGAAAGAGGGTCGTTGGTAGGCAGGTTTTAGAATTTTACACTATGCTTTGACCCCCAAGACCCTTCTGCCCCCTCGGAGTGTCCGGATTTCAACTAAAAAAATATAGGTAACCAACCCTAGCTATGCCTCTTTCGTACTCAGTTCCGATTTCCTTCTGCACATGCGTTGATTTTTCTATTGTTCAACAGCAGTTTCGTAAATCTTTTGAAACGGGAGAAAAGATTGCAGGAAATTGAGAAAATTTATTTTAAATTTTTTAATTAAAAATATTTCAAAATTGCAAGTAATTGCTTAGTTACAACTTAGTTAAAACTTACTTTCATCAAGTCAAAATTCTAATTATTATTTTTTTTATTAATTGATAATTAAACTATTAAAAATTAAATTTTAAAGAGCAAAATTTAAGTTATACCGAAATCGCTGCTCAATGTAGTATAAGTTACAGCACCCCAATGTCTGCAATAAACCAGCCGAAAATAGTTAAACTGGAACCATTTTTACTCTAGTACTAAAGTACGTTGAATTTAGATGCACTGGTTTGCCTTTATATACCGTAAACGTTTTTTGGAGTAACAGATACGCAGTGACGTAGCAAGAGCAAGTTGCGCCCGGGTCATCATGTGATTTTTCGCCTCCACCCCGTCATCATCAGCGACTTGGCTTGAGTAAACTGCATCCGCGGCATGTTTTTTTTTTTTTCTTTTACCCGCTTATCGTATTTGACTTTTAAAAGTGACATAAACGCATTAACGTTTCGTAACCGTGGTCAAGTATAAATGGCGCGATGATATTATTTTTTAAGTCCCTCATTTTTTTCTTTAACCGGTTAAGGTCATAACCCGAGTTAATTCGTTTTGCATACCGTAGGTTTGGCAGAGAATTCAAAATAATTCGGTCTTTAAGCGGTCAAAAAAAGGCAAAAAGCAATAGTGTTTGACTCCATGGAGCCCCTTTTAACTGGCGCTTGCACCCCCCTTGCCTCCCTGTCACTATGCCACTGCAGATGAAGTAGATCTTAAATGAATGTAATTATTACTTCGAAAGCAGTCAAAATAATTGCATATTCTGGAAATAATTTCGATGAATACGCATTTGGGAGGATTTCGTCGGAAATTGCATCGTACTCTTTTAAATTTCGCAATCACTCGTTTTATACGTTACGAAGTGGGAGAAATTCTTAAAATTTATTTTCATTCTTCACGACATTTCAAGGAAAGGTCGGCAAAATAGACGCAGACCAAAAGAGAAAATGAAGTGAACCAGAAGACACAAACTAGTAATTGCGTGTCCTTGAAAAACTAAACTTGTTTCGCTCATCAACTGCAAAGGAATATGTCACCTGTTCCAGAGCATTCTAGATGATTCACAGCGATGGAAAATGACGCGTTGATATGAGAAAGTGAACAGGTTTACGAATAACTTCAATAAAAAACATCTTATTATAACATATGAGAGAAATATGGAAAATATGATTATATAGAGAGAGAAATAAGAGTATAAAAAAATTGAAATTGCGATGTAAAAAAAAAACGTGTGTGTGCATTTGAAGTAAAATTTTAATAACATGGGAACATCGAAAATTCTTGACCTTAAATGATAGAAATAAAATGAGTAAACTAATTATGATTCTGTTGTTTTTAATATGAAATTTTCTGTAATTACTCGGTCGGGATTTAAAATGTCATCATAGTTTTTAGTGGCTAAGACCTGACTTCTGGACTGAAAGATAGCAGAGGCGTAGCAAGGGTACATGGCTCCCGGGGCATAGTATTTTTTTGAGCCCCCTAGTCATATTTGCTTACTTATAAAATTCACCAGGAAATAAATAATACAACAGGTGTTCTTATGTACTTGTTTTTTTTACATTATATATATTTATTTACAAACAATATATATTTTTTCAAATACAAATATAATTAAAGATTACTATTTATTAATCCTATCATACAGAATTTATTTTCCAACAGTGATTGCATAAAACTATCTAAATACATAAGGAATATAGGAAAGATATTTAAAATAAAATTTTACTAATTTCTTTAATATAACTAATTAAGCAAATTCTAATTGCTTAAATGTTTAAAAATCCCTACTTAAAATCAATAATGTATACAAATTTTAATAAAATGTTATTAAATTAGCCATAATTAATTTTAAAAAGACAAAAATTTAAGTGATGCAATGTAGAGTTTTACTAGACAAATAATTATAATTATATTGGAGATTGGATTTAGTTTAAACATGTATTTTTCTGGTCTTTATGGTTTCAAATTCATCAAATACTTCATCACAAACCCTCTTACTGTCAACCCTTTTGCAACGTAGAATTTCAATTTTTTCGTGCTATTTCACGGGCTTACAAGAACTTACTAATGAATATATTACTATAATTTTCTGTATCATTAATGAGGTATAGAGCTGAAAAAATTAATTTAATTGATAAAAAATTATACATTAATTCTCAGCAGTATATTATATTTTAAGTTTATGAAATATTCCATGTTTGTTTAAAGTAATATAAAAAGACAGCTTATAATTATACAATACTCATACACATTGCCTCGAAGCAAGACGATTATGGGTATTTTATTTAATGATATATTTACTGTTTTTAGTGAAATATCATAGTGCAATATATTGTTGTATTACATATTTTTATCTTGAATTTTAGTCCTTTCTATATAGTTAAGTTTTATTGCTAGGGTTAGTGTATGACTTTTTTTTCTAAATTCTTTCATTTTAGGGTAAATTACCCTGTTTGTTTTTTCAACAACTTAGTAACAGGGATGGTTTGTACAGCAAAATTAATTTAACCTGGCTAAAGCTTGTCCACAGCCAAGCTGCTATATTATTTGTTGAAAACTCTATATACTTGGATTGCCTTTTTCAATACTTTTAATAACAACAGAGTTATTTTATTTGTTGAATATATAAATGTTTAAATTAATTTTTGTTCATGGTATTTATAGTATTTTCAATTCTTAGATTTTGTTTTAAATTTGTTTAGGTCTAAATAATGACTTTAGTATAGGATTTGGCTTTCTGTATGTCTTTTTACTTTGTTTCTGTATGATCAATAATAAGTTATTTAGATTATATTATATATATATATATATATGTGTGTGTGTGTGTGTGTGTGTGTGTGTGTGTGTGTGTGTGTGTGTGTGTGTGTGTGTGTGTGTGTGCGTGTGTGTGTGTGTGTGTGTGTAATAATCTCACTTAATTTTATTTCAAATTCTAATATTATATATTTTAAAGTCTTAATGTATTCCAAAATCACTTTTCTTAAACTCCAGTTTCGTTCTATTTCCCGCGCTGGAGATATATTAAATCTCTCGTCTTGGCATATTTATTACTAAAAGAATATTTTAATCGTTTCCACGCGCGCACAAATCGCGAAATCAGCGACTCCTTGACGCCATGCATCTTCCCTAAAACGTTTACGTAATTTATTAAAAATAGCCAATATTCCCTTCAATTTGATCACGTGTTATATTGTTATTCCCTTATCTGAGAAACTCGGGGATTTTCTGTACACTTTTACTTAAAACTTCAACTAAGATGTTGGTATGTCCGCCACTCTCCAAAATATTTTTATAATAAAGCAAATTGGTTAACAACTCGGCTGTTTTATGACTGCAACAACGAAAACATTTTATATAGATATATATATTATTTTAGGTTGAGAAATGAAAACACAAAGAATTGAGAAATATAGAAGTCTATTTTAAGAACATATTTTTAAGATAATAATATTTCAAAATACGTCATCAATATACAGCGTAGAAGATACAAAATTCTTCAAAAGGACTGTTATAACAAAAATTACACTTTGCAGGCTCTAGACCTTATTTTTATTGAATTAAATGTATGGAAATATTCGAGATATTGAGAGTCATAATCTTTGCAAAGTTCGCAAATGGGAATAAAGCGCTGATTAAACCTTTAATCTTTCTATTGAATATGAATTTAAAGGAAATAATTTTTTGACATTTCAGAAACATTATTTCAAATTAAATTAAGACATCTAGATTAGAATACTGCATTCTATATAATTAAACTATGAATTTAAGGCTAATATTTCGAATTTTTAGGAAATTTATACTATTTTGTTTCCTGTTTGTAATTCAATGAGCTCATGAAATTGGCATGTTGTTCAATGAAATGTTTACTATAAAATATTATTCAGCATCAAAATGAGATTTTAATCAAAACTTACTTTATTGTTCATAATTTTTAAAAAATGGGAAACCCCGCCTCGCCCTTTAAGTAGTTACTTGAACACAACTAAATTTGAAATACTTGAATACAACTAAATTTGAAAGTAAATATAATGATCTGAATAATTTCCTGAAATTTAAAAATACTTGGGTAACTTTAAGAATTTGAGGGAAAAGATAATAAAATTTTTTCCTGATTTCAAACACATTAAAAATTTGCCGTCGAGGCACCCCCCAAGGCCAGAGCCCAGGGCATGAGTACCCCCTGCCCCCTGCTACGGCTCTAAAGGATAGATACAGGATTCCAGCCAAAGTCCGCCATATATTAGGCACCGCATATGTTTAATCTGTCATTTTAGATTCTGTGATGTGAGGCTTGGAGAATGGGGTAATGGCTCAAATGTCGTCCTTATCGTATACAAAGGTACAAAGCTATGATTCCATTCGTAAGTGCTCTAGTGTAGCTTCAAAACGAGACTTTAATTTGAAACACCATGTAATGAATGTATTGAAAAGTTCTGTATCGTTTATGCTAATTTTGGCATTTTTCTTGTTTTGTTTAACTCTATTCTTCAAGTCCATAATTTACGTCTCACAACTTTATTTTCTAACTCTCCAAATTATATAAACATGGCTGTAATGAATCTGATTTGTAATCTGGACAAAATTAATGAATTTAAATCAATTTTCTACATATATGCTCTTATTTATGTACTATGCTACAGAAAGCGTATGAAGCAACAATTTAATGTACAGTGTAAGAAATATTTTTTCATAGTGATCGTGCCTAATGCATAACTTTATTATTGTTATAATACAATTTAATAAAAAACTCAATTGTTTACAAGTTTTGTGCTCTAGGCTCTAATCCAATAAACTGTCCTTTAATATGATACTTAGAATCTCTTCTTTCTAACTTTTTGTTCTGCAAATTTTAAAATTGCGTCATCATAATCGACACCTTCAGCTACACTATTTTCAATTGACAAAATGGATAAGCTAGAGAGTCGTACTTGGTTCATAGTGGATTTGAGATAATTCTTAATGAGTTTGAATTTCGAAAAACTCCTCTCACATGATGCAACAGAAACACATAAAGTTAAGAAAAATTTTAATGTTAAAGTGAGATTGGGAACAGAGTCGAAAAGTTATATTCAACCACAGACTCTAAGAATCTTTAGGAAGTCCAACCAAGAGACTGTTCTTTTAGAACTTTGGGGACTTTCAGAAATCTTCTTAGGCGTGGAATTTCTGTAAGGATACCATCTGCAGAAAGCTCATTGTAATTTTCAACCAAACTTTGCACAAACTTGGGAAGTTCAGTTTCCAAGGTTTCGATCTGATTGCTGAGCTCTAAGACTGCGTACCGATATGATATGCATTCCATGCCTTCGCAACGTGTATCGATTTCTTGTTGAAACCTAACAATGCACTCTAACTCAAAAGTCAGCGGCTCGTCTGCAGCCTTCTCGCTGGGCATAACTTTCTTCCTCCTGCCAGTTCTTTTTACTACAGGAATACCCATCTCTTCATACGTGTCTTTTGCAAGTTACAATACATCCTCAACAAGGTCATTTCTTTTGTCTTTAAAAGACCTTTAGGCTTCTCATCTTGATAACAGACTTCTCGAAGCTTATTCCAAGAATCTGCAAATACTTGTGAACGTGGTTGACTTCTTTTAAGACATTAATCAATAAATACAGAGCACAGAAACGAGAAATCACACATTTCAGGCAACAGAGTTTGAGCTGCTCCACTAGTCTCGATCGTTTCCGAAGCATCGCGCTTCGTTCCTCAATGGCATCGACAATCTTCTTAAATCAGTGGCGTCCGGTGGTTCTGAAACCTTCTGAAGCAATCGGGCTTTTAGAACGCATAATAACCACAATATTATTTATACAAACTTTAATAGATATAATAGGGGAAGGTTGCAGATTTGCACCATCTAGACAGTTTTTAATGTACAGTTATAGAGGAATAATTTTTATTAAAATCAAGTAATAATTTTTTATAGTTTATTTATCTTCCAAACAATGTAATCAATTCAAATGAAATACTAATTAAAGTAATAAAAATAGCTTAAAAATTGTGTTATCGATCCAATTTCGGAAACTGTCTGCCCAGATTGGACCACTAATTTTCCAGATTGGGCAACTAATTTCTTTAAACGCACTTAAAGCAAAACTATTTTTTGATTCTTAAATTCCCTTCAGGATTTTGATCCTTAAATTCCCTATGAACCGAAGAATGCCATTTTATGCACTATATCATTTCTTCTTCTTCCTTTGTTTCCTCACATATGATGTGAAACTACGTAAGCTAAGTTTTTGTTCTTTTTGAACCAGTCATTTGATGTCATTAATGTCCTTTAATAATTTCTTTTATATTTGCTTTGGCTTATTCACTTCCAATTTATGAGGATTATTAGTGATTATAACTGCTTTATGGGCTATTCCTCTAGCTCGAGATAATTACCCTTATTGATTTAAATGGTTCAATTTAGGCAACTGTTTGCAGTCCTGTATAGGAAACTTTTGGTTCCAACCCATCTTCTAAAACCAGATATTTTTTACTGATTTTAATTTAATCTTTATGTAAACAGTTTGTAACAAATATTGTGACAAGCTGAAATGACAAAACATTTTTGGGGGCCACCTTAATGAGAGTTGGTTTTAGTATCGAGCGTATAAAACTATTTTAATTCAAAAGTAATTTTAAATAAAATATTAAAAATACAATTTTTTTAACAAAATCCAAATAGTTTAATACAAAAATTGACAGGGCAGTCGAAATTGGACTAAACTCATCTGCAAGCATGAAAAAATTTTAAAAAAATTCATAAGAATAATGTTCTAAAATTTAAACGATACTTGATTTTAATTTGAATAAGTTCAAATACACAGCCTTTTTAAAGCAAATGAAAACACAAAATTAAATTACCCTGATAATACACGAAAAAAATATCAAAGCCCCGGGGCTTTAAAAGTTGTCTACTTTGCCTATTTAATAATCCGGTTCTGGTAATCATTCGCAAAAAGTTTCAATCTTTTTTTTTTCTTCTCTGCGCGTAAATACAAAGCTCTACACCAGCTCCGAAAAGTCATGTAATCAGTGTGAACGAGAAAATGGCACTATGAGTATGAACTCAACGGAGGTGGCGGGATGAAGCATGCTTCACTTGCTCACTTTATACATGCATTTCTTACATCGCACCAAAAGTTGGCACGGAAGCTAATATATTGGGCCTCTCTGAAAAGTAACGTGATCAGTGTGAGAGAAAGAATATGACGTAATGACCATGAACTCAACGAGTCAATAGGAAAGCCGAATCAACCGAACCCAAGCACGAATCACTTGCTAAAATTTGCTTTCGCTTTGTGCTTTTATAATTTGCTTAAAATTGCACGATGGCTTATTACTCATGCGACTTGGTGTTTCGGCTCAGCTTATCAAAATTTTCCGCTCGTACCTCACTTCCCGTAATTTTCAGGTACGAGTTAACCACATCATATCCTCCCCTAGACCGATCCTTAGTAGCTGCGCTCAGGGAAGTTTAATTTCTCCGACGCTTTTCAACACATACGTTAATGATATTCCTAAGGCTAATGATTGTCACTTAGCAATTTTCGCTGACGACACCGCTATCCTCACCTAACATGAAAACCCATACGCTGTCATAAAACGATTACAGCAATATATCTCTCGATTACAGCTCTGGCTCGTCGATTGGAAAATTAAGGTTAATCCCAATAAATGTGCTTGCCTTCTATTTACCAAAAACCCTAAGGTTCCTGACTTACCCAATCTCCAAATATTTGTCCAACCCGTCCCCCGGGTATATCAATATAAATACCTGAGGCTCTAAATTATCTTTCAATAAGCACATTAGTGATGCAATTACAAAAGCTACTTACACGAGTCAAAAACTCGCTAGCTTAGTTGCTCGTTGGAGCACGCTTCCGATCAGGCACAAGCTTTTGCTCCGCAAAGCCATAATTAGACCGGTGATGTTGTACGGATCTCAAGTTTGGGGCGCTACATTCACATCAAACATCAGGAAGTTGCAAGTTTTCCAAAACAAACAACTCATGCATATTGTTAACGCACCTTAGTATGTAAAACGTAAATTCATACATGACGGCCTCAAAATTGACCCAATTTCGGAATTTAGTAAGAAAACCTCTATTAGATTCTTTGATAAATTACCCCAGAT
Organism: Araneus ventricosus; assembly: GCA_013235015.1. Taxonomy (NCBI): domain Eukaryota; kingdom Metazoa; phylum Arthropoda; class Arachnida; order Araneae; family Araneidae; genus Araneus; species Araneus ventricosus. Next base: position 536,917 of record BGPR01000286.1, read on the forward strand.
TCGAAACGAGTTGTTACAAAGACCTACCTACGATCCAGCTATCCCCAGTTCGAGGAAACGTCCAAGAACTGCGATGGATGTTGTCTTTGATAATTTCTCTACCGTCAAAAAGACGAAGGATTAATCCAGCTCCTACCATTACGGGTGTTTAATTTTTTTCTAAATTCCTTTTTGGCCTCTGTTAGCCATATTGTGCTACGCACGTTTTTCTGCACTACCCACCAAATCAATTTTTCCCCCTTTTGGTGCTGAATTGTATTTTTCTTTCCTTTTACCAAGCCGGCAGCAGTTTCTTTGTTGAGGATAGCGAGCAACGTAATTTCACATTAAATTTTCTCTTTCCCCCCATAACTTTGTTTCTTTCCTTTTATTTTCCATTTCTTTTGTAAGCAGCAGAGAGCATTTTCTTTTCTTTTCCAAATTATTCTAATTTCTTTTATCGCGCGGTTATGTCAACTTCTAAATTAAAAATTCCCTTTTCCAAATTATGATGTGGAGGTTGTGGAGGTGCAAGTGATTTTTTCTCACAAAACGGAACTCCGCAATTTCAACCACGTTGCCACGATGCACGAATCACTTGCGCACTTACGCACGTTTTTTGCATCGCGCCGAATATTTGCTGAGAAGCTAAATAATAGTGAAGGAAGGGCGGTTCAATATGAAATCCGTTCTAGAGCTCGTTCACTGTGACAAAGCAAACGCGATAGCTCTTCTGAAAATTGTCAAGAGAAAAGAAACTACAACACACAACTAGAGAGTTCCTGAGAAAACAATTTGCTTACTGAAACACTGCTTCACTTGCTTCGGTTGAATGCACACCACTGTCTTAAAGCACTTAAACACAGGCCTAACAGTTTCGTAGTAAGTACTCCATCTTGTTTCTGAAAGTCGCTTAACTGTAACTTCAACATTTGTAAGAAGGATCGTCCATCTGTGCGTAGAACCGGAAAAAAACAGTTACTTAAGCACCAGCACAGTTCAAAAGAAACGAGACAGAATACCCCCTCCGCACCGCACAATAATACTAAATCATTACAGCATCACATCGTTCACCCTCAATTTGCTGCAATTAGCGATTGTTAAAGCCCATGTAAAGTATTTGACATGTTATTTTATGTAACAAAAAGGCGCATTAATACAAAACCAGCAATTTTTGTCGCCCTCTCAGAGCTGGTACCCTGTGCGAGCCGCATCCGCCTTCCTACGCCAATGAATATAGCAAGCAAATATAAAGTTAGGTTACTTGAAATTTATCAACTATACCTTGAATTGAAAATACGATTAGAATTTAAACAGCTACATTGAAAAATAAAATATTGCAAATAGTTGTTAAAATTGATTAAACGACTTATTTTTAGCCTCTAAAATTTGAAAAATATTTATTACATGGTATTTTATAAATCATTGACTTAATTTTAATACAATAAATTCTCACTTTTTTGAAAATGCTGAAGTTTCACCAAAAATTTCACTATAATTAATATCAAATAATTTGCAATCATTCATTGCATTGATTTAGAGGATGTAGGATAAGCAATTCGCGAAAAAACATTTCAATAAAGTAATATAATATTTACAAGTTCAAATAAACTCCCTTCGTTGATAAAAAAAATTAATGATAAAATGTATAAATGGCATTTCTAATGTAATAAAAAATTCAGAGCTACAATTATATGAGGTTAAAGGAAGTTTAAAAAGTTGCGAAGAATAATACGAATTGTATAAGAAACAGTGGTAAGAATTAATATAAATTAAGCGATGAGTTCATATGTATATTCAAGAAAGGTTCGAAGAAGTAAGCAACACAAAATTTAAAATCTTATATGTACAATATGAGATTACAACTTATAAATCTTTTGAATACAATATGAAATAGAAATAATTTTTTCATAACTGTGCACATAATTGTTATTTAAAATTTTATTTAGTTTCTTCAAACTGCTCCCTTTAACAGTAATGAAAATATTTGCAGAGATCTAACATATCATGATTTACATAACAAATATTAGTTAGTCTGCAAGTTTGAACAGAGTATGGGGTAAATGGACCTCTAAATACGTTTCTGTCTATAACGAAACTTTAAGAACTAATGTGTGAGTAACAATAGCTTCTTGCAATAAAGGCTCAAAAGCAAGTTTTTGGCTATATAAATCTCAAATGATAAAAATAAGAGTAATAAAACATAAATATCATGTTTACAAAACAAAAAAAATCCTGATTTAAAAGCAAGACTAGAAAATATGGATTACTGTATACCTAGCTGGTAAACGAGATAAACAAAATCATGCTACTAGTATGAACTACATATGTCAGCTTTCAGAAAATCTTAGTTTTTCCCACATAGTGCTTTTTTGTCATAAAAAGAATATTTTCTCTAGCACTACTAGCTTAAAAACATTAAAATTTTTCGCGCTTGTTTAGTAATATCACCAGACTTATCATGGAGATAATCATATAAAAAAGAATTGCTTGAAGAAAGCTGGTAACAATAAAAATGCAATAGTTTCGATATTCTTACAAAGTTTATGTTCTGACTAAATACTTTCAAAAAATAATTAAAATTGTTTCCAAAAAACAAAACGCTTTTGTTCAAATAAGATATAGTAAAACCTGGAAGCTGGAAATTCATTTTTAATAGATTATTCAAAAAAATTAAGTTTGAATAATTTCTATGCTAGCAACATTTGGATTTTGGCATTATGCATATCTTGTGCAGTAAGAAAATTCAGCCACTCATGAAAATGAAATATGTCCAAAGGAGGGCTAGTAATTTGACTTTTTCAAACCTAAAGATATATTTTTGTCCCATTATTTTATTTATGTTATTTGTTCGGTAATATTTTTGTACCACCATTTTATTTACGCTATTTGCTCCGGAATAGCCTTGTATCACCATTTTTTTTCATGCCATTTGCTTGGTGAAATATTTTTGGTATTGCTTTGCGCTTCTATGATCTGTTTTTAATCAAATGTACCATACTTCAAAGAGTTAGCACTAATGGTTAACTTAAATCTCTAAGATATATTTAGTAATAAACCAGTATGCAGCTACAGTACAAATGCATGTAGAGTTTATAAAACTGGTTTGAGAGTCATAGAAATGAACTTAATTTTTTTAATTATGATGAAGTTCGAAATATTACACAACGGCTTCTTCCTATTACACTCGAAAAGTTTAATTTTTGTTTAAAGGGCGATTAAAAATCGATTAACGACAGATTAAGCTCAAATAAATTTTGAGGGAGCCTCTGGCTATACATTTAAAAACTACGCAAAGTGTAAAATGATTAGAAGTTAGGTTGAAAGTGAAAAAAAGACAGCAGAAATTTCAAAAAGTGTAACTAATTAGGGAACTGTTTTTAAAAATTGAAATCCATGTTTTACGTGAAAATTTTAAGAAAATTAAAATGCTTCATTTTCAGTCTGTTTAAATGTGGAATGAAGTAAAAATTGGCAGAAGGAACTTTGCAACTGAAAGAAAGAACAATGATGAAAGCATTAAAAAAACTCTTTTAAAAGTTCTTAGACTCTAATTAGAAAGAAATAGCCCAATTAATGTATATTTCATTTACAGTTTTTAAATCTAAAGCATAATTCGGTTCTCTCTTAAGTTCTAAAAATTGGAATGCTCTTTTCTTTTCAATCTTACTATTATCTTACTATACTGAAATGTTGATACATGGATGAAGCTTTATATCTTTTTCTTTCTTTTTTATGGAAATTATTTCTGATATTTAACTGTGAGTTATTTGCATACATTTATTTCTAGCAGAAGCAAGAGAGAAAAAATAGAAATGCGAAAAAGGAAAGTGGGTTAGTAAGAATATGTACATTTTTCAAAGATTTCGAAATATCAGAATGAATGATTCAATGTTTTTTTTTTTGCTAACTACGTGCTGAATTACATCTGCTATTGTGCTGCAACCTATTGTTAAAAGTGGGTAGAGGCTAAATTCAGCTGATCAATTAACTAATACTTATTGGCATAAATACATTGCATAGAATAATAGCATAATTAAAAATCAGAAATAACTCTTGTTTATTGTTCCATAAAGAGTTGTAGAGGTTATATAAAGTATTTTAATTTTCCTTCTCACCATATTTACAACAAGATTTTCTCTATTATGACTATTAAGTTCATTTCAAAGCGGTTTGTGAAGTCATGATAGAAAAGGAAATTCCTTTCCTTTTCTATTATAACTAATCAAACCGCTTTCGTGAAAGAGGTGAGGATGAAGGTTACAGTTTACGAATAACGGATGAGATAAAATTGCTTTTTACATTGTGTATCTATTTGAGCTTATATTACAATAAGGCAATTTAAGTATGCTTTCTAAATAAAAAAACCTCGTTTTTCATTTAACTGCACCATTTTTCTTCATAATTAAAATATAGTATTTTAAAAAGCTTGAATACATCATAACATAATTTAAAAAATTTTACCAGAGGTAAATTTTTCTTGAATTTTTTACACTCGCGCGCGAACCCTTTTCAGTCCCAATAAAGTTCTGAGATATCAATTTGGGGCCCAGAAGTTATTCCTTCATTCCAAGAATGCGTTTGCACAGGAAAACAAGGTATTTAAATGAAGCGTAAATTGATGGTAAATGAATTTTTTTCGATTAATACAGTTGAATGATAAATTTTAATGGATGTCTTAATAAAAAGATTTCTCAATTATTTGTGATTATTAATATTGAAAAATCTAATAAAAGGCTTCACGTCATAGACTTTGAGGCCCGAATATTATAAGAGTGCAGGCACATAATGTTAGAAGCTCCGTCTTAAAATATTCGTCAAATGTTCATTTTCTTTCACGTTAGATAATTCATTCTGTAAACATTTGTTTTCTTCATCTGAATATCTTTCTGAAATTACCTTGAAAATGCTCATAAAGTAATTCAATTCATATTGCATTAAAATACATATTTTTGAGATTATAAATAGTTATTCACATATTCACAATTACTTTTTATTCATTTTTATTTCTTTCGTTTTGAATATATCACATACAATAAAATAAGTTAGAATCTAATGATTTAAAATGTAAAACGCACATGTAAATTAATCATTGTATTTCATTAAAAGTGAAGACGTATTCAAAAATTTGAAAAGCGGTACTTTTTATATTTTTGAAAACACTTAAATTTTCTTAATTCCGGTACTGTTCTAAAATATTTCCGCTTCATAAATTGATAGGAATTGGGGTATCTTTCAGTTGAGTAACACGTTGAAGATGTTACAAAACACCATAAAAAATATGATGGACTCTTCTGACCCATTTTCTCTAAGAAAAAGTGAAAAATTTACAATACAACAACAATATTTTATCTATCTGTGTTAGAGGAAACAAATCCGAATTTCGCAACTTAGGAAATGGTAACAGTCAGACATGATATATGGTGTTTATCTGTTGCATTCGATACATTTATACAAAACTGACTTGTAACTAGTTTCTCTTACTGCAATAATTTTCCAGCTGGAATTTACAGTATTCCAAGGGCCTACAGCAGAATTCCACTGCTCTTCAAAATTATTACGTTATGTGATGAGTATTGAATTTAAGTATTTAAAAAAGTAAATCATTCTTACTGAATGTTTCAAGAAAACTTTTTAACTAAATGATTAAAGAAAACTGTAATACACATCAAAATCTGTAATCAACAGATTGATATCTGATTTGCATGCTTAACGTCCAATCTTAATACTACAAGAGATCTTTTTGGGACAAATCTTGTAAACTATTATTTTTTATTTATTATTTTTGAATATTTTGTCCAACCGACGACCTATCCCGCCCCCCCCCGATTAGTTTCCGATTGCACGCCGGTTATTGAGCTTTTCGGATTCAATTTGTGGAAATCTAATCGCTTAAGTTATAAAGATATATGAATAAAATTCTATCCTGTTGTATGTGTGTTATCGTGAAACGACATAAAATATATAATGCAAGAATTATTCAATACAATGCTTGTTTTCAAGATTGTAATGAAGCAAATACATTGTTTGTTTTATATATATAAAAACTATCAAATGGTAGAATAACTATTTTAATTTATTAAAATCTTTTATACATACTAAATATAATGTTAATAAAAATATAAACAATTACTGATTATAGATTTTTAAAAGTTAAAAATTGCGTTTTTAAATAAATTGCCTAATATTTTATTTTGAAATTTATTTGCAAATCTAGTAGCCACTAAATTGAAATACTCCAAGAAAGTGAGCAAAAATAAATCAAAAGATATTATTTAAATTTTGGTAGCACTTTAAGTTGCTGTCGGTATATGCATTTTAATAGTCAGCTGAAAGAACCAGTCAAAAATATGGCTTTCTGTATTTATCAACAGATATAATAGAAATTAGCTTTCATTTGCCTGCTCATCAAACATTTTTGCAAATGATATTTTAAAACTTCGAAAATATGTCCATAAAATACCCTTCCGTTTTATAAAAAGTAAGAATTCAACAAATAGCTTTTTATTTCAGATCCCACACTCAGCTTTATTTTAGCTGGTTTCTTTTCTTTTCTTTTTTTTAATAAATGTAATAAATACCGATTCATTGTTTTTGTATACATTATTGCACCTCTGACATATTTACAGTTTGGTTTTTAGACATGACTATGTTAATGATATTAGTTGTTAGTTGTTCTTTTCTTTGGTTTCAAGACGCAATAATGCAACGCCAAGAGCAGCTTTTTTCTGTACAAAATCTCAAAATATTTTTTTAGGTAAAGATATCTGATTTTGAAAAAGAAAAGAGTGCATATCATATTTCAGATTTGAATAAATCGAAAAGAAAAGAACTTGGGAATATTTTCTATGAAGAGGTAGACAGGTGTAGAAGGAATTAAGATCCGCTATAAAATCAATGTCATTTTTCAAAACTGGTAATTAATACTTTCCCTCATTTTTTTTTATTAAAATGCATGATCTTGAAACCGCGAAGCGAGGACGATTCTTTTTCCAGATACTGAAGGTTAGAGGAAAGTTCAGCTTTATAGCCTTCTTAATGGAAACTGAAGGTAGACTGAAAAGAAAGATAACTGATGGATTTATTATGCAGTACTCTGCAGCAGAACTTCTGCATACACAACAATATATATAAATAAATAAAGCTTCAAACATATATAACACACATTATGGATATTAAAGTAATCATTATATTAAACTTTCAGATCATCTTACGCATGTTGCAGAGTTTATAATGTCATTACGTATAAAAAAGTTTGGTACTTAATTAATATTATATATTTTTCATTTTTAAAGAATGTATCAACTTTTTAAATATTAAAAATTTGTAAAAGTATTAATCGATACATCGGATCTAGAAAAGTTCTTCCAATTCGAACAGATAAGAAAGCGTATTCTTAAAATTTAACCACTCAATTATTCAATTTCCTCTGCCTTCTAATTAGATAACGCTTTCTGTTTGGGGAATATGCTGTATTTTGATTAATCCAAAAGACCAAAAACACTTGAGTTATTTATGGGTTCCATGTAATTTTTGTATCGAATTATAACGCCTATTAGGGACTTAATTTTAGTTTGAAAATATGAGAATTGATGCATGTTCGCCGTTAGGTGATTAAGGCCAATTAAGTGATTGAATGTGTATAGAGAAATATGGAAGACTGCTTTATAAACCATATATGCTATCCGGTTCAATGCAATAATTCAAACTCTTTGATATCCGAATAACCAGATTAGACCATTATATCTAACAACTCAAAACGAAAAGTAAGACCAGATATTTGTACTATGGTATTATTGAATCTACTTATAGGGAATTATTTTGACTCAGCAAACATCTAAGAAATGCTTCAATGGTTAAGTTTTATTTGGAGGATGATTTGAAAGGTAACAAAAGAGAAACAGACAAACGACACAGGAACGACTGCAAATTTTTTTTCAGTATCTTGAATTCGAGTGAAACCAGCGAGAGTGTTGTCCCTTCAACTTTCTCGTATACTCACGAAAATGGAGCGTTTTGTGCTTAGCTGTAGTATAGTCATATTTTAGTGAAGAGAATCGAGTATGCATTTAGAACCTCTTTCATTTGACGGCTTGAATCCAAAATTCAATACAGATCTACAAATTTGGTATCAGGACTATATACAAAATTTCATTTATCTAGCTCGATGAGTTTAAGAGTTACTGTGTTCACAAACACACGGACCGACCAAAAGACAGACAGTCTACCCTTTGACGGATTAGGTTAAAAATATGACAAAGATTTACAATTCTGTTGTAAAAATTATATAGAGAAATTCATTCATTTAACTTTTTGCTTTTTTGAGTTATCGCTTTCACATATATACCATTAGACAGAATGACAGACAGTCGGGGCGAAAGTGAGGATTTGGCCCAGAACTTTTTATAGTGCTATAGTTGCGGTGATAAACACATATGCTAAATGTCACTTATCTAGCTCGTTGTGTTTTTGTAATTATTGTGTTCACATGTATGCAAACGAACAGAGAGATTTCTCTGAGACGGATTTCGTCCAAAATTTGATACAAATCTACAATTTAGATTTAAAGACCAAATATACCAAATTTTATTTGCTCAGCTCATTCCATTTGTTAGTTATCGTGTTCACGGATAGACAGATTTTTGGATTCGGGGAGATCTGAAACGCTGACATTCATCAAAATATCGAGGTCGGATGTTTTTTTACAATTACAATACTTTCTCTTTGTATACTTCTTGTACGAGAAAACAAAATGAACGGCTGTTTGATATATTGAATGCAAAATCGGGTTGCTGTGAGATCTATATAAAGCGAAGGGGGAGTTATTAAAGCTTGTAATTTTCCTTGGATGTAACAGCAATCTAGTACAGGGGTTCCCAACCTTTTTTCCCTCGCGTACCCTTTTATTAGTCCTTTTAATTTCACGTACCTCTTTATTAGTCCTTTTATTTTCGCGTACCCCCTACTACCATACTCCGTCTAACGATCTGTCTATGCAAAAGAGTTTTTTCAATAATGTTAAGGGCTTAGTTAATCTGAAGAGTCAAATTATTCGAAGCTTAATTAGTAAGTCTAAATTAGAAGAAAAACAATAAAAAACATACAACAGAGTGGTGCCTAGTAAAGCTACAGTTTTTGCGAAGACATTATTGATTCATGCATAATCGGTATTGATGAAGATAATGTAACAATTATTTTTACCAGGTTTCCTTTATCTTCCTTTTTTTCTTATTTTGAGCGTAGGCTTTAGATTGTGCAACATTTACTTTTCACACGACTTTGGGGAAACAAAATTCTGTAACTTTTTTCTTGTATTATTACTTTTTTATTGTATTGTCCTTATTTTTTCTTGTGTCCGCCATTACCGACTTTGATTTTGCGTACGCCCAGTTGGTCTTTCGCGTACCCCCAGGGGTACGCGTACCACAGGTTGGGAACCTCTGATCTAATAGATAGCAGTTTTTATGTAGTAGACAGACTTCAGTTAATATGCTGAAACAGTTACAAATTCAAATTCTAGTTTTTACACTACGTGGATGCAGTGAAGAGATAGAGAGAATTTGACAAACGCAAATGAATCTTAAACATATATGAAATCAATTGACGATCATAAGAAAGAGCTAATTTCAGAAAATTCTACTCTAACCTACAGTTTTGGTGTTAAGATCCATATTATAATTGAACATAACATCACACATAAAAAAGTCACATTACTCTATTACTGCTCATATTTCGAATCAAATCTTGAATGCACTAATTTAAGGATAACATCTATTCCCAAAAGAAAAAAAAACTATTTGATTTTCAAATAATCCATAGCTTATCATACAATACGGAGAAGATTGTGCAATTAAAATTCCTTGAACAGATAAACAATGAAAACAGAAAAATAAAACTCAATAATTATCCACCAGAAGATCGAACAGGTACTCAGGAGAAGATTTTCATATGAAATTCATTTAAAAAATTAATAACAAAAGAGAGAACCGACTCTGAATAATTATCTTCGAGAAACTTCGAGAACAAACGGATCTCTCGATTGAACAACAAGAAAACAAAGATATTTAATCCACGTCGTGAACCTACAAAATTTAACTTCTAATAATACTTTTACTCGAATTGATGAAACCGGAAGAGTTACTCCTCCTCATTTCTTCAACACTTTCAAACTATTTGAACAATTTCCGAACGATAATTGAAAGTGAACAATGTTGCAGTAATTGAGAATGAAACGCTGTAGGGCTTCCTTGTATTTGTTGTTGCTTGGAGTGACCTGAATTCCTTGGCGAGACCTTGATCATAAGGTCGTATATTCCCGTGTCCTAGACGAAGTCCCCACCCAATTTCGATTTCATCTTGAACTGGTATAAAGGCAACTTTTTGTTAGGTTTTGCTTTTCAAAACAAGAGTGAAAACAAGACAGAGGATTAAAACGTTTGAGTTTGTCCTGCTCTTCAAACGAAGAACATCTGCAGTTCCGTATTTTGTTTCATTTCAGGTAGGGATGACTGATATATTTGTTGTTCATTACTTTAGAAATTATGTTCTTTACTAAAAATTCTGTTTCATATTGTGCTTAACGGTATCTATAAAATAATTTTAAAAAATATATTATTTTCAAAATAATCTGTTTGCAAAGGCTGAAATTTAAAAATTATCTTTAAGATCCGATAAGTAATAATTACAAGACGTAATTAATAGTTAAAAATTAAGTTGTTATTTCCTTATGAATATCATCGTTATTAATTTCTTATTTTATTTCATATGGCTTCCTGAATATCTTTTGTTATGTGTTATTTCGAGAAGTGCAAACTTCAGAATGTTAATGTATGTTGTGCTTGATGATATTTATAAAATAATTTTTAAAAGGTAAGAATCTGAAAATATTCTGTTTGGAAAACTTTATATATAACATTCTTAGATTCTAAACTTCTATTTGCGTAGAACGATAATTACAAAAAGTAATTAAATGCTAAAATTTCACATTATTTTTATAATATTTTCTACATCTGTTAATTAATATTCATAAACGATTTCATGCACAGCGCGAGTTTTAGCAAAAGTACTTAAACATTCCTAAGACATTTTACTCCATAGACCTTTTTCTGTGCTATTGGCTTGGTAAAAAAATTAAATTAACCCAAAATATGTTAAATAATTAATTCAACATATTTCACACATAACGGTTTTGATAGCAAGTGAATTATTTATCCGCATTTTAACGCTGTTGAAAGACGGAAGGAACTAATTTTGATAATCAATTCAGAGATAATAACGTATTCTTATCAAAAGAAATCCTAAAATACCATACTCTTTTTGAAGGGGAAAATGGTATATTTTGAATGAAATGGCTAGATAATATACAAAGAATCCACTTTCACTGTTTGACGATTTTGCTCTTTTTTTAAAAATTAGGGCATTTAGTTACTTTTTTAAAAATAAATTGTGCACAGTTATTTGTGAAAATAATGTCTTAAAATATTTCCAATTAAATTTTCAAAACTATATAATGTGACGAATCAAACTCTCGTCTTCAAATAAGTATAATCACAATTCAGCAAATTAAAAAAAAAATAGAAATAGACTATATTTCAGACTCTAGACCTTTACCAATTCTTAAAACTTTTTTTGTGAATAAAACCCATAAAATTTCACAAAAGATTTGGTATTAATAAATCGTTTCATTATAAATTATTTTAGTAGATAAGAAGCAGCCCTAGATCTTCCAATAAGAGGATCTTCTATTTTGATCATGATCGCGCGCGCGCGCGCGATGCTATTGTTTGGTATTGTCACTTGCCAGATCACGAAGTTATATTGAAGCAAAAATACATTAAAATCAGGCGAATATTAAAGTAAAATAATTTTAAAGAATGATTCAGTTAGGCGGGGAGGGGGGCAGAGTAAACAGAATAGACGAGGACAATGTGCGATCCTCAATCGATAAACTTTTAACTTTTCCAGCACGCTTCGGAGGCAAGAAAATTCCCTTTGCCCCTGTAAATACGCCGTTTTGTCATATATATTAAGCGTTATATCAGAAAGTTTGCTTCTGTGATCAATGCAACTCCTAATTCTTTTTCCTCTTACGCTAATGCGTCAGAGCGACAACAGGATCTCACGTTAAAACTCTGATTACAGGATGGAAATAATAATTAATTTAACTTATGTTTGCTGCAGAGTCATCAAATTGTTGATTGCAAAAGTCGAAAAATTTTACGAAAAAAGAGACGATAAATTTTTGAAATAATTGCAGGAGTTGCTACAGTTCTGCAACTCCAGTGGATGAGTCGCTAAAATATTGCCATGATTGCAGGTGTAGAAAGATGTCTATTATAAAGATTTGAAATTGCTGTTATAAATTTAAACGTGAAAAGTGCAAAATACCTGTCCCTTTGATGCTTGTGTAAGTTTAGCATGAAAATCTGGTACTCACTCTTTTAGTCATAATATTTACAAAATTTACTAAAATGCATTGTTAAAGAAAATTTTAAAACTTTAGCAGAATCAATGTATTTTAATGCCATTTTTGTGAATTATTTAATTCATATAAATAAATAGTTTTTAAAATGTAAAACAGAATTAAAAGAGGAAATGTTACATAAATAAAAAAACACGCATACTTGGAATTTGTAAATATAAATAACAGCAGTTTTAGGATATAAAATGTAGTGATGTCTCGTCTATTGAATAACAGCATCCTCTCATTTTATTTCAAAACTTTATTGATTAGTTTATTTTGAAAAAAATGTTGATTTTTTTTATTGACAGTTCACTATCTTATACAAAAACAAATAAAATCATTTGTTCGTCATATCCTGGGTCGCAATTAACATGAGAAAACAGATTTTTATTACAGAAAGTCATCACGTGCGCAATGAAAAACATGAGTTGCAGGAGAAGTAGTATTGCATAGCTAGGAATTGCTCTCAAATTCGCTTAGTGGACGCATAAGTAAAAGAAAATTTATTATTTTTAAATTTTTTTTGTTATTATTTCCAAGCAATTTCAGTTTAGTAGAATTATTTAAATTTTGTCTTTATTTCTATTGTTATCATCGAGTTATTCCAATAAAGATAGGCTACTTTTCATGGGAAAAATAAACATATTTTAAGTACTTCTTTAGAGCGGTCCCTCAGTCAGGGCCGTCTTAGCAAATTTCAGCGACGTAGGCTAAAGTGATTTCGCGTGCCATCATCAGAACTATAACTAGGAATTTGAGCGCCTATGATTTCGAACAAATATATCTACCTAATAAAATAACTGAGGAGCAAAAAAAAAGTCACTGTTCTATGATTCACAGTCACAGTTCTGTTCGCCTTACTATTTTGCAAATCGACACATATTCAAAATAGGATTTTGAACGCCAACTACCGCCACCCCTAATCGTATAGACGATTAATTTGAACAGTTACGTTATAAAAATAATAAATGTTCATACATTGGCTTTGTATGAATATTTTTTGAATTGATATACATGTTTATGTAAAATTACAAAATCGATGGCTGTCTAGTTAAAAGCTGTAATCATATTTTTACTTTTAACATATTTAAAATCAACCCTATAAAGGGCCATTTTTTTCCAGTAGAAGTATAAGAAAATAACTTTGTGATTGAAATTAATTTAAGAAAAAAAAATCATTTAGCTTATTGGATGAAATTATTTTTTTGTTAATTAATTTTATTAATAAATAATTAGTCTCCAAGTCAGGGCACTTCGTTATGGTTTTAGATAAGAAATTGGAACATCCATGTTTTTGTTTCATCGAAAAATTATGCAAGAACTTATGCCAACCTTAAAAAATGCATTTAAAAATTGATGAATTTGGTGGTAAGTATACTTACCACGGCCTTAGAAAGGGTTAAAGTTAAATAAGATTTTTGGTTCAAAATTAAAATAAAATCAGTATAATAAATTTTTGGCGCCCCTGGGCTACAGCACAATTAACCCATGGGATAAGATAGACCTACCTTCAGTGTTTACTGGGAGCAGGGCAAACGATTTATATGCGCTAGCGAAACATACTTTTCGATACATTCACATAAATATAATTTTCTTTTCGTGTAAAGATGTAATTAGCTAACAAATCCTATGCATTTAATGTTGTTACAATGCAATTGAACATCTCCCTTTTTGGAGAGAAGATGTATTCCAGCCGTTGTATCAGCAGCACTACTTGTTTCTGTATTGACGAGCCACTACTGACAAAGTTCTAATTATTTAAATTCCTTATTTCCCAGTTTTCAGATTTCATTTTCTGCACGTGATAAAAAAATACTCCTAAAACTGGCCTTCACAATTTTAAAGAAACTAAGGTCACCCTAGTCAGTAGATATTTCGATTTTCAACTAGCGAAACTAATTGGTAGTTAAGTTCCACTTAGCACGTCAAATGTATTAACAAAACAAGGACGTGTCATTTAGCAGTTAAAAAAAACAATATGTTAGTTTTTTTACATGACTCTCAGCTTATTTACAAGTAATCTCAAACTTTCTTCTTTGCCATAGTACGTAAATTATCCCCGTTTCTGTTAATAAACTTATTTATTTAAGAATAAAATAAGCGATAATTTAGGATATTTTGATCGAAGTAAAATCTCAATAAAAAGTGTTTAATATACATTTCTTTTACCTACATATTTAAATATTTTATTTATTCCTGATTAATCATTATGAATTAGTTGTGAATTAGTAAAAGATGAAAAATACTAGCAATGAATGCATTAGAAATAAGGATTAAACTATTGCGTGTAGATTAAAAATATTATATCACATATGTCAAGTCAGTAATAGGAAATAGCGTAAATCGAAACTACACTTATCGAGATCTTGTGAAATATTATTTTATCTGTTCAAGTCAGCAAATCTGTTTAAGGAGAGATTTTTACCTGACCTAATATTCTTTTCCGCTTATATTTCAAAGCGTACAAGTTACTGTTGTCGATTTCTATCATAAAATCACAGAAGTGGCATTCTTTACGGAAACGGGTATCTTTATAGAACAATCAGTTTTTAACCAAAAGTGATACGAAGGAAGTATTATTTTCATTTGACATTATTTATGAAATGTGTTGAATGATTTTTTTTTTGTGAAAAACGAAATTAAAAACCAGACTTTCATGCAATAAACTATTAGACTGGAAATCAATACAGAGTAAATTATAAAAAGCAGTATTATTATTACAACTATGATGCAGCAAAAAACATTTACAAGAAATATTCCTTAGACTATATAAAAAAATGCCTAAACTTAGCCTCAGGAATATTTGGGTCTCTTTTGTATGAGAAATTGCTTCAGTTAATTATTACATTAAATTGTGTACTGATAATAACATGATAGGTTGGTTTTTTTTTCCCTCTTTGTAACAAATATTTAGTTGTCCTTTTTTTGCTGAATACTGTCTACTGTGCATATTTTCTTGCTATCTCTGATACTTGATAGGATTATAAAATGATATTTATTAAAAATTGCTATTCATTTCCCTTGTTTACAGGAACTTCTCATAATGCAGCTGTTACCTTCGTTGATCATTGGTAAGTCCGTCAATATCATCAAAATATTTTTATTTTAAATTTTATTCATTAATTTTACGAAAATTCTATGCAATCTAAATCAACGCAATTATGCATGTTCAATCAGTTTTCTGTTTATATTCCGATTGCATACTTCCCAATGAGTTAATTAACGTGACGTCATAGTCGTACAACTAATGCAATTGCGTTTGTATTCTAACATTTAACTGCATGCAGTCTTACGCTGTGATGTGAACAAACGAGCGTCCTTTTTTCTTCTGTAAGATGCGAAATGAACCAAAATTAAATTACTGCGGCACGTTTGACGTGTATCACGTAAGAATGAATTGACTCCATTTAAATAAACTTGTTCTTTACTTTGCGATAGCCAATTCTATTCTTTGTAGCAAAAGAGGGTTATAAAATACAACAGTTGAATGTATGTTAAAACAATGCCATAAATATTTTCAATAACTATTAAAGTGTAAAATAGTAATTTCATTTTTTTTAAAAAAACGAGGTTAATGTTTCCCTACATCTTTGCATTTTAAATATTCCTGGAGAATAGTCAAGTTCTGCCATCATCGTTTACTTAGTGAAAAAACGTTGCTGGTTCAGTGACACAAAACAGAAAACGGAGGAATGAAAAAAATTGAAAAAATGAAAAATGAATAAATAAAATATTAAATAAATAAACAATGTATAAATAATACATAAAAAATAAAGAATACTATATTAAATAAATAAATTATGACATTCGTCTACGTTTTAAGAAATGATACAAAAATATTTTTATGTAGATATAATTTAATTTGAAAGAATTATCTCTTGCAAAACAAAATTTTTTTAACTAAGCTGAATAAGCAATATTACACAGCGTAAAAAAAATTGCAGAACTAATATTTTAAATGGCCTTATTATTTTTCTAAAAACAATAAACAAGACTGTCAGTATGTAAGGAAGTTGGGTGCTTTTTAATGGTTAAAAGTTTAGAATTTCTCTCTGATATTCCTTTCAAATGGATTAGCATTTAAAATATTAAAATAAACTAATTCCATGAAAATAATTTTGCATTTTGGAAGTAATAATTATTTCAGAAATAACGATGAACTTCTAGTGATCATTAATTTAATTTATCCTTTATATGCATATATAGAGAATGAATAAATTAATGATCACTAGAAGTTCTTCATTTATTTCTAAAATAATTTCTTAATTCAATTATTAATTGTAAACATTTTTCAGTTTCCGTCCTCAGTTCACTTGGCTACTGTCAATTCTTTTACAATTATGAACAAGCCGAACCAGATGGATACCAAACAGGATCAAATTCTCCTATGGAAGTAAATGAGCCAGATAGAAAAGAAGTACGAACTGTTCCGGAGAGACCTCAAAGAGCCAGCACTCAACCAGTTGCAAGCGAAACACAAGATGCACAACCACAGCGCCCAAGAATAAGGAGATACAGAAGAATCCTTAGGGAGGGCGAATATATACAACCACCTCAACCGCCAACGGTATACAGACCGTCCATATTCGAAAACATTCGCCTAGGAGAAGCACCAAATGGAGTTTACATACCTCAGGACTCTCTACTCAATGTACTAAAGAATCCACGTTACAATAATGAAATACCTCAATATCAGGCTCCTCAAAGTGTCCCACAATACAACAGCTATCAGGGACCAAATTTGAGAAGTAACGAACCAGAATACAAATTCTTTGTAGAACCACCACTAAGTTTCCAATCAAGGCCACAGCAAAATACAGTATCTAATGTAGTACAGCCAAATGCACAATACGCTTCTAGTTATCCAGTAAACACATCTCCGCAAGTAAGAAGCGATGAATCTATTGAGAACGTTCCACGTCGACGAGTAGCACAAGCAAATAGAAGAGTTCAACAAAGGCGACCTACACCAGAGGTTGACATCGATGCTTTAAGAACATATCCTGATGCCATGCCATACGATCTACAAAATACTGCTCCTGAGGTAATGATAATTAGTTAAATGCAAATTATATGCCTGTTAGAGAATATTTTGAATACTGAAAAGTTGGTGTATTTAAGTTCTGCAATTTAAACTCTTCAGTTTGTTATGAAAATTTTTAAATCAGTAAATAAGGTTTAATCAAACTGCACCAAATGATGCAATTCAGTAACTCGCATATGATTTAACATGTCTAACATTTGTTGGAGAAAGATTCAAATAATTTTTAAATCACGTAAAATACTTATATTTCAAAAACTTTATGAATATGTTTCATATTTTTTTAAGAAAAGGATACCACAATAAAAGAAATTGCAATATAAATTCATTACATTTGGAGAAAGAAACGAATACTTTAACTTCATAACATATACTTCAGATTAGCATTTTTTCGAACTTGTAACATACGAACTAGTGTATTTTTACGAATGAATTCTAAACATCATTTATTGGATAACTAGTGTAAATGCTAATAAAATTCTTATTAATTATCTTTTTTGAGCACAGGTACAAGCTCATGGAACAGTAAGTCCATTACTCATGTATCTCTATTTATCATTACAAGCTACAACAAATACTTCTGGGACATTTACATGATCAGCTTAATAGAATAACTGAATACGCTATAACTACCGCACACATTCTCAAAAATATCTCGTAAATTTTTATAGTAGTATATTGTGTATCAAATTTAAAGTATTCTCAAATAACCTTTCGTTATTACCAAGGAAAAAAAATTCATAAATTATGTTATCAACGTTTTACTTTGAAAACGGAATTTATTTATTTATTAAAGTCTTAAAGATACAAGTTAGATTATTTTATTTTATGAATATTAAAGATATTTTCCACGTATGAAATTGTATTTAGAAACATTTTATCTACATTTCAATTTCACATTTATGAATGTAAATTGTAATGCAACATTATTTAAAATTTTAATTTCAAATTAATTTCTAAATATCTTTCTGTTAAACTGAGTCTTTGGCTTTAAGAATAAAAGCTATGTTTTATAATTTTAAAAAAATAATAATAATTTTAATTTAATTTATAATTTTAATATAAAAAGTTCATAATTTTAAATATAGAATTAATGGTGCATGCATATTAACCTTTATATATTTTATGCTCAAAGGAATGATTTTAATACACATTTATAATGCAGTAACAAAGCAGTAAATTTTTAACCCATTAGGTACAACCAGTGACTCAACCAAGAAGCGTATCCAGAAGCTCTCGAAGACGAACAAGAGTACAAATTTACGCTGAACCAACCCAACCACCCCGACACTATGGACCATCTGTGTTTCAAAACATAGGCCTAGGCGAGGCTCCAGATGGAGTGCATATACCTGAAGATTCTTTGTTAAATATTCTGAGAAATCCATCAAGAACACAATCACGGCCAAGATATTCAGCACCAGATTTGCAACCGTCCTCTCAAACGCAAAATGGAGCAGATATGTCCCCACAGAACTATTTACAACCAGCGACTGTAGAAACACCAGAACCACCGCGAACTTCCAGACGTCAGTCGCGGCAGAGAGCTCGTGCTTCCAGAACATCACTGAGGAACACAGAATCTCAAGCTGACTATCCAACCAATAATGAAGATCACGATTTTATGCGTACAGTTCCTGCATCTAGTCAAAATCAGCGCAGGAGACAAACCAACAATGAGGATTCCACTGTAAATCGTAGACAGAGGGCAAATCAAGCCCAACCGCGGCAGTCACCTCGTCGCCAACAACGCGTACAGCCCAAACAATCAGAGGTGAGCTACGTCTGATTTGTCTTGAAATTTTAAAATGAAAGACATATTTAAGTAGCTCGATATAAATTATATTTGAAATATAAGTCACTAAAAATGTTTTGAGAATCAGTAAAAAATATGTATAATGAAATTTTCTGATTTAAATTATTCTTTTTAACTATTTAAGTAATATAACATGGCCAGCAACCATTTTTTAAATATATGGTATATGTGTATAATAGGAAAATGTATTTTTCACGCTTTGTTATACTGCGCAGTTAAGTGGTTTTTATAGAAGGTCTTTCATAATTTAGAGAATAACAGATCATCCAAAAGAATTAGTCCTGTAATTTAAAACAAATTCATTTTTCATTCGTGAAGAAACGCAATATTTATATGTGAGAATCGATGCACAATAAGGAACTCCTCCAACTTCTGATATTCTCTTTGAAAAGGAATCTGGCTTTACAATCACCGGAAATAGTTCCAACCGATATTAGTTGTTTTTCTATCCCCTAAAGCAGTAATAATATGATAGTTTTTTGAAAAATAATCCAAGAAATCAAAATAAAATTTAAAAATACAAATATGGAAAAAAATTACTTCGTTGATTATATAAAATATCGTTTTCTCTAAATTTTTAAAGGAAAATGTACTTCCTCTGATGCGCTTTCCAGTTCTTAAAACTTTTTTAGTGACAGCAATATTTTTATAAATATATATTTTTTCTCTGTATTTCTGAAAGAATATTTATGGAGAGAGCTGTTCACAATGACAACAGAATGATACAAAGCAGATTTTAACGAGTTGGTTGCCACGGTAGGGTTTAGTTGACTGCTCTGTTATATCATGACTCTTATGCATCAATCCAAGCTGGCCAAATTAAAGGGATTTTTAACTCTTTAATAGGCAGATGTAGACAAGCTTCTATGAGAGTTTTAGAAAGCACATATTGTTTCTGTGCAACAAGTGATGTTCTAGAAGACATTCAACCGAAAGCTCAAAAGAGTGAACTGGCAATTTTTTCACACTTGCTTGCTGTACCCATGAAAATGGACACATATTATAATTCATATTCATCACCTATATACAAACATTAAAACTATTTACTCCCTCGCTGAACACCAGCAAAACAGTTTTACATACAATAAGCGATCAGAAGATATTACTCATTAAAATTTCATTTTACCTGTACGAGCATTCTGAAACTGCTAAAAGTTTGCTTGTGCAAGTATATTTAACAAGAGTGTTCTTTTATTTACGCCATTACTCTTTTATTTATACAGAAAAAGAAAGATTAAGAAAGTGCGATTTCTTTATATTCGTTTCATTATTACAGTTTAAATAAAATGATGAAAATGAGGAATACTTTTTCTTGTGTTCTTTGAATACTATTATTTATCGAATTTCCAATAAATTGCACTTTTACTTAGTTATAATGATACATATTTGTTCCAGTTACCAATGGATAGCTTCGTAAATATTTTCAGACAAAATTTATGCACATTTCTATAAGCGTTTCCTAAACAGAACGTCGCAAAGCATTTGCGTTATCTTTTTATTAACACACGGGACTTGGACCATTTTACTTATCAGACATTTTTATGAGTATTTTTCAAACGACACGATTCAGTATAATGCTTATGTGTAGTGTCAGAATAACATCAAAATCGCCAACATAGACCGCCTTCTTAACCAAAGGCTTACTGTTATTTTCAGAAAGTTGAATTTAAATTATAAAAAAATGTTTCAGGTTTGATCTCTGTGAAATCAACCAGAAAGCAAGGGTTGAAAAAAGTTAATTTAACTTACACTAAATTACACTGACATTTTCAGCAGAAAAACATTCGCGTGACAAAGTATCAATACGGGTTACAAAATATATGCACTTGTGACACTGATCTAGTCTTTGGACCATTGTATAAACTTGTTTTTCATGGACCTTGTGAAGAGCTGGACAGCTTCTCAGCACCATATCAGGCCAGTAGCACCTGCCATGTCATAGCACTGTCTTGCATGATGGCACGCCTATTGATGAATTCGTTAGAGCAAGGACTTGTGAGATAATTAGTACTTCCAAATCTTATTCTTAGAAACATATTTTCTTAAGAGTTGCTTGCTTTGGGAAAACTTATTTACAACTTTTAACAATAATTACATAATTGACAAATTCGATTGTGTACGACACTTTTCGAAGCATGGTATCATGTAGCCCCATATCACAATTGGAAAAATTCTGGTTACTTTGACAATCATTTTTAGAACACAGAAAATACATACATTTTGAGGGTTTCTTTTGGCATGAAACAGGAGTTTTTAGATAAACTCCTAACCATGAAGCACAGTAATGTAGACTTCGAAATAGGAAGTAAAATCAGGCGAATTATATTTTACTCTTGACCATTATACTGAATACTAAATTATCCCTGTTCCATTATATCTAGCGTTGCTATACGTCCCGTATATACGGGACTGTCACCGTATTTCACTGCTCAGTCCCGAATTACATTTTGTCCCGTTTTCTGCCTAAACTCTGCGTCGTTATAATTTTAAAATGCCTTGCAATCAATTTTATAAGTATATTAAAGAAGAAAATGAAATAATTCAGAAAGTAAAATCAACTTAAAATATGACTGGGCTAAAAAGGATTAGCCTCGCATCATTATTATTCTACGTGTTCATTTTATTGTTCTACGCGTTCGTTTTATTAAATTGCTTAAACTTTAGTGATTTTTTAAAAATAAACCATTACCTACCCACACACTTTTTTTCAAGTTCATTTATTTTGCTACTTTTTTACCCACTTTTGTCATTTTTATTTATTTAGCACCTAAACGTCCGGAATCAGTGCTTGGTAATTATGGCAACCCTAATTATATCTCATGTGCAGAACATAAGAGCTCCATAATGGAATTAAAAAGAGAATAGTTATTACTTAAAACTTTCATCTTGGTTTAAATGACAAATAGTAAGAAGGTGGTTATCAGAGAACCTTGTAAAATTTGACTCATTTAAGTAACACTAATTGCTTTACTGGCGTTTAATTTAATTTTCAGATATTTTGTCCTGATTTGCATGTTGCAAATCTGTGTTTTATTATACATACTGAATTTGCCTTGCGCATGTTTCTTTTCTATAAATGTAATAAAAATGTATATTTTTTCATTAGCAGCTGACAGAAAACGAAGTATCGACACTGTCCACGAAATCTTAAAAAAATATATGCAACCAATTCCAATAAATATTGTGATTTTATTACAAAAATTAAAACAATATCTGCAGAATATGATCATCAGATCTACTCGTTAACACGTTCGAGGATAGTAAATATTTTGATGAGCTGCAAAAACCGACAGGCGGTTTATTAAGCCCGCTGGATACATCAGATGCTATGGAAATGTTAGGCCCCTTTCACATTATGCGGTTTCAACCGTTACGGCGCAAAGTTGTTTACTATTCTGCCGTGTCATGTTTGCTTTCACACTTGACGATTCGCGCCGTCAGTATTTGAGGATAGTTTCTCATTTCCTAGCTGTTTCTGTATGGATCGGAAGCAAGCAAAAGCAATATGGTCTTGCACCTATCAATCAAAAGAAACGAGACTATAATCACCTCACTTTTGGAAGAACAACGGGCAGATGAATGTCCGAATGACTGTAGTATCTTTTGATGAATTTCACAACCGAATGAAAAATTATACTCTGCGACTAAATACTAAAATTTGGAAATGCATTCAACTGACAAATATGGTAGCTGTGACTCTGAAGTAACTGTGTTGCCCGTTAAATCATACGTAGGGGTGAAATGTCCTTCCTCTGATGTGAGGCGAAAGTTTGGAGAGGGGGTGCCAGCTCAGGTGTCGTCCTCGTCATATGACCACGGTTCAAAATGACGAGGTCCGTCCTAAAATAGCCCTCGTGTTGCTTCAAAACGGGACGTTAATATAACTAAACAAAATTGCAAGTAACTGACACTTATTTTTAAATCTTAATCGTTTGTGTTTAAAACATAAAGGGTTATAGCACCTTTAACAACGAAAAAGCAATAGCGAAAGTGCGAGTGTTCATTACTTAGCATAAACTTATAGATTTAGTAATTACCATAATTACATAAGATAAGTTCCTCCCTAGATATGGATTTTTAAAGTCAGTGTAATAATTTTAAACATTGCAAATGTATATATTAATAATATATTACGTAAATCGATTATACATAAGTTGTGGAGCATGGATTTCATTTGCGCGCGGGATTTAAAAAAACTAAGCATCCCAATGCAAACAAATGTTATGAAAATTCCGTTCGAAATATCGCAGCTTTAAAATAATTTAACATGGTAAATATTCAGATATGTTTTAATTACTTTTTATGACGTTAAAATAGTATACATTTTTCTTGAAAATTATATGTAAGATACCACGCACTGAAAAAACTATAACGCAATGCTTTGATTTTGTATGTTTTTTCATTGTGTTTGCATAAACATAGCATGGAAATTTCTGTGTGTTTGATGAACAATATTTTAAAGATCCTTCTCTTAAGCATTTAAAGTATATATCACTGACCAAACATCTCTTTATATTGAGATGAGTTTTGACTATATCTTCTCAATTATTTAAAGTATACTCATGTGCAATACCATGATATATTCAGAATGATTTAAATTTTCAAATAAAATCATAAAAAAATAGAAAACTTTAATGGAATCTCTACAAAGAGTTCAAAATACTGAAGAATTCTATAAGACTGTCGGAATTACTTATAAAAGGTATAAAGTTTCTTGAAATTGCAACTTCAGAAATAAAACATATGTTGTTATCTTAGAATTCAGTCATGATTATTAGACACTACTATCCAGATTTAAATTAACTTATATTAAATAGTATATAATTAGTTTCCAATACCTTACACATGGCCGTCTTATCCAAAGGGAAAATTAGTCAGAAGAACAGGGCGCTATTGATCCAAGGGAATAATAAAAACTTTCTATACTGATTTTGAACCGAAAAGATTTATTTAATTGTAATTTTAAATATGATATACAATTTTATATGTTATACAATTTTAAATGTTATAATATGGTATAGAATATAGTTAATAAAATAACTTAGGAGAATATAATGTTATTATAACATTATAATGCATTGATGAATTATTTTTAGCTAGTTATTTTGTTTGGGCCATAACAATCAGTTTCCTAGTTAGGGTGCTGATGGAGCGGCTAATTACTCTAGACGAGAACACTGAAATATCTTAAGACGGCCCTGATCTTACACGATATAAAAATACATAAAATTCGTTAGCATTGGCATATTTCGAAATAAAATAACTAAATTTTAAATATGAAAAAATAACGAAAACATTAAAAAATTACCCAGCCAATACTCAAATTAAATGAAAGTGCGTTCTATAATATCAATGAAATCATTTAAAAATGACAAAGACAATAGTAAATTTAAATTTTGAAGCATTCTATAAAAATAATAGAATCATTAATTAACTGCAAAAGCTTCGAGAAGGCAAAAAGAACAAGTGACCTTGTGAAGGTGACGGACGGCAGACGGATGAAATTCGCGCAGTCTGAAAGCGATAGCATAATTACATACATTACTACTAAGACGAAGTCGTTACGGCGCTGTTTTATTCAGTCGCGCATGCGGCTGTTTCAAACCTCAACAAACGACCTCAAACCGCGTTCGGCTAATGTGAAAGCTTCCACTCATTTCTTCAGTTTGCCACCAAGAGGCAGCCTAATGCATTCTTGCCGTAATGGTTGGAACCGCATAATGTGAAAGGGGCCTTACACTTCTAATTTGCGCACGTGCCATCTCAAGGAAATTTTTAAATACAAAAAAAGGGAAAACAAAATGAAAATACTCAATGAGCCAGTTAGCCATTACCAAAAAAGAAAATTGAAAAGGCTAGTCGTTGAAAGGACAACACTAAAAACATATCCCGTGAATACAAGAATGAAATGCCACTCTTTAAAAATAAGTTAATACATGTGATAAATTATATTTTTAAGCTAAACCTTAATTCTGGTCCATTCATATCTAATGCTTTTATTCCAGTATTCATTATTACTGGCTTATTATATTTTAAAAGCAAATATAATATTTACGATTGTGAATTTAAATGACAGTATATGAATTCAATTTACCAGGTGAATCCTACATTTTGCAGTGATTCATATTTACAGAATCATCCTCCCACCATTTCCCTCTTTTTTTCCAATTGATTTTGAATAATTTACTGATTATAAACTTATTTTTTTACAAAATTTTTGAATTGAGATTTAAGTAAAGAAATTTCAGCTAGACAATTAATGTTTTTAATAAATGAATTTTAACAGAAAAGTTGAGTTAAAAATTACATTTTTTAATAATTTTTTCCACTCTCATTTATAAAAATTTATATAATGTTTTGTCTAGAACGCAAATGAGTTTTCACATTGAATGTCGATATATTTTGTCTGCAGAGAGAAGAGTGACAAATGAATGCTACTCTTTATATTCTCATGAGGCCCTGAAAAAACTGGGATTTGAAGCTACGAAGGACAAACTGAATACAAACTTTCTAGAAAGAAATCCGGAAAGAGAAAGAATTGGGTATCTCTCACCCCTTTATAGCTTGTTTTTAGGGATATGTTCATTTGAAAAGAGAACCAGCGATAGTTTCTCCCCTCGACTTCTTTAGTGTTATGTTTATCTTCCAAATTCGTGACTTTCTTAAAATTATTAGCTTAGATCGTATAGTTGATTTCAAAAAGTAAGCAAGTTCCGAATAATACAAAAAATTTATTTACAACATATTTACAATACCGATATGACAATATAAGGTAACATTAGCCTGGGTGGTGAGCTTTTATATTTTTAACTCAAATATCTATCGGGGTCTGCTGCTATATTTTAATGTTATTGATTGCAAAAAATTAATAAAAGGAGTGACTTATCTGGGACATAGGAGTGCAGTCGGGGGCGTTTTATCACGATGGCATGTCATTATCATCAGGCCGAGTTGCGTCGTTTCGATTTCACTTTTTATTTCATCTACAAACAACGTTCATACTTCTTCGCCGGCTACCAACTTCCCTTCTGTCTTTTTCTTTTTCATTCACTTTTTCGTCCTCCTCAAAAAATCGCCAACCCCCAGTTTTCCTCTTTTGGCATTCAGCTTGGTCCAACACTATCCGCTGTTATTGGCTGACTTCTTCATAATCCGTAGCCATAGTAAACATGCGCCAAAGTTGACAAACTTTTTTTTAATTGCAACCTTAAGTCACTCACCGGATATAATCCGCCGATTAAATATTTAATGAGTCATGTACGTATTCAATTTCTCACCAGCCGACTTTACAAAACAAAATGGCGAATCTTCTAAATATTTCACACAACATTAGTATACTTCCACAATATGGCATGCTTTAAGCAGCTTCATCGTATAATGAAGAGCGTCTAGTATGCATTTTGGAACAGTGGCTTTTTCTTTTGACCGCTTCACACATATTTACAATGGTAGTGTAAAGATCACATACTAAAATTCATTACTCTAGATTAATGCATCTCTAAGTTATTGCTTTCACATACAGACGAAAAGACAGACTGACAAACAGTCAACTCTTTGGTGGATTTGGTTCAAAATTTGCTACAGATCTACAATTTTGGTGTCAAGAACACATACCAAATTTTCTCCAACCAGAACTTTGCGTTTTTGAGTTATTGTGTTCACAGATAGACCAGTAGACAGATATAGTTCTAAAATGTCTTTTTCGGACTCGGGGAATATCTAAAACGTGAAGATTCATGAAAATCTCGATGTTGAATTTCGTTACGATTACAATACTTTCTCTTTGTATACTTCGTAAACGAGAAATAGAAAAGAAGATTGTTGATAATATTTCGTTAAAAATTCGTGAAATTAGATTTATATATAGGATCAACTGAAATAATCCGCTATGAAGATGATAAAAATATTAATTGTTAGATTATCATCGCGCATTTTGAAGCTATTTAGTGAACTTCTGAAAACTGAGCACGAATACAAAATTGGTACATACGGCAGTTCTTTGTTGAAATCAAAATTTGAAACAATGATTCGCTGCTGGTGAAACTGAGACGTTAAATTCAAGATACCACTGTCTTAGAATAGCAAAAATAGCATATTTACGTCTGTATTCGCCAACCATGGTTAAACAATGATCAATGGTTAAACGATAGTCAACGGCCGTTTTGGCATTCTGACCGCCAGACCAGTTGTCACATTACCCCCTTTTGACGCGAGTTTCTGACCGGGTGAAATCGGGTGCTCAAAAATGTGAACAACTGTTTTTCGCACCCCCAGATGAGTCGATTGCAAAATTGTGCTGAATTACGATGGAGAATTTCGTCAACAAAGATGTTAGAATTTATAAGATCTAGAATAGAAAAGCCCTGAGATGTCTGTGACGCTGGTTGGAGCTTAAAATAACCCCGCCCCTTTTATCTGCGTCATTATTGAAAGAGCAAATCGAATAACTGTATAATAATATTACATCAACTTTCAACAATGAAAGAGAAACAAGCAATTAAATATTTGTTTAAACAATGAAAACAGTTTGAATTTCGTTGCAACAATGAAAAGTATTGTTGTAAATTATGCCAAAAATATTTTTTTAATTTATTAAAATTAGAGAAAAAGTTTAGAGCAACTTAATTGATATCATTCAAAAGGTAATTTTTTGTACTTTCAGATGGCGTAAAAATGATTTTTAAGCTGTAATATTTTTGGAAGTCATTGTGTTAATTAAAATTTTGAAAAAAGGGCTCCGAGATGTACATTCTCATCTTCCAAAGTTTGTTTTTGCCAAATTTCGTAGCTCTAAGTCCAGCTGTCTGCCCTGTAGAGCTCCAACACACATTGTCCTTTGTTATTGGTAGAGATTTGGTAATGCAATTTTTTCTGTTAGTGGATTTTGCATTATTTTTACTCGGATAAAACGTAATCGTTAAAAGTAAAGTTATTGACAAAACGAAAGTTAGAATCAAGTGATTCATCAATCCTGTTTTTCATTTATTTCTTAAGCACTCTGCCAATGTGCATAAGATTTTGTATTACGTCTTTCGTGAGTAAATCTGTGACAATCAGTTCTGAGATATGGTTTGCGGGCTAAAATCCCGTCTTAAACGGGCACAAATCTTCTAGTTTATAAGATTGATTTCGTGTCGTTTATAATGAAAGAGTGGCTTGACTAGTAGCTTGCTCCATTTTACTTAATGTAAATGCTAGTGAGCGGGGATGAATTAAATTAAAATAATGGTCAATAATGTGAATTCCCAAGCTTAACCCCTGTGCATGTAATGGCGTGTCTATTACAGAAACTTTGATAGTTAAACTGTAATTAAGTTAAAGTAGAAATTATTTTCAAAGACAAAAATCACTTGGATACATCTAAGTAACTCAGGCTTCCTTTGCGTTCTTATATGGATTGAAATAACAATAAATGTCTCAAATAGTATATGTGATCTAATTTAGAGGTTAAATAATTTCGTAAGTCAAGGGGTTAAACCTCCACGCGTGTTTATTTTTCACGAATGTGGTCTATGACTATGCTAATTAGCTATCATGATATCAGAAATTCACTTTGATATTGTGATTCTTTAATCACAAAATATATATGAGTAATGAATAATTCGAATGATTTCCTTAACACATGTGATAAATTATATTTCTAAACTAACTGTCCGACTCTATTCTTTGACTGCGTTTTCGGACGGTGAAAACATCATTTTTTCAACACAAAAAACATTCGAAATAAGCATGGGATCTTTCGGGTTACAAGAAGCTTCCTTTGACGAAAGTCAAGCTTCTTACAGAAAAATTTCCCAAGTTTTTTTTTTAATCCACGCCGAGCATGTAACCCTTGAGAAAGTATGCTGGAATGGATTCTTCGTAAGTTTGCTACAGTTTTTTCAGGTTAAATTTCTTTGTCTTTATGCTCATTTGGAATGGTTTTTTTTGTCTTCCTTTGTTTTTTGTATGCAGCGGCATATTGCGCGCTACTAAAACATTGTAATAATTTTGTAATATTTTTTGAATTTGTTTGAATTGTTAATTGCATTTTATTTGATTTTACTCTTCATATTTTTTCAACGCAATATTATAGTGACTACACATTGTATACTTCTAGCAATAAGAGTTTGAGCAAGTAAACTGAAGAACTGGTGCAATAAATTAAAGGCTATAACAATTTATTAGACACCAGTTTTTGGATAGGATATGACAGATAACTTATCAATTTGATACTACGAAGAGCTCTCAAAGTTAAACATGCATTATAGTTAGGGTTTCCTTAATTGCCAAACATTGATACGATATGTTTAAGTGCTAAATAAATAAAGCATGAAAAAAGTGGTCATTTTAAAATTATAATGAAAAATAAAATTTGCTTCAGTTGTCTCCGCTGACAACCTGTTTCTTTCGTCTGACCATTTAGTTGACATAAGGGAAAATATTTTCTACTGGCTGGAATGGAAAACACATATTCGCATAGCTTAATTAGACATGACTTCTGATCAATATACTTTGTATCTGCGAAAACCTCAGCAATTTCTCTTCCATACTCCATTTCATAGTAGCTTCGTAGTTTTGGTTGGTATTATTTTTCTCCAAATAATATTTTAGATATACAAACTGGTTGAATAGAATCTCAGTGATGCCAATATCGATGTTTCTTGCTTGTAAATATGCAATAGTACGTTCTATTTCTTCCTAATCAGGTGTCACGCAGATATTAGGAAGAAAACGGGACAGAAGCTGGACAAATAGTAATATGGGACTGAGTAGTGAAATAAGGTGACAGTCCCGTATATACGGGACGCATGGCAACCCTAATTATAGTTACAATAAAAAGACATGCAGCTTTCAACGAATTGCAAAAGTCAAAAATGTATTCAACATTAATGATGTTCGTAACTAATTTTCTTAACAGTAAAGTAACAAATACATAGCACACAGACTGCTAAAAAGGTATGTCAGTCCCGCATTGTGATATTTAATGATTTACATATATTGGATATACTGTGAATACATTTTATAATGACATTTCAAGTAAATGCATTGCTTCCAAGTATGATGAACAATCAAAACTAAAAGGCAGTCAAAAAATCGAAAAATTAAATTATCATTTGCGTGTAGAAGGTCCAAAAGCTTTATCTCATTATATTCACAAAATGCCACTCTGCAGTACTCTGTAGTTATCGAAGATGACGTCAACAAATAGAATTCCTTCGACTGTTTTTATGAGACTATATTGAAAATATTTTTAAATGACTTCCAAGTCTTCGAACACCTGAAGCCGATCTTTTCAAATGAGTCATGTCCCTTAATCCAGTGTTTTGCATCGAGTTCAGGCAGTTTAAAGATTTATCAGATACTCTTGCAATGGCAGATACTAGACTATTTTGAACAGCCCTATACATAGCATGTTATAAGTATCTTCCATAAATACAACAGATTTTCTGCATTTATCTGTTGCCATTTTCATACAGTTATCATTTACTTGGCAGTACTTTTTAGGGGAAAAACCTGTGAAGGGATCTTTGAAAACAGTTTGGAAAAATTTGAGCCTTCACTAACAGGAGATTCAAAACAAACCGTCAAACGTAGCTCTGGAAACACACTGAGAAGAAAAACACGACCTCGGGAATCCCTTTTAAGGAAAATTAAGTTAAATTAACAAGAAGGTTTTCCCCTTTAATTGATCCGAGTTTGGCCTTGTTGCTGTCTGGTGAGATCTCGCAGGAAAGGTGCAACACAAAGTCTAATTATTTAAACATACCAACATAAATAGAAATTTAAAAAACTGTTGATGGGAAAAATATAGAAAAATGCAAGATAAATATCAGTTAGTGAAAAAATGTTTTTATTCACTATATTATATGTAATGTTGTCACCGTAAAGAAAGGCTCAGCACAGTTTTTGTAGAGGATGGCAGTGTCGGAATAAAGTAAAATTTTCAAAATAAATTTTATTTTAATTGTCATATTTTGTATACATAAATCAAGAAATATTTAAAATTTATCCCAAAAAGAATTTATCTTATTATTTTTTTAAAAAAAATGTTAATCGATCGCAAAAATATAATTCAATAAAATGTAATTGAAGTTACTTACATAAAAATTGGTAAGAGTTTTTAAAAATTCAAGACGCTAAATGAATCTTAAATGAATGCACAGAATGCTTAACACATTAGTAATTTATTAAAAAAATCTTCAGTCATCACACATCCTTACTGTGCATTAATCGTTATTAAATCGCTTTGAAACAATGAGGGCAAATGGAAAGTAGTATTCAATCACTGTATTTAATAGATTGTTTAAAGGAAATTAATCTTATGGCAATCAAATCTCTCAGTGAGTTTTTTAAAACCTATTTAAGTACGCAACATCACAACAAACTAAGTTTGTTCTTTTTATACTTCTACACATTTATCTTCAGGTTGGTAGAAAGTATATTCTTAGTAGATTAAAATGAATAATTTTAAATTAATACTATTAATGATACTCATTTTTGGCTCTCAAGAATTTTCTTTAAGCTAACAAATAAATGTTTCAGGCTGAACCTTCCAGATATCAGCAGAGTAATCGTAACTACAAACCGGCCAAATTAGCCCTTGCTGCGCTTCCTGAAGATACAGACGGTGATGAAATACCAGGAGAAGCAACAGTTGACTACCCGACTTTTCATACCATACCTAGAACTACATTTTCATGTGCTGAGCAAGATTACAACGGGTACTACGCTGATATGGAAACATCCTGTCAAGTAAGTATGACGTCAAATGAATGGCGTCTTTTTCTTTTGCCATTTGTATAATTTTAATCCAAACACGAGTCAAAAATATCAGATTTGCGTTAGAAAACGATATAAGAAATCACAATTATGGATTACTCCTGGGTTCGTGAAAAGAAGGAAAAATATTATTGACTTAATTTCTACATGATTTCAAATGTAACGCAACCATTTAAGAAAGTTTCAATTATAGAGCATTTTAAAAAAAAATCTGCGAATTTTCCTATCACAAGTGAGGAGAATAAAACAAAAGATCAAAGTTTTCCTAAAATGTATGAACAAATTTGAATCAATCGCTTTTTGATTAATTATTGTTGAACTCTCAGCATATATGCAGCAATGACATTCAGAATCGGAAAATTTTGAATTAGCATTTTTAATTATGTTTGAGGCTTTATGACGGAGAATTTCGAAATTCGTGATATATTCATGGCTTTCATATTCAATAAATCAATAATTCTCAACCTGAAACATGCAGCAGTTTTAGTGTGTACACCATCAGAATGAAAGAATCGTCAATTTATTAGTTAACTATGCATATTATTATATTTATTAAATTTTTAGATAATTTTTTGCACCTATTAATCCCTCTAACTTATAAAAACAAATTCAAGGAAAACATATCTTGCATTTTTTTTTATTGTTTTTCTGTTTTGGTACAATTATAACAAATTTGTATACAAATCGGATACAGTTGTTATGTTTGCATTTTTAATCACTGTGCTAAGGATAAATGACAAAACAACACAACTAGGGATAATCAGTTTATAAACGGGTCAAGTTTATTTTTATAAAAGTAAACAACAGCAAAGAAACATTTAAATTCTAAAGATTGTGAAGGAATTACTTTTAGTTTACTTAGATAAACACCTTGTCTTAAAGCTTTATGGGGCTATTTTGGGGCGGACTTCGTAATTTTGAACCGTGGTCAGATGACGTGGACGACATGGGCCGACACCCTCTCACCAAACTTTAACACGTCAGAGAAGAAGGTTTGACCAACGACAGATTTAACATGCACTAGCCTCCCCCCGCCCTATAGACGGTGGATCTTCAGCCGAACGGGATCTCGAACCTGGATCCTCCTCTCCAGAAGCTGAGACTTTGCTACCAGGCAACCACGGCCTTAAATGTTGAAAGAATAAGTAGTTGGTAAAGAAATTGATATGGAGATATGGTATATAAATTTCAAAAATTGTATGAAAATTTTTCAATGTACATTTATATTTATTCATTTATTTTACTTAGGTGGTTCATCTGTGTCAAGACGGTGGTGTGCAAAGCAGTTTCCTTTGCCCTAATGGGACAATTTTCAATCAGGAAAAGCTTTCATGTCAGTGGTGGTACAAAGTAAACTGCGCAAATTCACCAAAATTTTATGTAATTAATAGCAATCTTTATAAAACACCTGAAGAAGGAGAGTCGAAGAAATGAGACTAAATAATCATAAACCGATTTAAAAAAGAATGTTCTCTTCTACAAAAAATATGCAATTATCGGTACGTTCGTCCCGATCTTGAAGGAAAGTTTGTTGCAATAATCAACAAACTGAGCATAAAGCCATAAAAATAACCGATTCTAAGGAAATGTTTGAAGTCTGAGCATGCTATTGGGAACCATATGATACTAAAAACTTTGATTGTAGTCAGTGCCAGTATAAAAGCAGAGAGTTGAGGACCATACTTGACACCAGCAGAATAGAATGAAACCACAATGAAGATTCAATTTTTCCTTCCTGATAGTGTATATATACATAAAATGTGAAATTTCAAGTTAGAATAAATTTTTTTCAAGATTTTTGAAAACCTCCTTTGTATTCTATGTATTATTTTTTCATTAATTTATTTCTACTCATAAATTTTATGGATAATACTTTTTTAGAACTGTATATTTCTGCCCTTCATAAAATGCTAATTTTATATTCAAACTGTTGAATTTAAAAATCAGGAATCCGCATAGATATTTATCAACATTAACTTCAGAATAAGGAAAAAACAACGATTACGAAACTGATAAACATTCTTCATTATGAATTATTATTATTATTTTCTCTTCATTTCTTTAAAAATGATATGTGGTAGCAGACATAACTTCAATTTTTTTTTATCGTTGTTGCACGAAAATATCCGTAAGGAACGGTACAATAATTCAACTGATGCCAATGCTTATAATCAGTTCGTAAACAGTTGAATAATAAAAAAGAAAATTTTTGATTAAATCTTTCAAACTAGTAATTCTAAATTTCTCCTACTCACGATCCCTTTTCAGCAACAAAAATATTCTACAACCCCACCAGTGAACGAAAAATTTTTCAGTGATCCCAAGTGAATTTATAAATAGGAAAAACAAGAAAATAAAATATCCAATTATGATATGTAGAAAAAAAATAGTAGAATGTGCTTATCTATAAAATTTTACTGAAATGCGTCAAATCAAGCTAGTTTTCAGCATTGATTTTGAATACCAATATTGAAGAATCTGACAGAAGCACTCTCTGATAGTGTTTTCGCGATCCCATTTAGGGCCCAACAATGACATAATCGTGTTTTATGCCATTGTTCTATATATAAGTATTTCGATGGATTAGACTGCAGCTTGCTTGAAGTTGCGAAACTGGTTAAAAAGCCAAATATCAATCACTAACGCGATGCAGTAAGATAAATCTCATGAACCACGTTTCAGACTGTCCGTGCCCACAAAGCTATTTATCTACACAGCAAATGAAATTTTAAAATATCTTAAATTTCACAGTTCCGACGTGGTAGAGTTGTTGATATAACAGAAAAATATCTTGGAATAAAATTGTTCTCAGATCTGAAGCTTCATATGTTCGTATTAATTAATTCGAAAATAGGACCTAGTATGTTTATACAGCAATACCCCAAAGTTACGCGATAGGTGAGACCGACAAAGAGCACGTAAGTCGGGGTCTAGCTTTGCATTTAAAACATCTCCTATACTCCTCAAACTCAAACTAGAATGCCGGTTGTTGCAAAAACAACCGATTTTCGGTTTTTCACCTCCGGTTTGACCTGGTGGTTGTAACCGCCAAAATAACCGGTTTTCGGTGTTTTTTTTTTTTTTTAAGAAAAAACGTTTTTTCGTATATTTTTTAAGGAAATCAATCCATTGGGCAATATATATCGTCCAATATATGAGCTGGTTAGAATGACAGCGGTGTAAGTCATCCTAACTTAGTTTTGAGTAATTGAAGGTTTTCTAAAACCATCTGCAAAAAAATCAAGATTGCATATATTTTAACTTCAAGTGATGTATTTGCATTTAAACATAGACCCTATTTTTATTATGCATTTATCTTTATCAAAAACTGTCTGTAGGTTGTTTTAGAGTAACTTTAAATGACTTACACCACTGTCATTCTGTACTGACTATGGGTTCATCGAAAGAAAGTCTAAATTAGTATTGCAAATATATTTTTATTTTTCGAAAGTTATTATGTGATTTTTGACAAATTAAATGTTAAAATTTAAACTTGATATCTTCAGTGGACCTCTTTATTAGGTATCTTCTCATGATATGGTAGGGGGCCTAAGTTGTCTTCAACGTTGGTAGTGTTCAAATTATTGAAAAACCCAGGGTATGCCAGTGATATGAATGGTAACAGATACATCATATCTGCCCTTTTTTATTGATACTGATCTTACATTTAGATACAACGTTTCCTTAGGTAGATTTTTGAAAAGCCCTGATCTTCCTTTTCTGCCTGTAGGAGTAAGATCTATTGTTTCAAAGTCTTCTGAAGAGTTTCTTTGTACTTGATGCTGTAAAGATGTTTTTCGAGACTCATCCACTATATTTTAAGCCAGTTTACCTCCATTTGCCTTGTTCTTTCGTCTCCTACTAATATTCCGCTCTAAATTACTTTTAGAGTAAAATTCTTTGGGCAGACAATAAACTTCTTGGTGCGACGGCCTGACTTCATAATACTATACCAGTGTTCAGGTAGATACACAGTTTTGCCTTTCGGAGCTAATTCCACGAATCTAAAATCAGAGTCGTTGGGAAGAAAAGAATGTCCTGGTATGACTTCATTGTTCGTTTCTTCACTTTGAAGAAAAGCAGGGTTGTGTTTATAATGCAGTTTTGTCCCATACATGTAGATAGTTACTTTTTTCTTTGAGAGAGCATTTAATTTAAATGTTCGATTAAACATGAAGCTAAATCTTGAGATCCTGTAGATTCTACTGTTTCATTCCAAACGTAAAAGTAACCGAGTTCTTTTTCCAAGCTAAGGACACCGAAATTATAGCAATAACAATTCCTTATATAATATGCATCACTGAAGTTAATATTGGAAACAGGAGAGCTTTTTGTAGGTACATTGAACAAATATAAATGTCTGGATTACTTTTTTGCAAATGTTGCATCTTTTTTGATAATTAGATTTCATATTAGCCTTTTCAGTATCGCTCAACTCAGGCTTACAATATTTAATCTTAAAAATGTCACAATCTTTGCATGTGTCTTTTTTAGGTACATAAAACCATAAATTCCATTCTTATATTTATTACAGGCTTTTAATAGTTTAAACATAATCTAACAAATAAAAATGTTAATGTAAACGTTTCCAAAACGTAACCTTTATCCCTTGTTTTTAATCTCAGCAGTGTAGCACTTACTCAACTTTTCCACAGAAATTTAAACGAGTGAAATCAGTATTTTTATGTATATAATGTTAATAAAAGCACTATAGTAAATCAAAACACACAAAAAAGCTTTAAAACAATTATTATAATAACTACAATCAACTAGTAAATAACCATCAGTGGGGCCTGGCAACTGACTTACACCAATGCCATTCTCAACTGAATAGCAGTTCAGGCTAGTAGACAATTTTGGTGCTGCTCCTAGTGGTCAATTATTGTATTATTGATTTATGCTACTATCCCACTGAACAGAGGAATTAAAAAGCAACCCAAATCCATGCTTAACTCAAATTAAAAAATGTTTGACTTACACCGCTATCATTCTAACCAGCTCATATTCATGATAACTCTTACAGTAATGTGGCGAAGATCTGAGAATGAATCATGGAACAGTAGAGGGTTCTATACTATTTTAATATTTTAGAACTCAATTTAATGGAAATGACAGTTTTACTCAAATAACCTGTGACAGGTTACAGGACTCAGGAGGTTATAGGCCAATAAACTCAAACATTTGGGAGGTATTGTTCTTACTGATTGAACCAAAAGTATTACATTTTAACTACCACCACGAAAACGAAACCGTTCGTATGACCGGCGCATCACCTTTGCTATTTAACACAATGTTGCTAATATATTAATAACCATATTAAAGAAATTTATTTTAATTGCATAAATATTATTTCAGATTTTTTCTAAAAAAACCACCGCCCGCTGAATAGTAGTGACCTGAATTCTTTAATTTATCTCATTTCCAAAGCTAATTTGGCCGGTTCTTTTTACCCGGTTTTTGGGTTTAAAAAAACGGTTATAACGGGGAAAAAATAACCGAAAAAAAAAAACGTTTAATCGAAACAAAAAAACCGGTTTTCGGTTTTAACCAGTAGGTTTTTCCCATCTCTAATTCAAACGCTAGCACGGCCCAAATAAGCAAGGTCTAAGTTTACATGGGCCGCAAAAAAACTACAATTTTTACATAAACGTAGGTTTATTACGAAAACATACTGTAAAAAAAGACAAAGGTACTGATAATGTTTTCTTCCTGACACTTGGCATCTCTTCTCTATTACCATCATTCCTGCTTAGAGGGATATCTTGTCCGCAATATTTTCAAATCTGATCCAAGGTAAATGTCAGTCAGGAGACATATTTTTGCTCATAAGTGAAAATAATTGCTAGCACTTCCAAACATAAAAATAATTTTATATGCCAATTTTCGAGTGCAATAATTATGTATAATAAGGAATTTTAAAAATTAAGCTACGAAATTTTTATTAAAAAATTTGTTACATAATACTGTTGTGTTTGTTGGGCCGCAAAAATATTCGTCGTGGGCCGCGAGTCTAACACCCTTGATTTAAATATATGCGAATTTTAATTAATTAGAGAAAAGGGCAAGGAAAACAGCTTTTTGGAGAAAATTATATAATAGAGAATGTATTTCATACGTGTCGAAACAAAATAGCATACATTAAAAAATATCTTACACAAAAGGGTGTTAATTCGTTATCGATGGCTTCATAAAATTTAACTAACTTCTCTGACGGCTCAACGACATTTTGTCTCACGTAAAATTTTCTTCGTAACATAAGGTAATATTTTTAATTTTTATTCCCTGCCTTGTAGATAAACTAGAGCCGGCCCGAATAAAAGCGGGGCCTGGTGCAAAGTTGAAATGCGGGGCCTTGCAACAAATTTCGTGCACTAAAATAATTTATTGTATTTTGTTATTTATTACATTGCGCAAATTTGTATATTAAGGACTTAAGGAATACATGAAAATGATACATACCTAAAATATTTTTATAAAGTTAACATTTCAATCACATTTAGAACTGTTCACAAATCAAATAACAAAAAAAATTGCTTCGTCTTAAGATAAATAAAAGTAATCATTGTGGCT
This sequence comes from Araneus ventricosus, assembly GCA_013235015.1. Taxonomy (NCBI): domain Eukaryota; kingdom Metazoa; phylum Arthropoda; class Arachnida; order Araneae; family Araneidae; genus Araneus; species Araneus ventricosus. The sequence goes on from BGPR01000286.1 coordinate 575,548, forward strand.
ATGTATGTGGTTATGTATATGGCTATGCATGTGGGTATGTTCCACATCTCCTTCTAAACCAACGGACAAAAAATATTTTTATACCATCTTAAAGTTCAAAATTTTACCTTTTCAATGATACCAATTTTATATCTGTGATATTTTTCCTCAATTTTTATTAATTGTTTAAAGTTTAATAATTGTTAATTACGTGCAGACGATTTTGAAATAATGCAAATTTATAGCTACTCAAAAATCTGAGGTGAGGGTCCACCCCTCAGCCACCCTTCGCCATGTCCCTGATAGCAAATGTGATAAATTATTTTGTTGTGCCATTGCGTATCACAGGCCAGTGGCGGACTGGCGAGGTTACCAGCTTGCCTGATAGCAAGTGGGGCCCCTTAAACAGAAACAATTTGGGCCCCAAGTGTGGGAGGAAAAAGAACCTTTCTCTATAGAAAGCTTTCACAAAAAATAAAATAGCCCTGTACCCAGATTCCATGTTTCCGGCGTTCACATCAGTCGTGGAATTTATTGCCGTCGTAATTTGACCGAACAGCTGGTGTCGAATATCGCCAGACGCATACAATCTACAACTGCCCGTAAAGACTGTATTGTGGTCTCTCCCACTTCTTCTAACCTTCGAGCATTTGCGTATGTTTCTCCAGAATGCTGCGATGCTGCACAAACCCTCATGCTATTAAGACAGTGCCTCTTATCCGCAAAGGATCGAGCCGTAATACTCATTAAGATTTTTTGTTGGTTCAGGAACCTTGAAGGACGGAAGGAATTACTCAATTTGTGCAGAAAGGGTTGGTTCTTGTGAGATGGCTATAAGAGTGATTTTTTCTTTCTTTTTTGGTAGTTTCATTTTACTGTCATAAATCTGGCTAACAAGGGAACTCGCCTGTAGGAAAGGTTTTCTTGGCTAAAACTATAACTAGGTGGGAGAAATTGCGCTATTGAAGACACCAATGACATCTATGAAAGTGACACTCACGCTTTTCTTTTATGCCTTTGAGTTTGCGTTTAGAAGAGTGAAGGAGGCCTGTTTTATTGGTCTGACTTTCATGGAAAATAATTGGTGAAAAGTGTTATTTCTGTTTTTAGTCGGAAGAGTAAGGTATACGTAGCGTATCTTGTAAAAGGAAAAAGAAAGTGAAGGAGGTAAGCTGAAATTATGATTTCTCTATTTTTTTACATTGCTTTGTGTAAACACTAGCCCATTTAAATACAACCGACGTTGTCATCTTATTAATTATCGTAATTTTATTATTAACAAAATTTAAATTCTCGTCAATTATTTATTTTTGAAATTGAAATTTATTACTAGAGTCGAGAAAAATTAGATGATATAGATGGCATTATATCTGATATCATATCTAAATCTAAGTACTTATAAAAGATCTAACGATTCAATGATTATAAGTACAAAACGTCATGTAAAACTATGAAATTATAATTTTCATAGCATTATTAACTATATAGGTAATTTAACCGAATCATAACAAATTAATTAATTACATAATAACCAGGAAGATTGTTCAAAGTAATTTATCAAAATAACATAGAAAAATCTATCAAAACTAAATTTTTTGATGTAACGTAAGAAAGAAGAAAAACACTGGGACTTAAGAAGAAAAAAACTGGCGAAACAATGAAAATGGACTGCATTTTAATACACAAAAGAAGTTTTTTACATTATAGAATGTATTTTTAGAAATCTATATATGAAATTTGGCACATGCTCTTCTAAAACAAGATGAAAATAATTTTTTTTAAAGTCAAAAGTAAATTAAAATTTCTCTCTTAAAAATTAAACAATATTTTTGCGTTTTCAAATATTTTCAAAAATACTATCTAAAAAAGATTTTGTTAATTATTTATATTTCAAAAATATCTTTTTTGATACCAGTTATGCAAAATTGAAACATTACCACTACAAATTACTAACTCTAAATCACCGAAGAAGTTTGTTTTAAAGGTTCCTGGCTCTTTAAACAGATACCCTACTAATGGCAGCATTTCTCCTTCATACTTCCTTTAAAATCATCGAAATATTTAACTTGAATTTAAAATCAAATCTTCATAATTTCGTTATTTTAAATATGAGAAATTATCTTATTTTTTTAAATTAAGGGTGTTAAAGGATTATTTTAAATATGCTGGAAAATTAAATATATAATAAAAAATTAAATTAAATATATAATTATTAAATATTATAGATTTAAATTAGTATAATTAAATATAAAAATTAAGTATATATTAATTATTTTATGATTTGAGATATGTGTGGGCCCTCACTGACTCCTGGCTACCACTATCGACCCAGTCCGCCACTGTTCAAGGCCACGTAAGTCAACTTTGCACCAGTCCCCGCTTTTGTTCGGGCCGGCTCTGGTTATATTGTGGCTACTTGTTAAGACATAGTGTATCTGTCCATTCTATAGTTACCTGAGAAGACGGAAACGTATCTGCATTTGAACGAACTAATTCGATTACAGATCAGAATCGATGCTATAGGCCATACAAAGTTAACTGTCCGAAATAAAAGCAATTAAGATATTTATGTTTTATAGTTGTTTTACCTAAAATCTGATAATAGGGATAATTTTACTGAGTCTGTCAATTGCTAACGCCCTCTAAACAAGCATTTTCGGCAGTAGCAACAAAATGCATTTGTCTGACAAACACTTAATGTTTCTTGTTTTGTACGGTATTCGTCAGCATGTATTATCTATCTGTATGGTTTTTTACAAAGTCTCTTTCAATTGCATTGCGGAGAGAATTTTGAAATTATTGGCATCTAAATTTCCAACTGAGTTTTCTAGCTAAAAAAAAGAATCGATTTGGATATTCTGGATGTGTATGTATATCATTAGACCAGTGATGTAGTCGCATAGTAAGCAGTGCCGGGACTCTCTAAAAATAGCCGGATCTCTCTATGGGTGACAAAATCGCGCTGTTTTAAGGACGTTTTCACAATTTTTTGCTTTTGATTTCTCGCAAAAAAAGAAAAAAGCAATGCCGGAACGGCCTCGCTCCACTACACCTCTGACTAACACGATTTTTTTTATTTGATCAGAAGGAATATAATGTATGCAAAAGCGGATGAAAACTTTGTTTTGAACAGCTTTAACTTCAATTTTCCTCCATAATAAGCTTTAATATTTGGTCTAGTAGAAGTAGGTTCTAAAAGGAGAGCGATCCGTTTTCTTTTAAATGCCGAGTTTTGTATGGCTGATCATAGGAATAAAAATAAATAATTGTCTACTTCCATAAAGGTTTGTTTCTAGAAGCGTTAGTTACTATTGGCATCAAGAGTTTTTTAATATGAACTTAGAGACATTGACACATTTCGTCAAATTTAAGAACCAAGGAGGTTGAAAGTTTTATCCTGTTGGACACTGAAGGCAACGCGTTTATGGTTAGAACTTGAAATATTGGGGATTTAATTGTAGCAATGCTTCGATTTACGCTATCCGACTTACGCAGAACTCAAGTTACGAGTTCCTAATTTTCCCTTCTTCAGATGTTTCCGTTTTCCGTCCATTAAAAAATAAAATCATTAAAAAAATAACACAAATAAAAAGAAAATTTGTATTTTTTTTAATGAAAACAACATAGAAATTGATCAAGATCGAACTTGAAGAAAACTCTCCTATTGTGTTGTCCTCTCCTTAAAAGATGTAACTGGGAGGACACATTTAATGACATTCAGGGTTATTTCGGAAAACGAAATAGATTGAGCCATTTGCGGACTGGTCTGAAAATAATGGTTGCGCAGTGTTGGGGCCTCATACATATCTAAAAATATATCATAATTCATTCTCTATATATATATATATATATATAACAACAAACATTTTTTAAAAACATAAAATTCTAAAAATTAAAAAATATTTGTCAAGTTTTTTTTCTTCCTTTTCGTATGCCTTTTTGTTTTTGTTTATATATATATATATATATATATATATTACAATGCGCTGTGATACCTAAAAATAGATTTCAACTCCTTAAAGACAAGATTCTTTTGAAATATTTTTAATCGAAGCAAGATCTATAATGATTCAAGAGAGTAACAGAAAAATTAAAAATCCTGATTAAAAAGAAAACAAGCATAATGATCACATTACACCAGAAACCACCTCCAAACACTGTCAGACTTTTCTGCCTAAATTAAAATCTACAACAAATATGAAGAGAAAGGATCGTGATAATTGATATGTGTCCAGTTATTAATCGGTATTTGGCATATATCCCTATACACGCTTGGTGGATAAAGAATGTATCAAAATTCAGTAAATTTTTAGCAAAATGCTTTGTTTAAAAATCTTTCTAATAAAAATAAGCTTGGTTTCTAATACTTTGATTACGTTAGATGCTCCTTAAAATGGTCTAAAATTTCACTCTGTAGCTTTGACCCTAGGTGAGAATGACATGACTTTTTTAATTCAAAAATTTTATTTTCGACATCTAAAAGCTTACAAATTTTGATTTGATTTGGTACTTTTTTTAATGTTGCGATGGAGACAAACTCTCAGCGAATAATTTTATTTGACTCCGATAACCAGGTTCACCTACTCCAAATTTAAATCTAATCCTACGCTCTGAAAAGCAAATTAAATGAGATGAAATTAAAGCAAAATTGGTAATAGTATATTACTTTTTTAAATACGCGATATTAAAATTTGTCGCAAATCTGGAACCATAGGTGTATAATTTAAGCAATCTAAATAGTAAATTTCTCGTCCGCAGGGTTATCAATTCAAAGTTCAAAATCACGAAATCATAATTAAAGTTATTTGATTTCCACTTCCGTAAACTAAATTTTTCATTATACTGTTTTTTAGCAATAATAAAGTGTGAAGAAATGCCGCCCATTCGTAGGGCATCTCTTGTAAGAGCAGAAGAAGCTTTAAAAGAAACTTCTTTGGGATGATTTGGAGTTCAGAAGTAATTTGTGTTATTGATAATTTCCGGTAATTTGTAATTAAACTGGCATCATTAAAGATACTTTCAAATTCTATAAATGGTCAAAATCATTTTGTTAGATAAAATTTTCAGGTATCGCGAAAAAACTCAAAATCTTACTTAATTTTTTTAAGTAACTGAAATTTTAATTGACTTTTGGACTTGAAAAGAGAGTTGACAGTTATTTTCATCTTGTTTTGAAAGAGCATGCGTGCCAATTTCATAAAGATCGAGCAAAACTATAGATTTGTACAAAAGACAAACCTCATTTTACATATATAAAAGTAAAATTTTTTATGTAAATCATTTACAAACTTGGATAAGGAAAATAAGGAGATTATGAGTTTGGTGTAGAATAGTTACACTTTATTTTTTGGCTCAAAAAATATCTAACATAGTGTTTTTTTTTTTAATCCTATACTCTTGTGGTCCTCTTTATGTACAAGTAATAAGACAAATGTGTCTCTATCTGTGTTGAAGTTCTGAAGGACAGACCTCTGATCTAGAGTTTCAATTTGGAACAGGGTGAGAATGTTCTCCTCAGGGTGGTTTTGAAAATTTTAATTAGAATTTTGTTTAATTAAAAATTAAAACAGAATTTTTTCAGCGATAACCACGAAAATACTATAACATAAAATATTCTTATACCATCTTAAATTTAAAAAATATCTTTCAAGTGATCCTACTGATCCAGTTGTTGTGCAATTTCTTTCCTTATTTTGACAACAAATTTTTAAAAAAATACTTTCAATCAAAATTTCCAACAATACTTTGCAATGATGTAATGAAAGTCAAACTAATTTCATTATTTCATCAAAATCTTTATATCTAATATTTCTATGCTTTTGTTAAAGTGTGTATTAAAATGCATTCCATTTTCATTTGTTTCATGATTTTTTCTTTTAGTCTAGTCTTTTCTTTTTTCTTAGATAATTTAAAATAAATTTACTTTTTTGATAGATTTTCGATATTATTTTGATAGTTTACGTTTAGCAATGACCGTAAACCCATCTTTCCATAGGACAAAAATCATCTTCCCTGCACATTACGTAATTCATTTATTTCTTATAATTAGGATAAATTTTAGCTTCATAATTAACTTAATAATATGTAATAATTGCATTATAATTGCAGATTTAAAAGAATAATCTCATTGAATCTCGTGTTTTCTAGACTTTATCAATTGAATGTAAGACTTAAATCATTAATTTCATTACATGCAAAAAATATACCGCATCAAAATTACGCTTCCTATCTGATTTTCTTTTTTTCCAACTAATTTCTTTTATCAATCTTTTGTAACAATTAATACTTTCAATTTGCCATAAGTAAATAAGTTTGAAAATTTAGGATTTGTTGACGATCAGAATTAGACAACTAATGAGATGGACGAATCTACGGATTTGTCGTCGAATGCAGCTAGTGTTTGATATTACAAAGCGATGTAAAAAATAAAGAAATAATAATTTCAGCTTACCTCTCAAAAATATTTTTCTTTTCTTTTAAAAAATACGCTACGCGCGTCCTACTCTCTCACGACTAAAGCAACTATCACTTTTCTCACCAATTATTTTCCATGAAAGAAAGACCAATAAGATTGAGGCCTTCTCTCTCTTAAAGTTGCAGCTTATGACCATATAAAGCGCCCCCCAAAACGCATAAGAAAAGTGTGAGCGTCGTCTTTTCATCGATGTCCTTGGTTTCTTCAATGGACAAAATTCCCCCACACACACACTCTAGTAACAGTTTCAGCCAAGAAAACCGTTTCTTCTTTTTTAAAGAGCAGGCAAAGATTCCTTGTTTATCAGCTTTATGACAGTAAGTGAAACTACAAAAAAAGAAAGAAAAAAAACACGTCCCTATAGACAGCTCCACAAGAGCCGCACCCTTTCTGCATAAGGGAATGCAATCGCTTCCAGTCTTTTCGGTGCTTGAAACCATTAAAAAAATCTAAATGAAAGAGGTGCCGTGTTCCAGCGGTCAGAGTGTTGCGCGAGGGTCTGTAGAGTTATGCGGTTCTCACGCGGCTGGTCAGTTTTCGACCAGCTGCACCGCACAGCAGGTAGTCAATTCCGACGGCAATAAATCCCCACAAGGATATGGAACACTGAAACATGAGCCTTGGGTACAGGGCTATTTTATTTAATTATTTGCTTCAAAACTTACACGATACGGAAAGAGTTCTTCCTTTTCTCTCTGTCTCTCTCTCACTTCTAGGGGCCCAAACTTTCTTATTCTAAGGGGCCCACTTGCCCATCAGGCAAGCGGCAACCTCGCCAATCCGCCACTGGATTGAGCTAAGTGCTGTGTTTGCACAGATGGGTGGAAGATCTATGCCTGTGTTATGATATACTGGTTCGTGTCGGCCTCAAAATAGTCGCCCCTCATCTATTACTGAGCCATTGCCGCATCCACAGACAAAGTTTAACGGCGAAGCCTTTGCTTGAATTCATTGAAAGAAGTACTCCGTTAATCTGTGTCGAAGTTATGTAAATTTCATTAAGGCAAATTCAACTAACACCGATTGTTCAGAAATCTTTGTGATGTGGAGACTGGGCAACCTTCATACTACGTTACTTTGCACACAGAAGTGAGATGACTTTCTACTTGAAATGTACTCACAAAATTGTTTAAACAAGGGAACATGAAGTTCAAATGTTTTTTTGAAGAACGCCACCCTTTTCATTGAGCTTTTAAATTTTATGAAAGTGAATGGTTGCAGTAACTTGCGTAATTTTCTGACATTTTTCGAAATAAATAAGCAATTTAGTATTTCAGAACCATTCCATAACCATTTTTAAGGTAACTGATAAAATCGAACAGAGTTAAACTACATTTTGGGGAATCTGTATAAAAAACCAGTATGAAGTTTTTGAAGCACTTCCACAGCTTTATCTGATAATGAATTTAAATTAACAAAACAAGTAAAAACTAGTATAATAGCATATTTAAAAAGTTTTAAGTTGTCATTCAGACAATATCTTCCGAAGTTTAGTGATGCAGATATGGTTTTAAATTCATTCAACGAAGTGTTTTTACAAAAAGCTGAAAAATTAACAATTCTGAAAAAAAGAATAATTGAACTTTCCATGATTCTTCATTAGAATCTAGTTTTAAAAAAGGAAATTTGATTGACTTCTGGGTAGCAGTGAAAGAAGAGTACCAGAACTCTGTGTTAAAGCAATAAAATATTTATTCTTTCACGAACACAGAACTTGTACGAAAAGCATTTGTTTGCTTATACATATCCTTAATAATATAATAAATGCGAAAGTGTGTCTATTAATCTGTCTATCTGTCTGTCTGTTTGTTAAGCTTTCGACCAAACTACCAAACCGATTTGGATGAAAATTGGCGAGTTGCCAGCTTTAAACCCAGAACGGACATAGGCCAGGTGAAATCACGTTAAATTAATTATTTTTGACTACAGATTAAAAATAGTTAACAAAAGAAAGCCCATTGACTCCGCGATTCGCGATGAAGATTTTATTATTCAATAAACTGTCACGTGATACACTTCCAGGAATGCAGCTGTGTGGAATAAGTATTTTTAAATCAACTATCACGTAATCATTTTTCCACTTTGTAACTTCGGACCACATTGTCGATACAAATTATCAGTTCGTGTGAAAAGTAAAAGTGAAAGTTGTGCTACTCTAAAACCTACGCTCAAAATAAGAAAGCAAAAGAAAACTTGGTAACTTATTGGTATTTTGTCTTTACCAGCAACGATTATGCATGAATATCAGTGAGTTCGCAAAACCTGTAGCTTCACAAGACGCCAGTGTAGTATGCGTTTTGTTTTTCTAGTTTAGGCTTATCGAGAACAGTCCGGAATCCTCTCGAAGATTCTTGTTTTGACGTTTTTATTAAAAGCGCGATTAAACGCAGGCATCATTAATTGCTCGATTGGGATGCATAATGAATAACGACTGTTCATATAAATCTTTGTGTCGGTGCTCAATTTGATTGATTTGGTTTGTTTTGTGGCACAAACTGGTGTTTGTAGGCTATGCGTGCTCAATTTGAAATGCTTATCTTTAGAGTGACTTCAATTCGATATTGTTTGATTTGTCAAAATGGACAAGTGGTTGAAAACTGGAACTCTTAAGAGATCGGCATCTAGAACTGAAATTTGAACCACCGATTTGGCAGCTATGGAGATAACTGTGGATCAGCAAGATGATAATCATGAAGTGCAAAGGCCGACTGATTGGACTGTTCAAGTAAGAAATAAAATTGATTTTGTTAAAAAAAAATCAGAACATCAGTGCGCCTCCAAAGAAGAGAAAATATTCTAACGAATTCTTAAAATATGGATTTCCGTTATGGGTGATGAAGATTATCCAAAACCACTCTGCGTTGTTTGTGGAGAGATACTGCCAAATGGCAGGATGAAACCATCTTTATTAATGCGCATTGAATATCTAAAGAGACAAAAAAGGTAAGAATATCTAAAAAGACAAAGAATGATGGAAGCAATTTAATTGGTGTGCGCAAGTGCAGCATCATCCAGGAAAAACTTGCTTAAGTAAAATAAATACAAATAATAAAAAAAAGGGGAATAAAAAGGTGGAAGGGTAAAAAATAATAGTAGACAACGACAAGAAGTAAGAATCTGGTGAATGACTTCATCAGAGGCCAGACATTCATGCAGATTCAAAAGTGGAATAGGTTTTCTGTAGAGGAAAAAGACTTTACGGTCTGAATTTAATATCCTCTTTTGGCCTGAACCTATACCGGAATGTATTGGAAAGAAAAACATTTACCCACAAAGAAGAAAATTGAAGACAATCTCCAGAACAAAGTGTAAAAAGAAGGGATTAAAATCTTACCTCTTATAACATATTTGAAAACAAAGGAGTGACGCGCTTTAACAAGCGTGTGTTATAATGTAAACAAGGCAAATATATGCGTGCACGTATCTCCATCTAGTGAGGGAAACACTAACAAAAGATTTGAAATTTTTTTGTAAATTTTTTTCTAAAGATTTTTTAGGTTTTTTATTATTATTTTTTTGTTTTATTTTTGCTTTTTTATATAACATTTTTTTGACACCCCCCCCTCTCACACACCCTCTTTCCTTTTTATTGGCTCACCTGCATTTTTTCTGAACTAAATGATGAAAATAAAAAAATGAAAATAAAAATAATAAAACATTAAAAAATTGATAATTAAAAATTATAAAAATGCATAAAAACATCAAAAAAATGTATACAAGTGTATAAAAATAAAATAATTAATACCTTTCACGAACACAGAACTTGTAGAAAGAGCATTCTGTCTTATACATATATTAAGAATAAATATCGAAATAAGCTTAACGCAGCTCCAGACATGAGATTATATCTTTCTGCATTTGAACCCAATTTTATAAAACTCAACTCCATGAAACAAGCTTAAGGATCGCATTGAAATTTTCTTGCAATTGAATAACTGATTATTACGAGGTGATATTTTTAACTAACCTTATAAGTTAATGAGAAATTATTGCAATACTGTTTTTATTTGTTTTGCCGTTTAACTAATACCTACTTTGTTAAAATTGGAATAAAATATGAAATTAAAAATAAGTCCTGAAAATGCCATTAATTCGCGCCCTTAACGTTATTGATAAAAACATTTTTGCATAGACGGATGATTGGAGGGGGGTATGACAGTAGGGCGTACGCGAAAATGAAAAGACTAATCAAGGGGTACGCGAGGGAAAAAAGTTTCAGAACCCCTTCTCTAACAGATGTCGCAGTGATCAATCACACTGATTCAACAAAGACGTTCTTTCGACTCATTTGACAAGTGGTCATTAAGAGGTATGGAGTCGTCTTAACGAGGGGGTAGGAAGGTAACATTGATAACAATTTCGACGATTTTCCTTATTTTTACGCATTTCAAGACATCCAGTTTCAAATTCTGGTGAATGTCAGAGGGTTAATTAAAAATTAAGCACCAGTGATTACTTATTTAACTTCCTCGGACATTACTTCTTTTTTACAATTTGTAGTTTTGGGCTACTAAACTAAAATATAATTTAATTTTTTCCGCAAAAAGTGGAGGGGCGGTTGTCCCCTCGCCTCTCCGAATCGCCGCCCCTGCTCCGAAATGCCGACTCCGGAAAAATCTGAGGTGAGGGGGGTCCACCCCCTCGCCCACCCTTCGCCATGTCCCTGATAGCAAAATGTGATAAATTATTTTGTTGTGCGGAATTTGCTTCAAGGCCAGTGGCGGACTGGCGAGGTTGCCAGCTTGCCTGATGGCAAGTGGGCCCCCTTAAACAGAAAACAATTTGGGCCCCCAAGAAGTGTGGGAGAGGAAAAAAGAACCCTTTCTCTATAGAAAGCTTTTCTAAAACAAATAAATAAAATAGCCCTGTACCCAAGGTCCATGTTTCGGCGTTCCACATCAGTCGTAGGGAATTTATTGCCGTCGTAATTTGACCAGCCGAACAGCTGGTGGTCGAATATCGACCAAGACGCATACGCAATCTACAACTGCCCGTAGGAACTGTATTGTGTTCTCTGTCCACTTCCTTTAACCTTCCGAGCATTTACGTATGTTTCTCCAGAATGCTGCGATGGCTGCACAAACCCTCATGCTATTGGAACAGGGTACCTCTTATCCGCAAAGTCGAGCCGTAATACTCATTAAGATTTTTTGTTGGTTTCGGAAGCCCCCGGAAGGACGGAAGGAATTGCATCCATTTGTGCAGAAAGGGTGCGGTTCTTGTGACAGATGGCTATAAGAGGTGATTTTTCTTTCTTTTTTGGTAGTTTCATTTTACTGTCATAAATCTGGCTAACAAGGGAACTCGCCTGTAGGAAAAGGTTTTCTTGGCTAAAACTATAACTAGGGTGGGAGAAATTGCGCCCATTGAAGACACCAAATGACATCTATGAAAAGACGACACTCACGCTTTTCTTTATGCCTTTGGGGGGAGTTTGCGTTTAGAAGAGTGAAGGGGCTTCAGTTTTATTGGTCTGACTTTCATGGAAAATAATTGGTGAGAAAAGTGTTATTTCTGTTTTTAGTCGGAAGAGAGTAAGGACATACGTAGCGTATCTTGTAAAAGGAAAGAAAAAAGAAAATTGAGAGGTAAGCTGAAATTATGATTTCTCTATTTTTACATTGCTTTTGTAGTATTAAACACTAGCCGCATTCGGCTACCAACCGACTTGTCCATCTTATTAATTATCGTAATTTGATTATATTAACAAAATTTAAATTCGTCAACTTGTTTAATTTTTTTAAGTTGAAAATTTTAATTGCTACAAAAGATCGAGAAAGGAATTAGTTGTGAAAAGAAAAAAACAGTAGATAGGAAATGTATTAGCATTTGAGATAATTTTTAATGCAGTATCTTTTTATGTCTAATGAAACTAATGATATAAGTCTTTACATTCAACTGTTAAAAAAGTCTAAAAAGCACGAGATTCAATGAAGATTATTTTTTAAAATTTGCATAATTATAATCTATAATTTTCGCGCATTATTAAGCTCCTTATAAAGTGAAAATTTAACCGAATCATAACAAATTAATTAATTACATAATAACCAGGAAGATTGTTCAAAAGTAAATTTATCAAAATAACATAGAAAATCTATCAAAAACTAAATTTATTTGATGTAACGAAGAAAGAAAGAAAAACACTGGGACTTAAAGAAGAAAAAAAACTGGCGAAACAATGAAAATGGACTGCATTTTAATACAACAAAAGAAGTTTTTTACATTATAAGAATGTATTTTGTAGAAATCTATATGAAATTTGGCACACATGCTCTTCAAAACAAGATGAAAATAATTTTTTTAAAGTCCAAAAGTAAATTAAAATTTCAGCTACTTAAAAATTAAGCAATATTTTTGCGGTTTTTCGCAATATTTTCAAAAAATACTATCTAACAAAATGATTTTTGAATTATTTATATTTCAAAAATATCTTTTTAATGATACCAGTTTAATTGCAAATAACTGAAACATTACCACTACAAATTACTAAACTCTAAATCACCGAAAGAAGTTTGTTTTAAAGGTTCCTGGCTCTTTAAACAGATACCCTACTAATGGGCAGCATTTCTCCTTCATACTTTGTCGCTAAAATCGTATACGAAATATTTAACTTACGGAATTTAAAATCAAATAACTTCATAATTTCGTTATTTTAAATGTAGAAATTATCTTATTTTTTAAAATTAAGGGGTGTTAAAAGGGATTTATTTTAAATATGCTGGAAAATTAAATATATAATAAAAAAATTAAATTAAATATATAATTATTAAATATTATAGATTTAAATTAGTATAATTAAATATAAAAAATTAAAATTTATATATTAATTAATGTTATGATTGTAGATATGTGTGGGCCCTCACTGACTCCTGGCTACCACTATTTTCTGACCCAGTCCGCCACTGTTCAAGGCCACGTAAGTCAACTTTGCACCAGTCCCCGCTTTTGTTCGGGCCGGCTCTGGTTATATTGTGCTACTTGTTAAGATAACTGTGGCATCTGTCCGACTTTCTATTAGTTACCTGAAGACAGTGAAACGTATCTTGCATTTGTAACCGAAACTAATTCGATTACAGATCAGAGCATGATGCTATGAGCCATACAAAGTTAACTGTCGCGAAATAAAACGCAATTAAGAAATCATTACATGTTTTATAGTTGTTTACCTAAAATCTGATAATAGGGATAATTTTACTGAGTCTGGTCAATTGCTAACGCGCCCTCTAAACAAGCATTTTCGGCAGTAGCAACAAAATGCATTTGTCTGACACAAGCACTTAATGTTTCTTGTTTTGTACGGTATTCCGTCGAACCATGTATTATCTATCTGTATGTGGTTTTTTACAAAGTCTCTTTCAATTGCATTGCGGAGAGAATATTTGAAATTATTGGCATCTAAATTTCCAACTGAGTTTTTCTAGCTAAAAAAAAGAATCGATTTGGATATTCTGGATGTGTATGTATATCATTAGCACCAGTGATGTAGTCGCCAAGTAAGCAGTGCCGGGACTCTCTAAAAATAGTACCGGATCTCTCTAACCTGGGTGACAAAAATCGCGCTGTTTTAAGGACGTTTTCACAATTTTTTGCTTTTGATTTCTCGCAAAAAAAGAAGAAAAAAAAGCAATGCCGGAACGGCGCTCCGGCTCCACTACACCTCTGACTAACACGATTTTTTTTATTTGATCAGAAGGAATATAATAGTATGCAAAAAGGCGGATGAAAACTTTTGTTTGAACAGCTTTTAACTTCAATTTTCCTCCATAATAAGCTTTAATATTTGGTCGGTATGTAGAAGTAGGTTCTAAAAAGACGGGGAGCGATCCGTTTTCTTTTAAATGCCGAGGTTTTGTATGGCTGATCATAGGAATAAAAAATAAATAATTGTCTACTTCTGCATAAAGTGATTTGTCTAGAAGCGTTAGTTACTATTGGCATCAAGAGTTTTTAATATGAACCTTAGAGAGCATTGGCCACATTTCGTCCAAATTTCAGAACCAAGGAGGTTGAAAGTTTATTATCACTGTTGGACAGCTGAAGGCAACGCGTTTATGGCTTAGAACTTGAAATATTGCAGGATTTAATTGTAGCAATGCTTCGATTTACGCTATCCCGACTTACGCGAACTCCAAGTTACGACATTCCTAATTTTCCCTTGTCGCTTCGAATGTTTTCCGTTTTCCGTCCATTAATACAAATTAAAATCATTAAAAAAATAACACAAATAAAAAGAAAATTTGTATTTTTTTAATGAGCCAGAAACAACGCCAGAAATTGATCAAGATCGAACTTGAAGAAAACCTCCTATTGTGTTGTCCTCTCGCTAAAAGATGTACTGGCGAGGACACATTTAATGACATTCAGGGTTATTTCTGTGAAAACGAAATAGATTGAGCCATTTGCGGACTGGGTCTGAAAATAATGGTTGCCAGTAGTCCGTGGGGCCCATACATATCTAAAAATATATCCATAATTCATTCCTATATATATATATATATATATATAACAACAAACATTTTTTAAAAACATAAAATTCTAAAAATTAAAAAAAATCCATTTGTCAAGTTTTTTTCTTCCTTTTCGTATGCCTTTTTGTTTTTTGTTTATATATATATATATATATATATATATATTACAAATGCGCTGTGATACCTAAAAAATAGATTTCAAACTCCTTAAAGACAAGATTCTTTTGAAATATTTTTAATCGAAGCAAGTCTATAATGATTCAGAGAGTAACAGAAAAATTAAAATCCTGATTAAAAAAGTAAAAACAAGCATAATGATCGACATTACACTGAAACCACCTCCAAACATCGTCAAGACTTTTCGCTAAATTAAATCTAAACAAATATGAAGAGAAAGGATCGTGGATAATTGATATGTGTCAGTTATTAATCGGTATTTGGCATATGATCCCATACACGCTTGGTGGATAAAGAATGTATCCAAAATTCAGTAAATTTTATGCAAATGCGTTGTTTAAAAATCTTTCTAATAAAATAGGCTTGAGTTTCTAATATTTGATTACGTTAGATGCTCAGCAAAATGGTCTAAAATTTCACTCCTTAGCTTTGACCTAGGTGAGAATGACATGACTTTTAATTCAAAAATTTTATTTTCGACATCTAAAGCTTACAAATTTTGATTTGATTTGAGTACTTTTTAATGTTGCGATGGAAGACAAACTCTCAGCGAATAATTTTATTTTGACTCCATTCTTCCAGGTTCACCCTACTCCAAATTTAAATCCTAATCCTACGCTCTGAAAAGCAGAATTAAATGAGATGAAATTAAAGCAAAGAATTGGTAATAGTATATTACTTTTTAAATACGCATTAAAATTTGTCACCAAATCTGGAACCATGGGTGTATAATTTAAACAGAATCTAAATGAGTAAATTTCTCGTCCGCAGGGTTGGTTATCAATTCAAAGTTCAAAATCACGAAATCATAATTAAAGTTATTTGATTTCCGCTTCCGTAAACTAAATTTTTCGTATACTGTTTTAGCAATAAAGTGTGAAAGAGAAATGCCGCCCATTCGTAGGGCATCTCTTGTAAGAGCGAAGAAGCTTTAAAAGAAACTTCTTTGGATGATTTGGAGTTCAGTAATTTGTATTGGTAATGTTTCAGTAATTTGTAATTAAACTGGCATCATTAAAAAGATACTTTTCAAATTATAAATAATTCAAAAATCATTTTGTTAGATAAAATTTTCGGAAGGTATCGCGAAAAAACTCCAAAATCTTACTTAATTTTTTTTAAGTAACTGAAATTTTAATTGACTTTTGGACTTGAAAGAGTTGACAGTTATTTTCATCTTGTTTTGAAGAGCATGCGTGCCAATTTCATAAAGATCGAGCAAAACTATAGATTTGTACAAAAGACAAACACTCATTTTTACATATATAAAAGTAAAATTTTATGCTAAATCATTTACAAACGAGATAGAGGAAAACAAGGAGATTATGAGTTTGGTGTAGAATAGTTACACTTTATTTTTTATGCAAAAAAATATCTAACATAAAACACCCTAGTGTTTTTTTAAATCCTGCTCTTGTATGTAGTCCTGTATGTACAAGTAATAAAGACAAATGTGTCTCTATCTGTGTGTTGAAGTTCTGAAGGACAGACCTCTGATCCTAGAGTTTCCGAATTTGGAACAAAAGAGGGTGGGAATGTTCTCCTCGGAGTGGTTTTTGAAAATTTTAATTAGAATTTCATTTAATTAAAAATTAAAACAGAATTTTTCAGCGATAACTTCTGAAAATACTATAACATAAAAATATTCTTATACCATCTTAAATTTAAAAAAAAATATCTTTCAAGTGATCCACAGTCAAGTTGTTGTGCAATTTCTTTCCTTAATTTTGACAAATTTTAAAAAATACTTTCAATCAAAATTTTCAACAATACTTTGCAATGATGTAATGAAAGTCAAACTAATTTCATTATTTCATCAAATCTTTATATCTAATATTTCTCTTTTATTAAAGGAGTGTTGTATTAAAATGCATTCCATTTTCATTGTTTCGCCAGTTTTTTCTTTTAGTCTAGTCCTTTTCTTTCTTAGATAGTTAAAATAAATTTACTTTTTTGATAGATTTTCGATATTATTTTGATAGTTTTACGTTTTAGCAATGACCGTAAACCCATCTTTCCACTTAGGACAAAATCATCTTCCCTGCACATTACGTAATTCATTTATTTCTTATAATTAGGATAAATTTTAGCTTCATAATTAACTTAATAATATGTAATAATTGTACATTATAATTACGCAGATTTAAAAAAGAATAATCTTCATTGAATCTCGTGTTTTCTAGACTTTATCAATTGAATGTAAAGACTTAAATCATTAATTTCATTACATGCAAAAACATACTGCATCAAAATTACGCTTCCTATCTACTGATTTTTTTCTTTTTTTCCAACTAATTTCTTTATCAATCTTTTGTAACAATTAATACTTTCAATTTGCCATAAATTAAATAAGTTTGAGAATTTAAAGTTTGTTGATAAGATCAAATTAAGACAACTAATGAGATGGACGAATCTGGTTGGTCGTCGAATGCAGCTAGTGTTTGATATTACAAAAGCGATGTAAAAATAGAGAAATAATAATTTCAGCTTACCTCTCAAAAATATTTTTTTCTTTTCTTTTAAAAAATACGCTACGCACGTCCTACTCTCTCCTGACTAAAAGCAGAAATATCACTTTTCTCACCAATTATTTTCCATGAAAGAAAGACCAATAAGATTGAGGCCCCTTCTCTCTCTTAAAAGTTGTAAACATGACCATATAAACGCCCCCCAAAACGCATAAAGAAAAGTGTGAGCGTCGTCTTTTCATCGATGTCCTTTGGTTTCTTCAATGGACAAAATTCCCCCCCCCACACACACACTCTAGTAACAGTTTCAGCCAAGAAAACCGTTTCTTTTAAAGGCAGGCGAATTCCCTTGTTTATCAGCTTTATGACAGTAAATTGAAACTACAAAAAAGAAAGAAAAAAACACGTCCTATAGACAGCTCTTACAAGAGCCGCACCCTTTCTGCATAAAGGAATGCAATCGCTTCAGTCTTTTCGGTGCTTAGGAAACCATTAAAAAAATCTAAATGAAAGAGGTGCCGTGTTCCAACGGTCAGAGTGTTGCGCGAGGGTCTGTAGAGTTATGCGGTTCTCACGCGGCTGGTCAGTTTTCGACCAGCTGCACCGCACAGCGGGTAGTCGAATTCCGACGGCAATAAATCCCCTACAAAGGATATGGAACACTGAAACATAGACCTTGGGTACAGGGCTATTTTATTTAATTATTTGCTTCAGAAAAACTTACGATACGGAAAGAGTTCTTCCTTTTCTCTCTGTCTCTCTCACTTCCTGGGGGCCCAAACTTTCTTATTCTAAGGGGGCCCACTTGCCATCGGGCAAGCTGGCAACCTCGCCAATCCGCCACTGGATTGAGCTAAGTGCTGTGGTGTTTGCACAGATGGTGGAAGATCTATGCCTGGCTGTTATGATATACTGGTTCACGTGGTCGTATCAAAATAGTCGCCCCTCATCTAGCTTGGAGCCATTGCCGCATCCACAGACAAAGTTTAACAGCGAAGCCTTTGCCAGATTCATTGAAAGAAGTACTCAATTAATCTGTCGAAGTTGTAAATTTCATTAAGGCAAATTCAACTAACACCCGATTGTTCAAATCTTTGTGTGGAGACATGGGCAACCTTCATACTACGTTACTTTTGCACACAGAAGTGAGATGACTTTCGCGAGGAAATGTACTCACAAAATTGTTTAAACAGAGACATGAAGTTCAAATGTTTTTTGAAGAACCACCCTTTTTCATTGAGCTTTAAATTTTATGAAAGTGAATGGTTGCAGTAGCTTGCGTAATTTTCTGACATTTTTTCAGAAATAAATAAACTTAATTTAGTATTTCAGAACCATTCCATAACCATTTTTAAGGTAACTGACAAAATCGAGTCTATGATTAAGAAGCTACATTTTTGGGAATCCTGTATAAAAAACCAGTATGAAGTTTTTGAGACACTTCACAGCTTTTTATCTGATAATGAATTTAAATTAACAAAACAAGTAAAAACTAGTATAATAGCATATTTAAAAGGATTTTAAGTTGTCATTCAGACAATATCTTCCGAAGTTTAGTGATGCAGATATATGGATTTTAAATTCATTCAACGAAGTGTTTTTACAAAAAGCTGAAAAATTAACAATTTCTGAAAAAGAAAAATTAATTGAACTTTCCACTGATTCTTCATTAGAATCTGAATTTTAAAAAAGAAATTTGATTGACTTCTGGGTAGCAGTGAAAGAAGAGTACCAAGAACTCTGTGTTAAAGCAATAAAATATTTAATACCTTTCACGAACACAGAACTTGTAGAAAAAGCATTTTGTCTTATACATATATTAAGAATAAATATCGAAATAAGCTTGACGCAGCTCCAGACATGAGATTATATTTTTCTGAATTTGAACCCAATTTTATAAAACTCAGCTCCATGAAACAAGCTCAAGGATCGCATTGAAATTTTCTTGCACTTGAATAACTGATTATTATGAGGAAATATTTTTTTTGAACTAACCTTATAAGTTAATGTGAAATTATTGCAATACTGTTTTTATTTGTTTTGCCATTTAACTAATACCTACTTTGTTAAAATTGGAATAAAATATGAAATTAAAAATAAGTCCTGAAAACGTCATTAATTCGCGCCCTTAACGTTATTGATAAAAACATCTTTGCATAGACGGATGATTGGGGGGGGGTATGACAGTAGGGGGTACGCGAAAATAAAAAGACTAATCAAGGGGTACGCGAGGGAAAAAAGTTTGAGAACCCCTGGTATAGAATAACACAACATTACTAAGTATTGCATATTTGGATTATATAACCCTCCAGCAGTCACGCATATTGTAGGAGATACTTATATTGAGCATCGTATTACTTGCTTATATCGTTCTTTTATAAATTCAAGTGCAATTTTCATTTATATAATCTTTATTTAGTATGGAGCTATTAAATACAGATTACATCATAAAAGTTGCATTCATTTTTGTAAAATAACACGATATAAATATATAATACGTTACACGATACAAGTACCTCGTATATACGCGCGATTTCTGGAGGGTTAAATTTTTTCCTTTTCATAATTATTTTTGACTATTTAATAACTATTATTAAATTAACTTCATTATCGATTTCGGGTAGGATAATGCTTTTAACAATTTTAGCATTAAAGATTATAACGTGGTCTTATTAAATTTAAAAAATTATTTTAATTATCAAAAATTATTTTGAAAATTATATTTCTTATATTCCTTATGCATAAATTATATTCATTTATTAATTGCGTCCTTTTCCAATCTAAGTAATTTAACCAAAATGCAATAAATCATTATTTTATTATACGAATTTTGTTGCAAGGCCCCGCAAATGAACTTTGAACCAGGCCCCACTTTTGTTTGGGCCGTCCTGGTCATTAGGCATAATTATTCACAAATAAAAACAAAAATAACTATTAATTTTGCTCAAGCACTTCACTAGAATAGTCCTAAGCCATGTTAGAGTATATTTCACCGTATAATTACTCGATGGAAAAAGAATGTTCCAGGATGCACGTGTTTCTTCCGTAAGTCACCAGTATTGGGTTTTTAGCACCCAAATAAGAAGCAGCAATTTCATGAATTACGATATATTTAAACAGCATTACATAATATTTACATTTTAGCATTAATATTTACAGCTTAGATAGTTCGCGTTGCTGGATAGCTCATAGCAGCTCACTCGTTCGAGTCGGCAAGGAAAACAGTTTGTCGTCTATACGACAGAGAAAGACTGTCTCTGTGGTCGCCTCGTTCCACCGTTCTCTGCGAGAACCGGTTTTTCCTGGTCTTCATCCAAAGAATGTACAGCGTAAGCGTCTTATAAGTTCTTTGCTTCATCCGCGCTGTTGCTGTATTCATCAGCGCTGGAGGTGAACCGCCACAAGCATCCCAGATAGCAATTTTAGTTTGCAGCAAGCTTGCCACAAATTTGTCATGACAAGAGTGCAAGTTTGCCACAAATTTGTCATGACAAGTGTGCAAGCTTGCAGTAAGCTTGCAGCAAGTTAACGAAAGCTCCGAAGTCACCATGAAACGAACTTGCAGCAAGTTTGCCGTGTCAAACTCATCGCAAATTATAGCAAAAACAGAACACGAACACAACCCAGGATAGAACTCGCGACCTCCCGGTTCCGAAGCGGGGACGCTAACCGTTGAGCCAGCTGAACTCTGCGAGGAGAGGATAGATTTCGCTAAAACATCGTTCGATGCGATTCGTATACGATTTATTTTAAACTATTTTCTGGTTTTCATTAATTTTTTGAGTTGAGAATACGATTTGAAGTCAAAGAGAGAGCGATTTTCGCTAATAACTACGTTTTGCTAGTAGAATAAATTATGAAATTAGAGTTCAAAAGTAATTACTTTAAAATGGGACAAAATGTCTAGTTATTATTTTTCAACAAACACCGACTGTTTTTTAGATTTAATTTTGTTTATAAACGTTAAAATTTCAAAAAAAAAGGCGATATAGTTTTCTTTAAAGTGAGAGTGATTATATTTAGTAAAAAGATGGAAAATGCTTCAAAAAATTTTTTTATAAAAAAGTTATTTTTTTCACAAATTATCATTGATTTATTGAATTAATAAAAAAGAATTACGGTCTAGGAGATGCTATTAAAAATTGGATGTTTTTTAAAACAGAGACAAAGATAATTATCTCTTTATTGTGCTATCTTTGCAGGAAGCTTGTTTTGCATACTTGCTGCAAGTTTGATTTGCAAAGAGGTGGCGCTACTTGTCACATCGAACTTGCTACAAGTTCGATTCAAGTTTGACGCGTCAAATTTTGCCATGACAAGTCAAAATCAAACTTGCTGCAAACTTACGTGCTATCTGGGATTATCCATCAATAAAATCGCTTTTTTGAGTTTTAGTTTCTTTAGGTTTTTCTTCACTTCTGGAACGAAGCAATTATGAAACCATTCCGAAAATAAACTAGAATTCATCCAAGCGCTTTCTTGATGCATGTAGTGAACAAGAAGAGCAGTCTTACTGATGTTTTTAAAACAGCATGGCTTTTTACTCTTTCCCCACCAAAGTCAGCTTTACACGACGTGAGCCAGAAGCATTGGCACATCCCAGAATCGTCACACGATCCTTAATCTTTTTCTGGCCTGGAGCAACAGCTTCATTTTCTGCATCCAAGGTTTTCGTTGAAAGTGCTCTCCAATATAGCCCAGCTTCGTCGCAGTTGTATATTTGGTCTGCAGTTCATTTTTTCTTCACAATCAAGTTCTGCAATTCGGCAATAAAGCTGTTTCTTGCTTCAATATCAGACGACAGTTTTTCTCCTACGATGCTCAGCTGGCAAATTCCGTGGCGATTCTTGAACTTTTCTAGCCAACCACTGCTAGCTTGGATTCCTTGCTTCCTCCGAGTGTAGAAATTCAGAGCTTTTTGTTGGAACATTATCCCAGATATTGGCACTCCTTTTCTAAATAAACCATTTGTAAAGAACGTTGTCCAGTTCTTCATCATTCGTGCATTTCATAGTTTTCCGCAATTTAGCTGATTTGCCATTAGACGCTGCATAAAACTTTTTGATTTTTTCAGAATCACGTCTTATATCCCCGACTGTTGATATTCCAACACCAAATTCTTTTGACAATTTGGTTAAAGACTCACCCGCTTCAATTCTGCTCACTATTTGGAACTTCTGTTCCACTATTAACAAAACGCGTTTTCGTTTAGTGGGCTCCAGGGCATAAATGAATGTTCTACATTTCGGTAAAGCCAAAGCTTCTGAGTCGGATAGAAAGTAGCCAATAGAAAGGCAGTTGGTCTTGGAGACGAATGGAATTTCCGGCAAGGGGGGGGGGACAATAGAATGCACTTCCCCCCCCGCGGCGGGCTGGGGGAAAAAGAGATAAGATATCGGCATGTCGGTACCGCCTGCTGTAGGAATAGCTACCGCCAAAGGTGACCTTGAAGTGATACTGTTTATTTATTAATTAAAATTTAGCTAAATTTTAATTTATATTTAAAATTTAATTATTGCTAATAGTTAAAATTTAGCTAAAATAAAAATTTAGCTAATTTTGTAACTAAATTCTTAAATTTTGTTGTCTACAACCTATTATACTCTTTGGTACCTAAAAATTTTTGCCCCTGTTTCGGAGAGATTTGTCGGCACATTTTGAAAAAAATCATCATTTGAAAAATATAATTTTTTGCTGTGAGCGTCAACGATATTTAAAGATATATGATGCAATGGCATAAAAGCAAGGTGAAATTCTATTTCCCAAGTCGGTATTTTGAGAAATATTTTATTAATATTTATTTAAAACATTTTATTCCTCGAAATAAAAATCTTGCTGGTTACGAAATAGGCAAAACTAACTTCGCTGCTCGAATAAAACGTTGATTCTGCTTTATGTGAATGCGTCGTCAAAATAGACATTAAAATTTACTTTTGGCCATAGCTCATTTAGCTATTTTCAATATAAGTCGATTTTCTAGAATCGGCATGATATATCAGATTACAAAATCAATGCGATTAATCGAATCATGATGCTATAAACAAACCATTTTGTAGAAATCACTTGCATGAAAAATCGTTAAGTGGAAACCATATGACGACTGAAAAAGTAAGTCGAAAATTTGTCTTCGCTATTTCAATAAATTTTAAATTTTTCGAATTGTATACATTAAGCTAGTTACAATAAAATAAGAAAATCGAGAAAAAATTTCGGTTAAGAAAAATTAGAGTTCGATTGTTACAGAGTTAACCAGACTTCACAAATTCAACGCCAGTTACGAATGTAATGAAAATGTCCTTTCTGGAACTAACAGAAGAAATTTACACAGCGAGCATGTCTCAACCAGTGGCGTGGCGAGGGGGTTACTGATGAACAGTCGCTAGACTTGGGGTGAAGGAGCCGAAATAGAATTTCAAAAGACAGAAAACAAAAATGTCAATGTTACTGTCATTTTCGGATTCATAAAAACTATCATGGCATTTTTTAATTCTTGTTTATATTCTTTTTGGTATTCAAGCAGGAATTAAAAAGACGAAGGATTAAGGGGTCTATTCTGGTACCACCGTTTGGGTTGGGAGCCGTCACTTTAAGTGATGTCTCCCAACCCAACCGGGGTACCAGAAAAGACCCGTTAGTGTTTTTTTATATTCCTACCGAAAACCTGTTCAAGTAGGTTTCCTGTGGCTTGTCTAAATAAATGAAATGGGGGAAACTCCTTTACGCCTTTCCTCATATTTATGAGTTTGGGAGAGAAGTATTTGATAATGGTTACATCGTAGTAGGAAGAACAAAGCAGTGGCTTGACTAAACTGTTTTTGAGAATATTATGAAGTACTGAAGTCGAGTTTCAGTCACACAAGTACTCAAACCAAATATTAACGAAATTAACGCTCAGTAGAGTGGCGTAACTAAGTAAGGTAGGGCAGGCAATACAGGTGCCTTCCGGGTAGGCTGGGTCGGAGTGGGTGTTAAATAAAAAAATTACCATGGGTTTCAAAATTGAATTGATTTAAGAGAGCTACTTTTTTTTATTCTATCGGTTACGACATGGTGGGAATGTGGGGACACTGATACACTTTTTTGGAAAGCTAAAAAATGATTTTACCAACGATAATAATTAGAATTAATATGCTATATTTATACATTTGCTAATCTAGTATAGGATTTCAGTCGAGTTTTGGTTGTAAATGATATATTAAAACACTTGTCACACTTTTTTTCCTAAAAATGGATTTGTATCAATCTGCCCCATACTAGGGGGTGCATTGATTCTTTCACGGAAATATCGAAAATAATAAAGATTAATAGGTGTGGGATCAAAACAAGATTGGTTTTATCAATAAGTTTTGTATTCCAAATCAAGGTTTAAAAGTTTAACAAAGTAACAAACTTATATTTTAATCAAAATTCAACATTTTGAATGAGACTGGGAAAATGAAACAATAATGTCTTAGAAAAAAATATATCTCTGCAAATAATAAAGGATAATTTGTGTTTGTGTGTAAAAATACTTTGGAGGGAGGAAATGTGAACCTCGAAGTCGTTTTTTGAAATTTTAAATAATTAAAAATAAGGGAAATTTTCGTGTTCTTCCTTGATAACTTACGAAAATAATATAGCAGAAAAATAATTTTCACACCATCTGGGAATGCAAAAAATTATCGATATTAATTAAGTTGCCGTACAATTGTTTTCTCCAGTTTTAATAAATTTGTAAAAAAATATTTTAAACTTAATTTACAACAATACTTTCAATTTTTGCAATGAAATTAAACCGTCTTCATTGTTTAAATAAATACTTAATTGCGTGCTTCCCTTAGACAGTTCGTTTTTTCCATTTCTGAAGACGATGTTGCAAAGTAATTGTTATTGAGGCACATTGATACACACAGAAGACGCGTATCAAATGTGCCCTGGAGCCCATTCTACTTAAAAGAAGTGATCACACAGAAACAACGCTAAATAACCTCAAAACTTAATATACACTCTGTCCCAAAAGTTTATAGAATCTAGTAAAATATATGTTTTAGCAAAACGGAAAGGCATACAAACACCAATTACAAATATGTTTATTCAAACCATATGGGACTTGCATTCAACGAAATATTTAGAAAAAATAACAATTTTTATTTCAATTATATAGCAAAATGGAAATATTAGGTGTCCCAAAAGTTTATAGAATATATGACATTTCAACAAAAGGTGCTCAATACAATGTTCTTAATAGTTTAAAGTCTTTCCATTTCTCAGTATGACATTGTATACACGTTTTTCCATCGACATAATTAAGGTTTGTAATATCTCTGGTTCCAAGTTGTACCATACACTTTCAATGGCTGTCTTCAAGGCATTCACTGAATAAAATTGCCCTCCATTTTCATATACCTTCCGAGACA
Organism: Araneus ventricosus; assembly: GCA_013235015.1. NCBI lineage: Eukaryota > Metazoa > Arthropoda > Arachnida > Araneae > Araneidae > Araneus > Araneus ventricosus. The sequence goes on from BGPR01000286.1 coordinate 601,511, forward strand.
TAATGCCCCACACATTTTCAATTGGGTTTAGATCAGGGCTCATCGGTGGCCACTCAAGAACAGTAACATTTTTCGAGTTTAAATCTTTTTTCGTAGTAATGGAGGTATGGATGGGAGCATCATCTTGCTGATATTACCAATTTCGTCCCCCTATGTTTTCTGCAAATGGCATAAGATGATTTTCTAGTGTTTCTATGTATTTAGGAGAATTCTGTCGGCCATCTAAAAAGGCCAAACCCACTTGACATTGAAACTGAAAGCCACATACACCATAACAGATCCACCACCACTTTGCCTACTGAAAAAGCTGCTGGGCTCCTTTCGTAAATCATGCCAATATTTTATATTCCCGTCAGGTCCATCGAGGTTCCATTTTTTTCATCAATGAAAAGGACAGCCATCCATTTATCACCATATGACATATGATTACGAGCCCATTGTAATCTCTTACTAATGTGAAGCTTTGAGAGTGGTAATCGGCGAGCCATTTTTGGGTGGATCATGTAACCAGATTGTATAATTCATCTATGAATAGTGTTCTTGGAGATTTGCAATCGGGAAGTCCCAGTAATTTCGCGAACCTACATTTTCTGACTTGAGAAACATTCTCTGTATCCGCTATCACTGTGAATATCCGTCACACGTGGTCTTCCCGAACGAGGTTTTGGCTCATATGGCGTCTTACGAGTTAATACACGATAAATCATACTTTTAGAACGATATAAAAGTTTCGATATTTCTTTAACAGTCTTACAGAACAATTTCAAATGCAGAATTTTACTCACTTCTTCATTAGAGAGCTGCTACGCTTTAGGCATCTTGAAACGCAGAACAAACGAACGCTTTCCTTTTCTTACAGCATATTTATTAAGCTCCAGATTGACGTCATGATTACCGATACCATATTTGCATAAAATTGCATTTGTGTATAAACTTTTGGGACAGGTTATTTCAGTTTATTCTACGATTTAAAAATTGGCATTAAGGTGGCCGTCTAAAGCTTATAATTCACCAAAATCATATCAGTACCGTTATCAGTATTGTTGAAGTCTAGAATTTTGTCAAAATGGTCCGACATATCACTATAAGTGTTATATATGTGGCAACATTCGGTGTTGAGGTTTTGTCAGAAAAGGATCTGGCATCAGATAGATGTTGACAGTGTATGTACTGGAGCTGATGGTTGCTAGATGCTCTTAAGATATGTTATAAAAATGAGAATATACAATAAAACATGGCGTAGTCTATTAACCTAGAACTTGCGGGATTAGTTTGAGAGATAGAGCGAAATAAAAATCGTAGCAGAATGGAAGGCTGCCATCCACCACGAGGTTTGAACTTCAACGGCAACATGGCCGACAATTGGCGTCGGTTCAAACAATTGTTTGAGATCTATCTCATAGCTTCAGGTAATGAGGCGAAATCGTCGGAAGTAAAAGTGGCGATTCTGCTGAATGCTGCTGGAGAGGAAGCTGCTGAGGTATTTAACACTTTTAATTTATCAGCTGAGGACAGGAAAGACTTTGATAAAGTTGTGAATCACTTTGAAAAGTTCACAACTCCTAAGAGGAATGTCGTCGTTGAGCGGTTTATCTTCAATCAACGTTGTCAAGAGGAAGGTGAGATGTTCGACGTGTTTGTCACGGACTTAAAGAAGCTGGTGAAATCATGTGAGTTTGGAGATCAGTCCGATTCAGTTGTCCGTGACAAAATTGTTTTGAGAGTTGGCGATGCAAGTCTACAGGAAAGAATGCTACGAGAGTCGGATCTAAGTTTAGAAAGAGCTATTGACCTAGGAAAAACAGCCGAGTTGAACAAAATTCGAGCGCAGACAGTTCAAGGGCAAAATGTTGATTTTGTTGGAAGGAGATCCGTTCCACAGAAGCCGGTATCACGTGAGGCAAATTGGAGTAATAAAGATGAAACAGGCAATAAATCATTCCAAAACGGAGAAAAAGCGAGAATGTTTAGCTCCTGTTGGAAGTGTAACAGGAAGCATGTGAAAGGAAAATGTCCAGCATACGGTAAGCGCTGCCATTCCTGTAACAATTTAAATCATTTCTCTGTTGTGTGCCGTTATAAAGATGTAAAAGATGTAGTGGTAGATGAATCGGAGGACAACGGTGACTATTATGTGAACTCTATAAACGTTCATCATATTGTTAAATGTATTGAGTCAGCATCCACTTTGAAGGAGTGGAACAAAACTCTTATCATTGAAGGACAGCCTGTGACATTCAAATTGGACACTGGTGCTGAAGTGAATGTACTGCCTCTTAGTATTTTTAATTTGTTTAAGTCACAGTCCAAAATGAGGAAATGCAATGTAGTGTTGAAAGCTTTTGGAGGTGCAACAATTAAGCCTGTTGGCTCTATTTCTTTGAACTGTAGTGTTGATAATTTAAATTGTGTTATTGATTTTATTATAGTGGCAAATCCTCAGGTAAGACCATTATTGGGTATTAATGAATGTGATAAATTGGATCTTATTCATTTTGTGAATGATATTGAAATTCCTAATAAAAACAAATTAGACCAGTATATGAATATGGCATTTAGTTCTAAAGATGAATTTATACAAAATAATGTGGAGCTATTTGAAGGTGTGGGAAAATTTAAGGGTACTTGTAAAATTAATATTAAAAATGATGCAACTCCAGTTGTAAGGCCACCTCGTAGGGTACCATTAACTGTTAAACCAAAGTTAGAATTAAAATTGAAAGAATTAGAAGCTCAAGGTATTATTGCTAAGGTTGATCAACCTAAAGAATGGGTTAGCAATATAGTTATAATTGAAAAAGCAAATGGGACCGTACGAATTTGTCTGGATCCCCAAGATCTTAATAAAGTAATTAAAAGGGAGCATGTATTGATCCCTACCATAGAAGAGTTCTTACCAAAATTAACAAATAAATCAGTTTATTCTGTATTAGATCTGAAAGATGGGTTTTTCCAATACCATTAGATGTAAAAAGCAGTGAACTCTGTACTTTTAGCACACCGTTTGGGTGTTATACATTTTTAAGACTTCCCATGGGAATTTCATGTGCCCCTGAAATTTTTCAGAAAAGAAATCAAGAAAATTTTGGTGATATACAAGGTGTTCTAATCTACTTTGATGATTTACTTATTGCGGCTAACTCAATAAAAGAACATGATGAAATTTTGGCTAAAGTAGTTCAAAGAGCTAAATCCCTTAATATCAAATTCAATAAGAATAAAGTACAATTTAGAGTTCCAGAGGTTAAATATTTGGGTCATGTATTTAATGTGGCAGGCATGCGTCTTGATCCTGAGAGGGTTAAGGCTGTAGAGGAATTAAAAGTGCCTAAAAATAAGCTTCAATTGCAGAGAGTTCTGGGAATGCTTAATTACTTAAGGAGGTTTGTGCCACATTTTTCAACTAAAACTGCTGCATTAAGGGAACTTTTAAAACAAAAAGTTGAATGGCAGTGGCTAGGGTTGCATTCTCAAACTTTCAAAGAATTAAAAAATCTAGTTTGTAATGCTCCTGTACTGGGAATATTTGACAGTAATAAACCCATCACACTGCAGGCAGATAGATCAAAAGATGGGTTAGGTTGTTGCCTATTGCAAAATGGTCAGCCAATAGCCTTTTCTTCCCGCAGTTTAACTGACTCAGAAAAAAATTATGCACAAATAGAAAAAGAATTTTTAAGTATTTTATTTGCTGTAAATAAATTTCATTACTATATATATGGTAGAGAGGTTGAGGTACTTACAGATCATAAACCATTAGTTTCAATAATGAACAAAAATATTGTCAATGTGTTGTCCAATAGATTACAAAGGATAAAGATTAAGCTTTTAAAGTATCAGTTGAATTTAAAATATTTACTAGGCAAATTTATGCACATAGCTGATCTCTTATCTCGGTCATTTAATGAGAAAGAGATTCAAATTGATGATGAGGATATGATTGAAACTGTTCATACATTAACAAAACAGTTGCAGATGTCAGAGATTAAAAAAAGGGAGTTTAAGGAGGCTACCTTGAAAGATCAAGGACTTAAAAGGTACAATAATACTGGGAAACTGGATGGCCAAGTAGTATTGATAAGGTTCCAAATGAAGCCAGGTCTTATTTTAGGTTTAGGCATGAGTTAAGTGTGGAGCAAGATTTAGTTTTTCTTAATAATAGAGTTGTAGTACCAGTGTCATTAAGGAAAAGCATGTTACTGTTATTACACGAGGCACACTGTGGAGTAGAAAAGTCAAAAGCTAGGGCTAGACAGGTTATATTTTGGCCTAATATTAATGATGATATTGAAAAAATGATCTCTACATGTATGGTATGTGAGAGGTATAGGCCCCAAAAAATTAAAGAACCTCTTATAAGTCACACAATACCCCATCTTCCTTATGAAAAAATTGGCGCTGACATTTGTGATTATGGTGGTAAAAGTTATTTAGTAGTAGGATGTTACTTAACGAAATGGGTGGATGTATAAAAGTTCAGAGGAAGTTATCAATAAATTAAAACCAATGTTTGCTACTCATGGTATCCCAAAAATCATGATTTGTGATAACGTTCCTTTCAGTAGCTGGGAGATGAAAAAGTTTTCAAAAGAATGGTGTTTTGAAATCATCACAAGTAGCCCTAGGTATCTTAAGTCAAATGGGTTTGCTGAAAAGTTAGTAGGTATTGCCAAGAGTTTGTTAAGAAAAGCAGGCCCCGAAAAACTGTATGAGGCATTACTCGAGTACAGATGTACTCCTATTTCAGGTATGAGTGTTTCACCTAGTCAAATGTTATTAAGTAGAAAGCTAAGAACAAAGTTGCCCATAACTCAAACTGAGTTACGGCCAATAGTACATAAGCATTTCATTGAAGGGATAATTAAAAAACAGGCAAGGACAAAGTTATATTATGACAAACAAGCTCATGTTAGACCTGAATTTATTTCTGGGGAAAAAGTAATGGTGAGAGTAGGTACACAGTGGGAGCCTGCAGTAATCGTTAAAAAGCATTCAACCCCTAGATCATAGCTGGTAAAGAATAAAAATGGAGGAATCGTTAGACGAAATAAATGTCATATTCGCAAGACAAATATTCAGACAAATAAAGAATTGAATCCTGATTACCATGATCTTGGTGATGAGTGGAGTATATGTGGTAATAATACTCAAGATAATGGTCTTTATCACAGTAATAATAATCCTGTTAATTTAAACCGTAATACATCTCACACCACCTCTCAGAATGGTTATCTTCATAATAACAATTCAGCTAGTTCAAACCCTGTGTACATAACTCGTAGGGGTAGAAATGATAACAGGCCATCCAGGTATGATGATTATCTTTTGTAATTAGGCATTATTCAACAATTTTATATCTGTATCAGTTTGTATATTAAGGCATATCATTATGTATATTATCATTTTGCAATTGTATTATAGTTAAAAAAATTATTATTTTGTATTTTTTATGTTTGCTAAAAGGGAAAGATGTTATATATGTGGCAACACTCAGTGTTGAGGTTTTGTTAAAAAAGGATCTGGCATCAGATAGATGTTGACAGTGTATGTATTGGAGCTGATGGTTGCTAGATGCTCTTAAGATATGTTATAAAAATGAGAATATACAATAAAACAATAAGTAATGTGTGAAACTCCAAAATTCTCAAAATGCTCTTAATATTTTTTAAAAATCAAAAAACCCAAAATATTCATTAAATTTCGTTAATTTCTTTTAGTACGTAATGGTGAAGATAGATGGCGCCCAAAGTGCCGGTCAGATATGCTCTTGGACTCTTTCATAGTAATAAAAGCTAATTTTGTTCATTTTTGAAGAAAATAAATATACATGAAGAGTTTTATTGTTAGTTTCTCAACAGTTAAAGATTAGTTTTAATGAAAAAACGGCTAATTTTTTTGAAAACCGATATTTTGTCCTGTGTTTTTAGTAATTCGGCAACCCTATGCGGATCGCCTTTGAATACAACGATTGGGTCTCTGTAGAACGTGAAGAATCCCTTCTTCCCTCCGCCGCCGTTAGCATTCTTCTGTCCACGATCGAAAGTAAGCTAAATAGTTCCTCTACGGGTGGAAGTTTATTGCAATTTTTTTTCTGCTATAGAGAAGGAGATCCCTTCGTTTCTGCTGCTGCACTGCAATTAACCAGATTTTCTTTTGTAGTGTTCTTATTATATACGTTAGTTAATTCTATCTATCTCGCTGTCTATACACTTGTAATTATCAACAATAATAAATTTATTGATTTAAACAAGATGTAAAGATTTGATTAAATATAATGTATAGAAGATTATTTTTAATAGTTATTCTAGCATTTGTGGCTACTTATATAAATTATTTTCTTGATTGAAACTAATAATCATATCCCCTTTTTCAAAGTTGTGACACAATAATGAAAGACAAAAACGTGCTATTTATTGAAAGTGTCAAACGATAACTTTACCTTTGGGTACTAAACTCAAAAGAAAAAGAAAGTAAATATTTATCATCGAAATAAGAATTGTGCTTACAAATAAACACAGCGACAGAAACACAAAATTCTTCTCCATGCAAATAAACATTTGATAGAACTTAAAGAACGATTACAATCATACTAAAATTATCAAATACAATTTTTTAAATTCTCCATATTTTTAAATACAGTAAACATTTCTAGAATCTTTTTTTCATTTTCTAGAAAATAAAAAAAAATATTTACATTTCATTTTTAATATGGGTCATTTCGTGCTGTGTATAAAAATTAAACATACATCAATTATGCGAATATTTAATTTTCACTTTTTTTTTTGTGGACTCTAATGAATACCAAAACTGAAGGAGAATAGAATAAGTATACTCTCTCTATTTATATATTTTTAAAGAAAAGCGAAAACCTATGACATTTTTATGAAAAGCATCATAACCGAGCCTATATTAATTCTACATTTAATTGTTTGATATCAATATTTTCAGAATTTATCTAATTTCAACGTAATACTTTCAGAATCTCAAAATTTGATTACATTTTTAAATTTTGAGTCAAAAAGTAGCGAAATATTATTTAAACTTTTTGTTGCTGCATATAAACTTGGCATCAATGAATCGATGAAATTCGTTCAGATAATATTTTCTGAAGTTATCACCATAAATAATCGAAATTACAAGATAAACGATTATCAGTGTAATACTACTGGAGTTTCTAATTAACTCTGTGTTATACTGTTGTTTTATACAAGATTGACGTCCAGTTTTTAAGCCACACGAGGGCGGTTTTGGAACGGATTTCGTAATTTTAAACGTTCCATTTTAAATGTACCACTCTTCAAACTCCCACTCCACACTAACGTGAGGATATTATTTTCTGCTATAACTAGCAAGTATTGACTCTAGAAATAATTGAAATTTCAAGATAAAGGAACGTCAATGCTAGATTTCCAATTTACTCTTTGTCTACTCTCTGTTACAGCGTTGTTTTATATTAGATTATCATCAAGGTTTTAAGCTATACGAAGGCAGTTTGGGAACATACCTCGTAATTTTGAATGTTGAGCAATGACGAGAACAAATGAATTGTCACGCCATTCTCCAAACTTCCACTCCACACCAATGAATAGTGGTCCAGTTTCGGTTTGTAGCGCGACATATATCGAAATTTCGAGGTAGGCAAATGGCTTTAATTTCTTGAGGGTCGGTAGAGAACCGCTTGGGACCCTGAAAGCCATAAATTGTTTTATATAAATACGCAGTCTAAGGAGGGTTCACGGAGGTTAAGGTTGAGTTGGGGAGAATCTTTCGAACACTTGAGTCTCGTTTCTGTGAGACTTCGGATTTCGTTCTGTAAAGTCTTAACCCCTTCAGACCTGGTGTCCGTTATACCGGATCCCAACTTTGAACAGCTCCTATTAATTCAATAATTGACGAAACTGCATGCTGTTTTTTTTTTTTTTTTCAATTTGATTCTCGATTTTCTTAGAAATATAATCGTTGCAAGAATTTTTCGTTTTGGGCATGAAATCATTTTAGTTTTTTTAGTTTTTCCAAAAAAATAGAGAAAATCATCGTCCTTCCCAAAATGGAGCTCGGTGGTGAATTTTGTTTTTCAGGTAATTTCTTGTTTTTAATCCTTTTTTTACCATTTAAAAGGCTTCTACAATATTTTATTACTCTTTGACAGCCATTTTAAAGTGAAATTTGTGTGATTTTTTTATCTTTTTACTCTCTCGAATACGAAGAATACGAAGAGAAAGTATTGTAATCGTCAAAAAATTCGAACTCGAAATTTTGACAAATCTCCACGTTTTAGACCTCCCTGAGTCCGAAAAACACAATTCTGGAATCATGTCTGTCTGTCTGTGCGTCTGTCTGTGAACACAATAACTCGAAAACTATTAGAGCTACGGGGATGAAATTTGGTATGTGGTCTTTAAACATAATTTGTAGGTTTCTATCAAATTTTCGACAAAATCCGTCAACGGGAAGTCTGTCTATCTGTATGTCCGTGGTCATATGAACGTTATAACTCAAAAACTTGAATAGCTAGATGGATAAAATTTGGTACACAGTTTTATCGTCATGAATGTAGGTCCGTACAAAATTTTGGGCCAAATCCGTCGAAAAGGGGCGTTCAAATTGCATATTCAATTTCTTTTAATCCGATTCTTATGCGCAAAGAACTGGTAGCAATCTGTTATTGTTGTAAATTTTATTTACAACAATAAATAATGTTTTCAAACATAAATTGTAACAATTTTTTATTGTTGTGAATAAAATTCAAACCGATCTCATTATTTCAGCAAATCTTTTATTTCCTCGCTTTTGCAATTGTCACGGTTGTGGTAGTATAAATTGTTTTCTTGGGAATTCAATTCCAAAGCAGAATTTTCGCTTTAGTGTTCATTGCATTGACTGTTTTATCGCACCTGCTTCAAAGTAATATTTTTTTGAAACGTGGCAACAGATATTTGATTTCAGGTTTGTTTGTTTGTTTCACTTTCTCGTATACAGAGAGAAAGTATTGTAATCGTCAAAAACAATTCGAACTCGAAATTTGGTACACAGTTTTATCGTCATTAATGTAGGTCCGTATAAAATTTGGGGCCAAATCCGTCAAAGGGTTGGCTGTCTGTCGGTCTGTATAATTTACTTTTGAAAAGAATCCGTATCTCCACGCGCATGCGTACTGGAAGCAATCTTCTGTGCATGCGAAAGCTATGGAGTCAGTTTGTCCTTGAGTCATCCAAGAGCGGAAAATCGGTAAGCATCTCTTTGAAATTGATTCTTTACCTAGTTTTTACTTGCGTACTGGATGTAATTCATCTCTGTGCATGCATTAGCGGAGCTTGCTAAAAAATAAATATTGCTAATTTTTAATACATACGCATCTCTTTGAATTTGATTCTTCACCTAAATATTTTACAATCGCTATAATCTACAATGAAAAACCTTCTGATAGTCATTGCATTCTAGGTTACAGTAGGTTCGAATTTTTTATCCACGTAGACAGGGTCGTACCGAGGTGATCCGAGTGGTTAGGGCTTCAGCTTAGGAAACGGTAGGTCGCGAGTTCTATTCCAGGTTGTGTTCGTACTCTGTTTTTGCTATAGCTTGCAATGAGTTTGACGTGACAAGCTTGCTGCAAATTCGTCGCGTTGCGATTTCAAATCTTGCATTCTTGTCATGTCAAATTTGTTGCAAGCTTGCAGATTTTGCAGCGCAAGATTGCTGCAAAGTAAAATTACTATCTTGTTCAGTTCGGTCCTCGCAGTGTTTTTATTTTTATTTACAAAAAGCCAGACAAATCAAATTTGGTATGGAAGAAAGGAAGGCGTCCAAAATAAATTATAGGTTCTCTTCACTGTACTACGAAGCACGTAAAGGCCATATTGCGTTGGGATACAAGAAAATCAAAGAGAGAACAGTCCCGCTGCCCAGGTAGCACAGAAATATTATCATAGGCGGCTGGTGCACCAAAAAAGTGGGGGGGTCAAAAGAGATGCGAGTGTGTGGGTGGGGCGCGCCTAAAGCTGATTTTTTTTTTTTTTGTAAAATGGACTATATTATTGGATTTTAACGTCATTATTGATTAAATGACCTTCTCTAAAAAATTCGGGACACGACCTCAAAAATCGGAACGGATGGCCACCGTAGAGTCCGTCCTTCCAATTCAAAGTTCCATTTCAATTCTCATGAAATAATAACATGAGAAAAATATAAAACGCTTACCTATTAAGTCAATTCTTCTTTCTTTAAACTCGTGAATCGATCAATGATGTCGTCACAAAACGGCGTACTCCCAAACACAGAGAAAGCAGGTCAGTTATAAATTTATTTATTTGATATTATGTTATACAATATACATCCGTATTATAAATTAGAAGAAAGACAGCCTGCGATTTTTG
>BGPR01000286.1:611893-688832 GCA_013235015.1 Araneus ventricosus
TGTTGGTGGCCGACTGAAAAACTCCAATTTGCCTATCGAAAGAAAACATCCAATTTTGTTACCCTATAACAATCACTTTTCGGATCTAATTATTAATCATTTTCATGTTTTGTATCTCCATACAGGTGCAGAAGCAACTTTAGCCAATATTCGTACAAAATTCTGGTTAATAAATGGTAGAAATTACGTAAGAAAAATTATTAGAAAGTGTATTCCTTGTCTAAATGTAAGTGCAAAGGGTAGTAATCAAGTTATGGCAGATCTTCCCAGCTCTAGAGTAAATATATCAAGAGTATTTACAAGGATCGGTATTGATTTTTGTGGCCCATTCAGTATTAAATTGCTTTCAGGTAGATTTAAAAAATCGTATAAATGTTATATATGCATATTCATTTGTTTTGTTGTAAAGTCAGTCCACCTAGAAATTGTAAATAGTTGTAGTACAGATGCCTTTATAGGTGCCTTAAAACGATTTATTGCACGTAGAGGAAAACCTAGTGATATTTATAGTGATAATGGCACACATTTTGTAGGAGCTAATAATGAGTTAAGAAAAATATTTAAAGAAAATGAAATTGTTTTGGTTAAAAATGAGGATAATTCTAAAACATTTAATTGGAATCTTGCAAAAATAATCAAGGTTCATGCAGGAAAGGATAATGTAATAAGAGTTGTAACAGTGAAAACAAACAAAGGCATTTATCAACGTCCAATAAACAAAATCATAAAATTACCTTTCTATGATTAATTACCAATAGGTATTGTATATTTATATCTGTGTTTATATTCATTATCATATATTTAATTGTTCGAATGTTTTACGTATTTCATTACAGTGCTAATCAGTGAATACATTGTGTATTAACAATTTCGTATAGTTCCCATGTGTTTTTATGTAACCAATGTGTATTAGTGTTGCATGTAAACATTGCAACGGGGCTCAGGATGTTGGCGCCTTTGAACTGTAAATTGGCATCTTGGCGATCAATGGTTGCCATAATATGTGAGCGCGCCAATGCGCACTTTTACTACGCACTAGTCTTGTATATAGTTCTGTGTGTGTGTGATCGTATAATAAATGTTGTGATCGTGAACAAGGGCTATGCTTCCACTTTCTTATTCGACGGACATTAAAATACAAATTCCACTCCAATGCTCTCCATGAGTTTGGACGGAGACATAAAATGTATTTTTAAAATATTCACTATAATGTTATATTATATAGTATTATCCAGTATAGTACAATATTATTTAATATGGTATAATATTATACGGTATTATATGACATTATACGATATTATATAATATTATTCAGTATAGTACAATATTATTTAATATGGTATAATATTATACGGTATTATACGACATTATACATTATTCAGTATAGTACAATGTTATTCAATATGGTATATTATACAGTATTATATGACATTATCCAATATTATGAAAAAAACATTGTACAGTATTGAAAAAGTCTTACGTTTTACACTGTTTCAATATTGGGAAAAATATTGTACAATATTACTTTTTCGAATTTTATGATATAAGACAATATCATGTGCAACGTGGGTGGATTGATTGTTCACAAAATTGTTTCCAATTGGGCCCCACACCTTCATTTCTAATTTTTATGAACACTTTTCAAGCTTCCCATTTAATCGCAGTCCTGTTAGTTTCCAATCTTTTTGATCGTATATGGTATAGTAATAAATCTTTCACATAATATGATCTTTCAATTTTCAACTGAAAGTAAATTTCATCGAAAATTACCATTGGCGGAAGCCTTCAGGCTCTTTTTTTCTTCCATTTCTGCGAATGAAAAAGTTTAGCGACAGAACAGGAGAAGTGCCTAAGAATAAATTATACTTAACTATAAATTTAAAATAATTGGCAAAACCAGAGGACAAGTTACACAGCTCCAACCACTGGGCCGATTTCGATTATTTTTATTACATATGAAAGCTTAAAATAAAGGCTTGATAATAATAATAATAAAAAAAAACTGTACTGTGCTGCTGCTATGTCCTTTGGATTACTTTGCCCGAATTAGGCTCCAGATGCTTGGGACATACTATATAGTGATATAGAAGGTCTTGGGGGGGGGGGGGGTACTTTATCTATACAGTGCTGCTCTTGCTCAGCGTCTATTCCTGTTGCTCCTAGGGTCATGCGTTGGGATCTTTACTATCTATTTTGTTGAAGTACTTCAGGGATATAATTTAAAGAAGTCCTGAATGGTTGTGAGTTTCAGATCCTTGAGAATATTTTGGTTTCTGATGAACCATGGCATTTCAGTAAACTGTCTTGAGCACCTCGTTTTTTTAATGTGTTTTGGGCTGTAGCCCCCCGCCCCGACACACACTGGGTAAGCATAGCTAATCAGTGGTAGCAAAAGTGGACGAGTTAGGGCTTCCAACCTAGGTGGGGGTGTAATTGTGCCTTTGAAGAGCTAAATTTTTTCTTTATATTTACCGTGCATTTTTTTGGAGTTAAGTCTTTGTCCACGGTGACTCCAAAATATTTTGTCATGTCACCATCGAAAATGATCTCACACATCACACTTAGAACATGTATTATATTAGACAACATAAAAACAGTTATTTTCTAAGTCGGCAAAGTTAATCATTTGAGTCGGCATTTTTTGTAACTCGCCCTCCTAAATGCGAGACGCTAGTCACGTCCCTGTTTGCTATTTATTACATTGCACACTTTGGTATAGAAACGACTTAAGGAATGCATGTCAATGATAAATACTAAAATCATTTTTATAAAAGTATTATTTCATTTACACAAAAAATCGTTAATAAATCAAATGAAAAAATAGTTGATTCATAAATACAATTTGTAATGCGACTTACTGGAATACGTTTACAATATGTGATTATTGTTTCCTTTTCTTATACGTTTCATAGAAAATTCGTTCATAATATCATCATTAATTTTGGTTAATTCTGATTAGATAGTTAAAATGGCTAAGGCGGTACATCATTCTTGACTAATACTAGATCGCAAGCATTTTTTTTCCCATTATTAATCTTAATAAAGATCTTTCTGCAGACGAGACGATAATTGAGGTCTATATAATTTTCAGCACGGTAACAAAATTTGGATACAATTAAAAGAAATGAGTTTTAAATAAATATCATAATATTGCGTCCTGGAAGGCAAAACTCAATGAGAAATTTTGATTCCATAAAATAAATGAATGCAATTTTCATTTTGCAAAATCAGTCGGCGCCAAGGGGCCTAGTAAGTTTGCACTCTACTCAGGCCAGCCCTGAATATAACGAACTACTTTGTATCAATACGTTCTTGATTAGGCCTACCAGAAATGGGCATGATCCTGACACTGATTACATGTTTCATTCATCATATTTTGTTCCGTTTCCATATATTATTTAAGACATCTGGCGGTTAAGAAGAGCTTTATAACCAATTATTGCCCAAACAATGCTTTCCTTCAAAAATTGTTTGTATGACACCCCAAAATTTAAGTTCATATTTCCTTCTCAGAAGTTTGATAAACTTCATGCCACCCAGATTAAATAACAAATACGATACAAGACGGCAACATACCCTCCAACCTTCCACATAACAAAGTGAGGGTGCCTGTGCACGTTTCAGCCACCAGAAACTTAACGTCTACCATCCAAGCAAACGTAATGATTCTCCTGGGAAATCCAACCCATGGCTTTCCCATCGCAAAAATTGGAGCAGTTTGGCCAGATCTGTCCCTTCCGCCATAAAAAGCCACTCACTCACTCTCCCTATCACGAAGCTGCAACAGCTTTGCTGAGGAAGGGATGGAAATACTTTGGATTGAAACAATCTACAGAGAAAATATTTCTAAGAATCAAAGACTTTTAAATAAATTTCAAGAAATTTGCATCAGTGATCATACCTTCTCCATCAAAGTATAAGCTTCATCAACTTCATTCCCTAATTTATAAGAGTAGTTATCATAAAGAATTTAATTACTTTCACTGAATATGATTACTCACTCAGCACTGTTGATTTAACCCCAGATTACTTTGGTCCAGAATGGAAATTACTGCAAAACCATGACTGCCTGCTTCTTCAGAATTTGCCCATGAAGAGTTTGACAGGACAAAACTGATTGTTTCTTGACTCAATATTCAGAGTGACAATAATCCTAGTAGCCCCTCTTCAAAAAATGACCCCTTTGATCCTTTCAGAGAAAATTGTCAAGAAAGTATTTTTATACGACTTTTTAGAGAGCTATGTGAAAAAATCTCAAACAAACAATAAATTCAAAGCATAAAAACTGTAATTAGAACTTACAACCCAAGAAGGCAAATGGTATGCAATATAAAGAACTATGTTTTTTTTTTTTTGAGAAAACTGCATTAATCAAAAGAGACATACGACAAAGACAATATTGTTAAGAAACTTTTTATTGCTCATGTTCCAGTAGAAAATTATTTATATGGCCTAAAAAATTCAGAATGACAAAGAGAGTAAAATTTTCACATTACAGAAGATATAATGCAGAAAGGGTGACAGTGAATTTACAGAATTTTTAAAACTTGAAACTACAAAAATAAAGTGTATAAAAATAACTGAGGTTTTTAAAATATAAAATAATACTCATTTCAGAGGATAATATGTGCTATATTCAAAGCATCTTGTAAGCCTTATAAATTTAAAAATAAGATATGAAGAAATTTGAACAAAAGCATTAATTACTCTGTTATACATAACTACATCTGTGTATATCAACTGCTACAGTTGTTTGACTGTTTGCACACAGCCTTGCAAGTTAAGATAGCACTTTAAAATACAGTTTATTTTTCATAATTATGTTAGAAACAGAAATATAATGTGGACTGATAAATGGATGCTAACTGACTTCAAAAAAGCAATTTGAAAGAGTCTCAATTCTATGTCAGTGATTTAAGGGCTGCAGTGAAGGGCAGACATCGTAAGTCAACGTTGATGACCAACCGAGATAGAAAATTCTTTCCAAATGATTTTATAAACAAATGGTTTAAACAATTATACAAACATAAGATATACAAAGGCTGATACAACACTTTTATACTAATACAAAAACCAGGTGAATCACTTGTACTTAATATTTTGGGAAGCATCAAGATGAGTTGAATTAGATATGAATTACAGAAAAGTCAAGAATTAATAAACAGAATAAATACGATGAAATATACCTTCATCCACACATACTTCTTTAATTTTGCATATTTTTATGATTCTGCAAGACACATTTAAAGCACTTGATACTTTCAAAAAGTGTTAAAAATTCACAACAAAGTTTAATATTTTAGTTAACTCAATATTCACAAAAAAGTTCATAAAGGAATGAAGACCTACATACAAATACTCCATTTCAATATAATGCCACTAATATTCACATCCAGTTTCTTGCTCAAAATGATAAAGAAAATATTTTATATATAGAAAGCTATTAATTATCTCAAAATCTTGTAACTTGAACATTAACGCCCCCCCCCCTCCTCAATAATAAACATATTTGTATGAAATACCTGACCATTTTCCTAAGTTTTTGTTACAGCTGCTATTAAAATGCATAAAATGGAACCATATCAACGAAGTTCTCTGCCTCATTATACTACATTCACATAAAAGTTTAATTTGTTTTAAAAAATTAGAGTTTTTAATTAGCCAAATTTCAACATATTATGTAACAGAAATTGGATGTATTTTAAGATTAGGGTGTGTAGAAAGTTTTCCTAATTTTTCTTTACTAATGCAAATAAATTCAAATATATGCAATCTGGTTTTATCTAACATTACATAATATCGTGAAATACTCAGGAAAATGGAAATTCCAAAAGCCAGAAACACCACTTTTATATCCAAAAATCATGAACTAACCAAGATCTAATATATAAAGAGATAAATACTCCAATCTCACACTACAATTATTTCAAGAAAAAAATTAACTAACTTGATGGCTTATTAGGATAAGATCAAACTTCACTGCTAACATTCAACGTGCCCAGAATTACAATGTTCTCAGCAATTTCAGAAATAAAATTCAAATTGAATAAACATAAATCCAAAAATGTAATGGAATAAAGAATTTTCAAAGCTCAATGTATAATAATAAAAATAAAGATCTGAATATCGTACTCTTGAAGCATACTTCCAATGAAACAAATAATTATTTATCTCACAGGCAAATAAATTAAATCCCTAAACAAATACAGAGACTGATTTTAAATTAGAACGTATATAAATTTTCATTAATACACTGATGCAGTATAGTTCAGCAGTGAATCAAATGTAATTATTCCCAAGATGTGGTTGATATTCCATTTAGAAATTACCGAACTGACTCAACACAATTACACTTGAAAAAAATTGTTTACGAATGCAAAACTAACACAGAAAAATGTACTATCATAAGTCTTAACTAAACAATGAACAATAAACAACTTTATTTGCATCCAAATAAACTTTTAAAGGCATTTCCAAAATAATGGTTATTTAAGCCATTATAGTTTACAAGATTTTTTTTTGCAGTAATTATTTCTTCCCTTCTTGAATTTCTCTATCTAAACCTATCTCCTTTGTATGAAGAAAGAAGCGAAATGAAACAGATTTATAAATAAAAAGCAAATTTCGAAGCTTGTATCAGTGTTGGAACTGGAAAAAAATACAAGAAATAATAAAAGGGATCGTAATATTGATAGCAAAATCAAACATATAAACAACGAACTGAAATATTATCTAAGTTATGATTTTAAGCCATAGTGAATCGATTCCAGCTAAAAAACTTGTGTTTCGAATTCCATCAGAGTGAGGATTTCACTTTTCAATACAGGCGATTGAACATTCTTTCAATTTTTTTGTTCAGCACAAAGCAAAATCAAACATGCGAAATAAAAATCCTTCAATATAACGAAAAATTAACTTCATATTATATAGATGGTAACCTGAATCATATCTTTTAAACATAATAGAAAAGGACATGCAGGGTAGTGCTATGCCTTAATGTTAAAAACTGGTTTATTGATGAAATTAAATTTTAAAATGTATCAAATGACAAAGTTCATATCTGAGCAGGTAGGCAACTCATAAAAGAGAAATAAGATTTAGCTTAAGTTTCATACAAATTATCAAGAAAAATAATGCAATTACAGCGAAACAATCTTTTAACAATAGAATAATTTTATCAAACAGATGTATATTACAAGAAATTAATCTTTAGTGTGAATGGAACTGATTAAATACAAATACAAGATGTGGGGATCAAGACTAAAATTATAATACTAACTCTATACATCTCTTTGAGACAATCATGTTTTAGAGATATCTTTGCCGACTAACAATCACAATGATTAAGAAAATGCTTTTTCAGAGTATAAGATTTCTAATTTGATGATGAAATGCTTTTATTCAATAGTTACAATGCATATTCATAACACATTCAGAACTTCGATTTGAATTCACAGCATTTCATATTCATTAAAATTTTTCTTTTACATTTTATATTAAATGCTTTCCTCTCAACCTCTTTCAGACAAAACTATTTTTTATAACTCTCAAAAATCTTATTAATTTTTTTTTATTATACTCGATACCAAAAAACAATTACATTCTAATTCCAAACTACAGCTATTTTGAAGCATTATGCTTTAAAATGAATCTTTCTTGTCCCAATGACAAAGGGCATTAGCAAACAATTTTTTCGGTCACAAATATATTAATCCAGTTTGCCATTTTTCAATACAAATAAATTAATAGAAATTAATCTTTTCACACATAAGCATATGAAGACAGCAATTTCGTTGTTTCCCAAATAATTTGCTTAAAATCTTTTAAATGATAATGACATGAAAGTAACAAGCAACAAGATTTTCATCTTTAAGATAATAAATTTTATTCAATTAAAAAAATCCGCAATGGATAAAAATAGATTCAAGGAAATGATACAACTATATACATATATATATTAGTACTGAACATTGCATATATAATTAAGACCCATTTGAATTCTCCTTTGGACAAACCATATAAATCAACCAGGTTTACATATTAATTATGCCAAATTTAAGAGGCCAAAGTCTAAAATTCCTGTATCTCAGACATAAAAAAAAGTAATATAATGAACACGTCAGTCAAATGAATCAAAGTCTGAAATTTAATGTTTCAATGAGAATGTATATACAATTATTTTCAAACAATAATGAGAGAAAATGCAGACAGCAACAAATGGATGATGTTAAATTAGTTTATGAAGATCTTTAAAAGTACAGTTAAATGTAGCTAATATAAAAAAACTACATAGGTTTCCATGAAAGAACTGCTAATAACATCAAGGGTTTTTACTGTTATTTATATGTGTGATTAATTATGAAGGTAGTTATACTTATTTCCACACAGATAGTAAATATTTTTTTTCCCTCTAACCATTCCCTAAAAAAAATTATCTAACTTCTTTTCTCTACAAGAAAACCAAGGATTTCTTTTTTGGTAAAATTATGAAGTCATAATTTTTCCATGTATTTAAAAAATGTCTATAGTGCATATTTTTAAAAAATATGTAGTTAAAACAATATTAGAATTGTGGAGGTATTTTTTATGTATATAATTACTACATGTATAAAGATAATCAAATAAAATTAAATTAGGAATTAAAACAAATTTTAAAATAAATTTAAACATACACTACAAAATTTAAACAATGTTTAAGTACTGTGCAATATGCCGCTGCATACAAAAAACAAAGGAAGTCAAAAATTATTCAAAGAAAGTAAAAAAACCAAGAAATATACTCCGAGAGAACAGAATTAAACAAACATGGAATCCATTCGAGTCCACTTTTTCAAGGGCTATAGACTATATTCAATATGGATTCAAATTATTTGGGAAATTCTTCTGTAAGAAGCTTGACTTTCGTCTAAAAAAGCTTCTTGTAGCCCAAAATTTCCCAATCAAAGACGAACAAGACAAGTAACTAACAAAAGAATTTTTTTAAAAAGAACAAACAACATAATACCGCTAACAAGATTACTGCACGTATGTAATTATAACCCTTTTATTTTAGGTCTTTTCACAAATTATAAAATTGCTAAAAAATATTAATTATCCGCTTTCTTCATCTTCATTTATTCTGCTCCTTTTCCGAATTATAATAAGCAATGTGTGACCACAATTTACATGGTAACAAGAATATACCATAAGTTAGATGCAACAGCATTTATAATTATATATGATCCAATTCATTATTACTATTACAAATGTAGAAAGCATCATGGAGACGAAAATCTCACCACTTCTAATCTGTGATTGATAACAAGGAATGCTTATTAATCTTTGTGTCCCTTGAGCAGCTACAAATAAAGGAATGATAATTAAACAAAAATAATTTTATGCCATTTCCAGATTTCAAAATTTTGCAATGCACACTAATCTAAATTGAAAATAGCATTTCTACTTAATTGCTTTGTTTTTTTTGCAAAACTTGAGCTATTAGAACAATCCACATGATTTTGGTTTAATTCTATTGGTCCCTAAAATATTTGATCATGAAATGCCACAGAAACAACACACTTTGATACAGAAACAGTCCAATGTTTTTTTATTTTAATTTGGGCATTTTTTTTTCATGGCAATAAAAGTTTGATGTATTACAAAATGAGAGAGTGCAGAAGTTTTGAAATGAAATTAAAGCATTAATATGTCTCTAATTAGTTTACTGCAGAAACAAGTGCTCATTATGACTTTCATCAGAAGGTATGGCACAACTTGGGAAAATAACAAATCCTTGATGGGTCCACATGGACGGAAAGCATTTACGCTGAATGGCACCCTTCAGTTTTCTTATAATGTGGAATGTCAAGATTGTTACTATCCTGAAAACCCTAATAACCAATTTTTTTCTTTTCTCTACAAAAATATCCATATCTCAACAATACTTTTAGTACAAGTCCCTCTTCCATTTCATAATTTATTTTCATACGATGAATTTTTAATTTCACAAGGTTTTTATACAAATTAAAAAAAGCAATTTAAACGCATTCCAGAACCCGAAACAAAATATAAAAGAATTCATAAAAAAGACATTTTAACTACAAAAACTTTAACCAATTATTTGATATAAAGAAATCAGCTGCAAAAACCAAAAAAATATAGGTAATACTTACAGGAAGTAAACCACTGAATGCATTGAGAGATCTCTAACTACAAACATATAGGGATTGCTTTTGATCAAAGTATTTTCCAGTTTTGCAAAAGTTCAATCAAGATAACATCAAAACAAGAACAAGGAATTAGATAAGTTAACAGAATGCAAACATATACCTGATGCATAGGCCAGACAAGGGTGGAAATTTCGAAATCAAGATATGTTTCAAGCAACTTCAGAAGTCTGAAAAATGCATTTAAAAAGCTAACAACACTGCTTCTATCAATTAAGGCTCAAATGAAATCCTAGATAAATATCCATTTCTACATCTAGGAAGTATTATAGCCTTGATTTGTAATGCGTACAAAAAAAAGCAAAGCATTCACAAAATAATCTTGTTTCATAAATCTTTTAATCCTCGACTATGTAAATAAACATACATAAAGACCAGAAGGCTATTGAAACAGTTGCAAAAATTTTAGAGACAAATTCAGGTCAAAATTCGTTGGAAAACTACACCCTAGTTAGTCAGAGGAAACCAGATACTGAATGCAAGAATTTAAGGTACATAAACTGCTTTTAAGAATGAGAAACAGTAGTTTAAAATTTTAATACACCTCACAAAGTGACTTCACAGAGTATATTTAACGACTTCGGTTTATAAAAAAGAAGAAAAATAAAAACATAAAAAATTGAGTAACTGCTAGGTACTTTCTCCCATAGTAAAAAATGTGTAATTTTTAAGGATAAAAGTATTAAAGAAAAACTGCAAAATATTAATTCCCATGCTTGTAAAAAATAAAAAAACCAGATTCATATACATGAAAGTAAACATTCAATTAAACAAAAAAAAATGCACACTTATTCATCATACTCCAGAAGAAAAACTTAAACCTTTGCAACCCATTAGGTTTCAAGCAAGTCCAAACTAAATGCCTGCATTATAATAAGTTATTCTATAACACTCTAATCCTACTAAGAAAGGAAGTAGCAAATAACTTTCATCAACCAACACAAATTAATATATAACCAAAAAACAAAAAATATTATCTGATGTCCGTAATTTGAAAAGACAGGTTATCATAATTGAAGGCCTAAAACTTTAGTAACTTCTTGAATTTTAAAATTAATCAGTTTAAATTGCTTAGTCAGTCAAACATAATGACAACTTTTACAAAGGCAGAAGTAAGCAGAATTCAATTTAAAATCAAACCTCATTCTCGAAATTAATATTTGCTATTTTTAATATCTTTTAGTAATTAAATTGAATACTTTATAAATTTAATAGTATTTTTTTTCAATGCCAGCAGGAACTGACTATGTCATTAAAAACCTTTTCAGAGTTCTTGGAAGGGGAAAATTTGAAGATATCCTGTAACCATAAAACAATTTTTCTAGTATTAAAAAATAAGAATTTCAACTAAGATTTTTCTGATCCACTTAAATGCTGCCAGTCTTCATGTGCCTCAGTGCGATAAATTCATTATAAAAAGAATTTGTAGAATGATTCAAAACATTTTTCGATAAAAAGAAATTTGTTAGAAAATTCATAATTTTGAACTGAAAACCAGTATTTGTTGAAAACAATTCATAACTGATAGCATTAAATGTTGGCAACTGTAAAATTCAAATAAACCACTGAATAAATTTCAATAACATTCTGTCCACGATGAACATAATCGTTTCTGATATACAAAATTGTCCAGTTTCTAATAAGTACAGTGAAAACTTTCATATATAATTATTGCATGCTTTAATATCCCTTCCAGTGTTTTTCATAATAGCAAAAACTGAACTGCATTCGTCCATCCAAACTAATTTGTTTCTTGATAAATAGTCTAAAGACCAATACAGCACCATTTTGATTCATTACAAAATAATAATAAATATAAGGAAATAAAAATGCTTTAAAAATATATTGGTCTGTCATATTGGACTGGTCAAATAAATTTTAAAAATATTCATCATGAGAAATTCCAATAACTGTGCACAGAAGAAATTAACATACAAGTGAAGCCATTTGTGAAAGAAGTACTTCAATTTTCCAAATAAAGATTATATACTTTAGAGAGTAGAATATACACGAATAATTTCCAAAGGCGATTATAGGAAGAAATTATCCGAAATTATAATTCATTTTTTTTCAAATGGGACGAAAATTCCTAGGAGCATTATGAGAAACTCAATAACTTTCAAGGTATTCATTTGAAAAAAAAAAAAAAAAGAATGATTAAAAATACAGAAATCAGTCTCCATTCAACACTACCTTAATAATTTAAAAATAGAAAAAGTAGCCCCTATGGGATAAAAAAAATAGCCTACAAGAAATATACATAACAATTTGTGGAAGTGATACAAAACTGATCTAATAAGTATTTCAAGCTCTTCCGAAAAGGGCCAATTAATAAAACAGTTACGATTGCATGTAAAGAAACATTGAAGAAAAACCACCATCTGTGCTCTATATTACATTAAAATATTTATCTATTCAAGCTGCTTTGAGAAATTTTATTAATCCAATTTTCCAGATAAGTTTTGTATAAAATATCTTACTATTACCTCATTATGCAATGTTACAACAGCAGATAAAAGTTTAAAAATTAATCAATAAATTAAAATCTACAATTTAAATATTAGCTACAGCTTAAAAAAATTGAAGATTTCAAAATTTTGTGTAGATACTATCTTTTATTGAACTGGCAGTCAGATTAAAAAGAGAGTGCATTTTAAAATCTATTGAATTACATTTACTCTGAGACATCAAGATTTCAAGAGCAATGAATTCCAACTCGCAAAAAGGACATGCAGTTGGTCAAAATGCTCAAGAGCACTCACTGTCTCAAAGAAATTCTGTCTTCATTCTATATATCAATCTTTTCACTTCGTGGTGGCTTGTCAATTAGAGCTGCAGCCCCCCGAAATTAATTTAAAAGCTTGTATTTTCTTTTTTTTTTAATTCTAATTGGCTTGCTTTTCCACTTTGAGAGCTCAATGATCAACGGAAATGGCAAAAAAGTAATAAAAACCTAAAAGGAAGATTAAAAATCAATCAAGAATTAAGAGTGAGACAGACCAGAGCTGCATAGAGTTTTGCCCTTCGAAAGGATTAAAATTCATGCACTGAGCTCTCCAGTCGGGAGAAAAAGCAACCCTCTCTCCTTTTGAAATTAGATGTCCTTGAGCTGCGTTTTCCACAGCTCTCGTTTGGCGTGACTTCCTCATTTGGCTTTTTTTCGCTTTTTCTCAGTAGCCCAGTTATTAACTAGTTTTTTTAAAATCGATTTCTGGAGGAGTTGTAATTTTTTGCTTGTTTATATGTTTTTTGGGGAGCTGATCACAAAACTGAGGTTTGCCACCAGTAATTTTTGTTGGAATTTTAGTTATAGCCAAAAAACATGAATTTTTTTTACCAGTTTTTTTGTTTATAACTCAAAAACTATCAATTTTTAACATATCATCATTATATACCAAAATAACCAGCACAAAATTTCCTACAACTTAGGGCTCTCCAACTTTTGCAGCACTGTTTGTTTCCAATATTATATTATACATACAATATGAAGTTGGCAATTATTTTCTTCACAAAACCATGAGACAATCTGCACTACAAGAAGAAGCATATAATCATGCATCCTTTAGATGGTTGTCATTTAACATCCATACGTAAGCTTGAAAGAATTTTTATCAGGGTCCTTCCATACTTATATCCTTAGTAGTTTAGAAATAGAAATATCAGAGCCGGCTCCAGGGGTGTGCAGCCTGTGCCATGGCACAGGGTGCCAATTCCAAATAATAAATTTGAAAATTCATGCGTGTTATATGGCTGCCAACTGGAGCACAATAAAAATCTTTTACTACAGTTAAATCTTAATTATAGTTAATAAATATAGTTAAATCGTTTAGGGTACGGACACACAAGTCGGTTATGGCGAATTCGGCCGAGAGCTGGAAAAGTGTCGGTGTGTTCACACAGGGCATTTAGCGAATTGTCGCTGCATATTCGGCTTTCGTGGCCACATTCGTCGTTAGTCTTTCTGAGCGAGCGATATACGTGGCTCAGAAATGGCGATTTATTTGAAGAGCTCACATCGAAGGAAGAATTTATTGCATACAATGAATAAAAATTTAACAACTTATAATGTATGGAACTGTTTCAGAAAATTCTCAATTGAATTCAGGATAATATACATTAGTATATAAGATTTTGTTTTCCGGTGTTTCATATAATATTTTCAGAAATTAAAGAATATCCTACGAATATTCTGCTTACCCTGATAAATAGTAGGCATGTAATTGAATTTAAAATAATTTTATTTTGAAAAAATATTTTGAGTTATTTTTAAACAATATAACAATTCATAATTATCATTGCATGTGCTATTTTGTAAGAAAAAAAATCGCTTTAAAAAGTAAGCATTTTCATATTTTACAAAGGATAGCGATGAGAAAAATTTTTCAATAATTTTTATTTATGATTCTCAAGTCACATTTTTCAAGTAAATTCGAAAAATAATAAAATTTAAACATGAAGAACGAAAAAGTTATACATTATACTTAAAAGTTATATGCTAAATATTTTTCAACTGACCTAAAACATTAATAATTTTCAACCGGTTAGTTAAAAAAAAAATATATATCTGCTTTTTTTTTTGCAAAGTATTAATAAAAATATATTCTGAAATAAATTAAAATTAAGGAAAAAACTGCACAACTTTGAAATTCACATCATTGAAATGATTAGGATGGAGTCGCCGAATTTGGACCATCTGGACATTGTTTACTGCACTGTGGAGGAGAAATAGTTTTAACGAAAAACAAGCAATTGAATTTTTTTGTAGCTTATTTATTTATTTATTTTCAGAATGGAGTAATTAACTTTTTATGAAATGGACTTTAAATTAAGAAAAAGCAAATTAAAATTTTGCAACTTCCTTAATGTCAAAAAAATTAAATGTAACAGAAAATTTGACGCATTTAATGAATCAGCAACCAGTTTAATTAATGTATCAGTAAAAATCTGAATATAAAGTGAGTGTCGATGATAAGACTATTTCCTTGAATAATAAATGTCTCCTCATATTATTGCAGATACAAATTTTAGCAAAAGCATTTCTTCACAATACGCCTGCTAAAGATATTTATAATAAAATAAAATATGAATATACCTTTATAATAAAACAGTATAATTAAGCATTTATTATCAAATAAAATGCATTATAATAATCCTTCTATATAATATATTACATTAAAATTACAATTCAATAATATTTTTGAAAGTTATCTCAAAAAGGTGAAAAAAAATTAACTTGATATTACATTTTCATCCTGTACAAATACAGACACATTTGCTTTAATTATTTGCAAAAATTTATAATATCAGCATAACAAAATATAATTAATTGAAAAAAACAAAATGTTTTAAATCATCTAGAGTTTGTATTTAATTTTTAAAAAAAACAGAATTGGTGCTTGGAGCTGTCATCCGGGCAGGGCAAAAACGCTTTCATAAAAAAAACACATGTGACGATTTGCTGGCGAAACCAGAGCTGTTTCATTGGGGAAGGATGATACGCGTGCAACAAGAACAGGCTACACAACTTTGCTGGGCCAGTGTGAACAGCGGCATTAAAGAACACGGGATCACATGTTGAGTTACGGCTGCAGCTTTCAGCGTAAACGCTCTGTGTGTTCGTGTCCTTAGCATATATACCAATGAACAATATACATGGGGGAGGGGGCGAATACTCTGGAGCCGGCTCCAAGTAATATTTATTTTTCTTCTCTTGTATAAAGATCATATTAGGCCTTGAAAAAATGGATTAATCAAATCCTTCGATTTGATGGGTTTGGGTTCATTTATCACAAGAAATGATTCCTCAATATTCAACATTCCAAGCTATTAAAAACATTACGTATGAGCAAATTTATGTAAACTAAAAAACAATTTTTCGCCTTTATAAATAATGAATTAAGTGAATATTTAACACTATCAACAGGAAGAAAGTGAGACAGCAAAGTGGATGTGACAATGGGGGGGGGGGGCATATCCTCTCAATATCTAATATAATTCTATGATTTAACACCACAAATTTCAATATTCAACGGGAAACTACAAGTGATTAATACATCTTTGTACATTTATATTCATAAAACTTTTAAATTCCTCTAAAATTCATCATATTCAAACTTTAACAAGACTGACTTGGAATATCTTCAACTATACTATACACTTTTCAGTCCTCTTTCCAAAAATCAATATAGGGTTTTTAAGCTCAAGCTTAACTAACAACAAATATGGCAATGAAAGAACCTTCAAATTTTATATTATATATATATATAATCTTCTTTAAAATAAAAACATTATAACCACAAAATAACATGAACATTAATAAAATACATTACTTGAAATTAAAAGTGTTGTCTTAAATTTATACCACAAAAATTTATTGTGTAAGAATTACATGGCGTAAGTAACTTCATATAACAATGTTACTCATGAAGTAGTCAATGAAATTTAAAAATAGAAAAGGTAAAAAAGGAGGAAGACAGTATATTCTAATTTACACATTAGTTATAACACTCATCAACAGAACAATTGTGCCAACGTTTTAAATTGTACATAATCTGCATCGAATAAAATTTCACTTCATTATGTGACACACATAACTAATGATATATTTTACGCCCCAGAAATTCCTACAAAATTCTGTAAAATAAACTTCAAAATATGCTTCTGTTACTAAGCATATATAAAATTAAATGCAAAACATAGAAGAAACTCGTTGCCATACACACATTTCATTCAAAATCAAAATATATTTTCAGACTTTAAAGACAAATTTCTATTATAAACAAAATGAACTGCAATTTTTTCAAAACTTTTCATTGATAAATACATTACATTCATTATAATGCACCGGGTTTTCGACAAAAGGTTCTTTGGAGTTTACTCCAAAGGAACGTTTAAAAGAACACTGCATCAGAAGACACTTTTTTTTAGGACATTCAAACCAAAATACTTCACAGGTCAGAATGCCAGTTAGATTAAGAAATTACATTTGTAGGAAAGATACAGTAAAAGGCTTGAAAAATTTTTTAAATATTTTTCAATAAAGAAACTTTGCATTTTTTTTCTGGTTCATAGAAATTCTGGTCACTCCTACATATTAATTTCAGAGGGAAAATACTGCAATGAAGTAGTTATTTATTTACAATACAAGAGAAGCAAATATATCATTTAAGAAGCAAAAACACCGAAATACAGTAATATTAATCAGAAATCAGTCTTGGTGGTTAAATTTAAAATCACTGAATATCAAATATAACAAATATAAAAATGGAGTTTCTCAAATGATATTTTTAGCTACATTTTGTGTTAAAATATTGCTCTGACAATACTTAATACAGCTCATTTAAACCCATTCTGCAGGATTTCCATGTTCGGTTTTCCTTTAATTTATAAAAATTCTGTGCATTCTGAATAACACTAGCAAAACATAAACAAATATTTTAAAATCTAAATATTCTTAACCACTAAAATGTTGTTGAATGGTCGATAATGGCGCAATTTCACAATCAAGTCAATTTACATTAGCACATACTTTCAATCAAGATTTCACATTTAATTACAGAAAAAACTGTTGACAAGGGATGGTTTTTACATAAAATTGGCAGTCAACAATTTGTTAAAAGTCATGTTCACTTTTACAAAAGACAACATCTGTCAGTTATATCATAATGAAAAATGATGAATGCAACAAAGTAGCTTTCAGTAAGACAATACAATCAAGTTATAGCAACTTTTCTAATGCTTCTAACTGATGCAAGTTAAACAATTAACCCCAATACAATAGGTTAAACTGTTATAAATTTATACCACAGACATTTTATATACGACCATATATGGTGCACATCCAACCCAACAGTACACAAACTACCTCAATGAAAACAATTACGCTGTAAATGTAATAAATGTTTCATATTTTTACTTTAAAAAAGCACAGTTCTGCAAAAAGTTCTATCAACTTTTCTCCTCTTTTTGTGCCTGGATTTATCCACTTAATAAGCCAGCAACTAGTCACACAGTGTGACTACACAAAAAACAATATATTGAAAAATTGTGCACTGAAAATGTATTATAACACAAAGCAGACATTAAGCATTTGAAGATAAAAACAGGTGAAGTAATATTTGTTTAAACAAAACCGAGTACAGATATTTTTAAAAGACAGAAATTCAAATCTACAAAAACTAAAAGATAGACAAATACAACATAATTAACACATTTATGTATTGCACTATTTTCCCTCACTGGAAAAACATTTTTCACTTTAAAATTAGCAATAAAGCATGCTGGCTGGAAATATGAACAAAATGCAATTTGAAAACATAATAGCAATAAACCTAAATATACAGTTTAAAAGCATTTCAAAATTAAGGCACGTAATATGAACGCTCCTTTCAGCTCAAATAAGCATCTAATTTAAATAAACGACGATTCCTCTAATGCTAAAACATAATTTTCAGGAGGAACTATTTTCATACAATATAACAGCATACAACAAAAATAACATCAACCATTTTAAAGCTTGAAATAAATAGCAATGTTTGGAAAAACAATAAAATAAATAAAAAAATGACTAATGATTGACTAGGCATGATTTGCACAAGCGAGAACACATCTCTTCACATATATGACAACAGACACAAGTGAATTCATCTAAAAAATTTTAAAATACTCTAAATGCATAGATATAAAATTAAACAATGTTTCTGGTTCAATGAATGAAATATGCAGTTCAATTATCTCAACTTCAAAAAACATGACCCTAAATAATTACACAATTACTTAGCTTTTTATGAAAAAAATGGCAAAACTTAAATTAGCAACATTAGACAAAACAATATTAGTATTAATGTGGAATAAGAGCAAAAACTCCATGTCATTTCATTTTATATAGAGAAAGCATTGACAAATAAAACCCTAATTCACTTCAATTTCATCAAATACCAAAACTTCATAATGCCCACAAATCTAAACATATACAATGCCTTTTAGATATATTAACTCAAGAAATTTTACAGTAACAAGCAAACATTCCCCCCCCCCTTTTGTAGTACAACAGATTTCCAAAAACACACACAAGTTCCTGCATTAAAAATTCAGAATCTTACATAGCTACAAACCATAAAACTGAGCTACTTTTCAAAATGATGTTATGCATTACATATAATTTATCATTTTTCACTCAATTGAGCATCAGATACAAGAACTATTTTAATGTTATTGAAATTGATAGCCTGATGTGGAAAAAAGATTTTCTCATAATTACCTAGCTAGTTAGTTTGAATTCTCACCTGATTATAAGTCTGTACAACAATTTAAAGGCATTTTACAAAATAAAAACAAATCCATTTCCATTACTCAAATAGAAATATGTGATTAAGAAGAAATGGTCATGAAAAACTATCAAAACCAAATTTAATAAATACATAATAAAATTATAACAAAGCTAATAACAGATGTATAAAATAAATATAATTTAACTTTAAAAATAAGAACTTATTCTAACAAAAATCTGAACAAGATTTCTCACAGCTAAACTATCTACATTTTAAACATCTAAGAGTAGATAAAGTTCGTAATTTTTAGAATCCCTTTCAATAGAGATTTGACTAACACTTGATGGCAATACTGAGGTTCACATGTTTATAAATAGATTTAAATAGACTTAAACAACTATATAAATAGTTTAAACACACAACAAAGACAAAAAAATCTGTAAATTACATCTGTTCTCCTTTACACAAAAACGAGAAAGATGCACTACCAAAGAAATATGGCAGTTGACTAGTGCAAACATTTGGCATATTAGAACTTAATCTATAAAGTTCATAATATACAGTAAAAACTGTCAATTTACAATAAATATGTTAATTACAATATATGTGTGCATATTTGTATGTATATACATACATTTATATGATGTATATATACATTGAATATTAATATACATGCTTATGTATGCAGCAGCTTACATAATACGTATATATACATACATATATTTATGTATGTATACATAGATATTGATAGATATACACTCACATACATACACAGAGAAATTTCATTACAACTTCTCTTGTGTGAGTAAAAAAATTTCTAGAACTTGCATACCAGTAAGCAAATGCCATCCAATTAATTTTGTTCCTAGCTCAAATTTAAATTTTAACCAATGACAAAGATAGAGAAGTGGAAATTTCTAACTTTGTATAACATGTGTATGTATAAATATAAATATATATACATATATATAATGGGTGTATAAAAACTCCAGAGTACTTTTCTATCAGTATTAAATTTGAGCAAGTAATATAAGTGCAAACAACATGTGGAACTTGTGGCAAAAAAAAAAAGATTTTTTTTTGTAACTTGAAAATATCAGCTGCATATCCTTCGGCATTTAAGCTAGTGAAATGTGATTTTCAGTATTACTGCTCCGAAAGTACCATCAACAGAAATTTTGTTTTTAAAACAGTAATACAGATTTACTTTTATTCCATCAAGGAATTGACAATTAAATTAAAATACTTAAAATAGGTTAATGTAATAAACCTTAAGAACACTAAAAATAACATTTGATCTAAAAATTATAGCATAATATTACAAAATGACTATAAAATTTAAAAACAAGCCTGCAACTAATCCCTCTTAGCAACTATTTACAATGTTTTAAAAGACTTCAATGACATTATATCCGATTTGCAATTTCATCAACAGAGTGGAAAATATGTAATGACTGACAAAGGATACTGACTTGATACTTTCAGGAAACACTAAGTCAGTACTGTTACAATGACTTTACATCCATTGTATAGCACAAACAGAAAAGAAAATTGAGCCTTCCATACACCCACCATATATACATGTACATTGTACCTTTTCATGAGCTAGTAGAACTAATATAACAATGCACTTCCAAAAAATTGCAATTACCAGCAGCACTTTAGCTGCAAAATATCACAAAAACTTTCAAAAAGCCTTCAAACACTTTTTAATGTAGAAAACTAATAGAGAACAAAATGATTCTCTGAGATAAAATAAAACATCATAGCATATATAACAGGATATTTTCTATTTGAGTTGAGTATTTGTAATTTGCAACTCGATTAACATTAAAATATCTTCTTAAATAAACATATATATGAACAGAGTAATAAACCACTAACTTTCATACTTGACGATGAGGTATGACTAGCATGGTATTCTTTAACCACTGTTGGCCTTTCATCTTTTGTATATGAATGTTTATTTAAATAAAATCTTATGCTATTTTCTGCAACCCATAAGATGCAGAAATGGGTTGAATGCTAAATAGGGAGCTCTATACTTTGAACAGACATTAGAATAAAGTTCAGGATAAAACATTACTCTTCTGGGGCAGTTTTATCCGTTGTCGATGCTAAAACTGGTTCGGTATTTCTTCTTTTCATTTTACTTTTCCGTAACATAGTGGCCTGAAAAAGCAATATAAATTTAATTGTATTCACCACACAAAAAATGCTACTGTTACAACCGACATTTTCCTGCTAACTATTAAACTCATCAAAAATAGGGGTTAGAATCACAGGGTGATTCTAAAATCATGAAACAAACTTTAAAGATGCATATATATTTGTAGGCTGAACAGTTCATGAACCGTTTGTAGGTGTGGATAAGAGCTTTTTGTTCAACACGAACAAAATTCTATCAGTTTTTAGGTAAACACAAAGGGATTCGCAGTTCACATTAGAACAAATTGGAGTGTAGACATGACCCCATGAACTATCAGCAAACATGTAAGGTCAAATCAAAGCATATTCCAAACGCCACTAGCAACTGACAAGCAATGATTGATGGTTGATTTGTTGTGAAAATAATTTCAACAATTGGTTATAAGTGTATACATGACATCTATCCTATTAAAATTCGAAGGTAAACAAACATATGTATGTATGTCCGGCTATCTTCTCACGAACTGCTGAACGGAGAAGCATGCGGAAAGTACCAAAAGATGAGGAATAATCCAAGGAATCCATTTCGGCCATTTAAATTCCGAAATTACAATTAGTTAAAAAGATATTAATTAAAAACGTCAAAATGAATGAATTATCGTGCTGCCATCTATTGGCAGAATGGTGAATTCATTCACGGCGGATTCTTTTTTTCCCCTATTATTAGTTTTCGCATCCAGTGTTGCATTTTTTTTATTTATTTAACGGAAATTGGTATTTCCTTTTGAGCGATCTTCTGTGTTTGGATTTATTAACAATTGGAAAAAAAAATTGTTTTCCTGCATTTTTCTTTCATTTTTTTGTCGTATGGTGTTTCGGAATATTTAAGTTTCTTGGGGGAAAATATTTATTCATTTTTATCAATTTGTTTTCATTATTATTCGTTTTATTTTTTCTTTTGCAAAACAAATATCATGCTAATCTGTTTTAATTTATAAGCATAAAAATTCTCTCGTTTTCATTCAAACCAAACTGCTTTCAGGTAGTAAAAGGGCTAAAACTGAAAGTTTTAATCCAACAAGAGAGGATTCAAAACAGATTTACGCTTGTTGGGGAAGCTTAGTGATAATATTTGTAGGGAAAAAAACAGGGGCGGGCATATGAAAAAATGTGGATTCCGAGAAATGCTGGGTTATTAACTATAAGGTAATTGAAAGGTTGGATTTAAAAATTTTAATTAAACAATATAGGATTCAAAGGATTTTTTACGTTTTGGGGGAAACGTAACGTTTACATTAGCAACAATATGTGTAAAAAAAATAAACCGGAGGCGGGCATATGAAAATTAGTAATAAAAAGACTAGATTTGAAAGAATATTTACATTTGTTGGGGAAAGTAAGTGACAATATTTGTTGAAAAAAAATGGAGCCGGGCATATGAAAATATGGATCCCAAGGCCTCACGTGATCTCACTTCTCTCCGCCCGGGAATATCCCATTATTCAAGATTGCCTGCGCAACGCCGGGCCATGCAGCTAGTAACTCATTAAAGACTGGCATTGCGAAAATACAACATTAATTTTGAATTTTTTAAAGATATGTTCTACGTTTTGTATGTCCGAAGTAATATTTTTATTTGATTCTCTATACTTTAATTGTTCATAATAAATTTTTTGTTCCCACATTAGTTGAATTTTAACACCTGCAAAAAAATATTTTTTTCTGGCGTTTTGAAAGGGGGAAAAAAAACTCCTTTCAAATAATAATTGTAGATGGCAGCACATGCCGAATTTCCAAGTTGATTCACATTTCTAAATTTTTTTTTAAATAACATTTTGGACCAATGTTGCGAAAATGCAACATTTTGTAACTCTTATGAAAATACATTTAATTTTATGGAAACAACTTAAATGTGTTCTTAATGCTGTAAGAAGTATTAAAAAAACTATCTGGTGCATTTCTGATAAAGAAAACACGGAGCAGTCTTAAATGGATTAAACGTAGGTCAGGCATAGAGAAACAATTCATTTTTACAATAGAACATGGGGTCAAGAATGCAAGGGCCGACCACTACAAGCCAGTAAAATAAGAAAAGACTTTGCCAGTAAAATAAGAAAAAGAAATGAATACACTAGATAAAGTGTGCAACACAGGCTTAATGGAATATAAATTTACAATATCTTAACAACACAGGTGCATGAATAACAAAATTACAAGTCATATGCTGCATGGCATACAATGGCAAGCTGTGGCGTAGCTAGGGTCGGACAGGAATGGCACGTGCCCTGGGTGCAATTACCAGGGGGGCACAAAATTAAGGAATCATTTAGTTGCATTTAAAAGAAAAAAATATATTTTACGCTATTATTCCCAATATTCTTAAAAACTGAAATGGTTTCAGCAAAGTGTGGGAGAACCTAAAGGATGCAGCATTTTTTACAACTGGAAACCTAGATAACCCAGAATAAATCAAGCTGTGACAAAATAACAAACAGTATTATGCTGCATGTGATGATCCAAAACATCAATCGATGGTGCTACTGAGTTGTGTAAATAAATACACAGTGACTGCTGACTCAAAGGTCAGATCATGCACTAAGACAAAGTTTGTGTCAAGTCTCTTGTTTAATTCAATCCTTTTACATCTGAATTATTTATCTTTATTTGTTAGTTACTAGTCACCTATGGCGACCAGCTGGTTCGCCATTCTTACAATAATATTAATACTATATTTAAGGGATTAATAACTGACTCAAAGTAACTTTATATCTGTTAAGTATTGAAACTCAAAAAATCGATATCATTATCAGTGCAAAATAAAATATACATGCCAGAATAATTACTACTATCTGTGTATAAAAACGTTTGTACACTCATGCATTAACAAAAAATTAAGCACCTATAAAACATGCATACATCTGATTAATATTATCTCTGCGGAATAAAACATGTAAAGTAAACTTCAGAAACATGCATTACCTTTCAAAAGCTACAATATTAACATTAAAATGCAACATATGATTGAATATTATCATTCTCAGTGAAAAACATAATATACAAGCTAGAATAATTACTTACTCTCTGTATGTAAAAAAGTTTATACACGCATACATAAAAAAAATTAAGCACCTATAAAATATGCATACATCTGATTAATCATTATCTCTGCAGAATAACACATGAAAAGTAAACTTCAGTTGCATGGATTTCTTGCCACATCAATCGTATCGAAGAAGCAAGTCTTAGCTCCCCCCCTTCTATACTTATATTTTACATAAATCTTAAATTTTTCTGTTCAAATTATCTGTGTAAACTCACCGTGATGCTGTTTTTCGCTTTTATTTGTTTTTTAAGGGTGATATTACTTGAAAACAGACCTATTCTGGATATTTGCAAATTTTCATACTGGTTTGTTGATTTTTGACCCTCTAAAAAATTTAAGTATTTTTTGCAATTTAAATAGTCTAAAAAGCTTCACACCTTCTAGACATTCATTGTCATAAGCCCTTTTTATCCTTATTTCACATAAATCTTAAATTTTTCTGTTCAAAGTAACTGTGTAAACTCATTCGGATGCTGTTTTTCGCTAGTGCGTATGAAGGTGCAGTCTCGCAGAATATTCCACTAACAGTTTTTAAATCATCAAAACCCACTGCACCAGATTTATGTAACAACAACATTTGAAGGTAGAATCTTTCAGTATCCCATATACTAACAACCGACATTCATCTGATTACATGACTTCCACGTTGTCTATTTTTCCACCTCAAAAACATAATATGGAATTATTCAACTATCAAAAACATAATAATATGGAATCATTCAACGATCAAAAACATAATAATATGGAATAACTTCTGTTTTGCAGGTAGGAGCATTATATCTGTGGATATCTAAATTTGGTTGTTCCATAAAGACCATTTTTACATTCACAGCTGGGTTACATTGTATTAGTTGATGCATTTCTAAATATGATTCTGTGAATGGATTTATATTTCTAAGCAGTGCATCCAATTTCTCCATTACATTTTGTAAACATCGATCATTATTATCCATACAATAACTATTAGCTTCAGTGAAATCAGATTTTCCATAGGCAAGCCACTGCGATTACTTATTAGTATATGACAATGATGAATAGGAGACAATTAAGCCTATTTCTTTCATCTGTATCTTTTAGAAATCCTTTCCTCTTAATGAATGAAGATTTCAGTGACACAGCAAGCCCTCTTCCGAGCATTTCTAATTATATTTTGCAGCTCCATTAATTAGTTAAGCGGAAGTTGAAAAAATGCTCAATTGAACAGGCTGAAAGTTTGTATGACAGTTTGTTTACATTTGACTGTTGCCATTTGACAATTAGTTATAAGCACGATTTCTGTGCCACGTATATTAGCATTTTTATTTAATTTAATAACTTAAATTTGAATTAAAATTTTTTAAAAACGACTACGAGGTGCACATATTCAGCATCCGAAGTACATCTGTGCCAAATTTGGTAGCTCTACGTTCTACGGTTTGTTCTGTAGAGCGCCAACAGACAGACATTCATCTTTATTAGTATTAGAGATAATTTACCTAACGAGGACATAACACTGCAGACATCTGATGACCAAAAACCTCATCTGTGTGAAAGGGGAAGCACATTTCAAAGAAAGATCCTTTTCCCAGATTTGTGGCTCGGGGTGGTAGATAAGGGAAGATAGTTTGGAATCGATTAAACCACTGGGTTTCTCACGCTATACTCAATTCCTACTTATTGGATATCGACTTTTTCTGAAGTTTCCGACAAATAATTAACAAAAAGGTTTGAATACTATTTTCAATCAGCAGAGAGTGAAGAATGGAAAAAATAACACCATTTTTTGGGGCGTAGTGTAAGAACACTCCAACTTGGAAAGATGTAAATTCATTCTATTACTTTGCTATCTTTACATTGTTTTTAGTACTGAATATTTGAACGTATTAGCATAATTTGAATGCTGAAAATACGATAGTGGTTTATTTAAATTTTATTTGGCAAAAGTCAGATACAGTTGTTTGGTAAAAACCCACAAAAAATACAGAAAGAGAGAAAAGATCGCACAAAATTTGGGAAATGCAAGTAAAATATATCAGTCCAGTGTTGACATTGAAATCAAGATAAATGAAAGCAATTTCTAAAATGATTAGCGAAAACAAATACATAATAGAAATTCAGTTTCTGCTGAAATATGAAGCGTTTTCTTTCCTCAATGAATTTTACTATTAACAAATATATTAGAATTTGCCTTGACCGTCAAATCTCAAAATACCAATACTCAACCTAAAATAATTATTTAAACTTGACAGACATTTTTTTGTGTGTAATTTTTACATTTTGTACAAGCATTTTAGTACATAAATATTTTAGATGTTTTGATATGGGATCTTTTGGAGAAAGTTGAAATTGCTCTCTAGCTGAAGTGAATTCTATTTTTGGAGAAATGATGCCTTGCAAACGAAATCTTAGATTAGCATTTAAAAGAATGTCTTTTATTTAATTTTCCTCAAAACAGCAAGATTTTTCTAAAAGAATTTACATTTTAAATGTAAAAGATTAAATAAGAATGCAAGATATAAAATTCAAATTATGAAGTATATTCCAAACGTTCTGCTAAGTTTGCAGCAGATTTTTCCAATAAAATTATTTTCAAATAAAGTAATAACTGCCTGTTCCTGGTACTTTCTTTTGTATATTTTTATAAAAGGTAATTTTGAAGGTTATCACAGTCATAATAATAATTAATTCTAAGAAATGATATTATCATGCTCAGTCCTGAAGTTGTTTTGTATATGATATAAGTGATGTATATATTTTCAATAATAAAAATACAAAACGAAACATTCTACAAAAAAGTATGCATATAACTTTTTCAATTATTAATTGTATGTATGCGGTTTTTTCGATGGATTAAGAAATTTGTACACATTTTAGAAAATTTTAAAGTACAAGATAAAAGGAATGCATCCTATATTTATACTAGCTGATAACCCGGCATTGCTCGGGATCCATATTTTTTAATATGTCCGCATACATTCCCCCCCCCCTAGAAATATTGTCACTAACCTTCCCCAACAAATGCAAATCTCCTTTTAATTGTTTCTTGTTGAAGTTAAACAACTTTCAATTCTAGCTTTTTATTACCTTACAAGAGTATGGTTTGAATGAAAGTGCAAGAAATCTGGGAAAAGAAAATTTATTCTAAACAATATACCATATAATAATTAATACAACTTTAAAACGAACAATTATACTATACAGAATTTTCCCGCCATTGACGATTAAAAATATGAACTTAAAAAAATCTTTAGAAAAGTAAAATCTTAATGAAAAAAAATATATACGTTGCAAAATATAACATCAAAAGACAAAAAAAGAAGAGAGGAAATGCAAAAAAAACCTCGATTTTCCCCCCAAAGTTTTATAAATTAAAACACAGTAGTATAATATTTTGTCTTGAGCCCAGAAAATCGTTTTCAAAAGAAGAAATAAAAACTTTTTACTTCTTTTAAAACAGCTCAAAAAGAATAATACATGTAAAGAAAGAAATATAAAATAAAATTGGGGGGAAAATGCAAGAACCAACTTCCCTTCATATGGCCCAAAAAGAATAATATATAAAGAGAAATAAATGAAATAATAAAATAAAACAATGGAAGAAAATGTGAATAACAATGGGAGGACAACAAAATTCGTGAAAATAGGGGAAAAAAAAACACTTGAATTTACCATTAAAAATAAATATATGAAAATCTCATTTGAATTAAAATTTTTTTTTACAATGTTAGCTCCCTCTTGTGCTAATCCATGGCTGTGCCAAATTCGGTCCCGGTTAGTTAAACAGTCTGGGCATGCATAAAGAACAAAAAACATACTCAAAAATGACTTTTATATATATAGATTATTCTAATATGTCAAAAGTTTCACACCAACAACTGTTTGAATTTCTTATTTGAACCCTATTTAAGTAATTAAAGATAGAATGCGTAAAATTTTCTGTGAAATTTTTAAAAAAATTCACTAAAATCTTTCAAATTGTTTTTATAAAATTTGATTTTTCAATCATTTTTGTGGAATATTCATATAATAACTTTTAGATTAAAGAGCTATCCATATGTAATGACCATTGTGAAGTTTATTCGTAATGAAAAATGTTTTGTAATTATTTTTTACATTTATTTGTATTTTTAATCTTTGCACTCCCCAGCATAAAGTTTCTGGGAAAAAATGAAGATCACATTTCGGAAGAAAAAGTGGGGGGGGGGGGAAGAAGGCACAGTTTCGGAATTTGCCCTGGGAGCCATTTTATTGGATACACCACTGATGGCAAGTAGGACTCAGTATCAACAACAAACCATTGTAGTATTGAAATAAGCATTAAAAGGACTAGCTAGCTATTTGAAGCTAAATAGGCTTTGCATGCTGTTGTTAAGGCAACTGCTACTGTAAATTTCTGTTCAATTAAACATGTGTTGTGCACTTTATCCAATGCATCCTTTTCTTTTAATTTACTGCCCCCTTTAGTGATTTCTTTGTGTTAGCAACTCAATGTTCCATTGTAAAAATATATGCCTCGTGTACCCTAAAAGTTTGCTCCATCATTTTAGAATCACCCTGTATATACAATGTTGTCCAACAAAGGAGTCACACATTTTAAAATTAAATAACTCAGCAACAAGATCGATAGAAGAATGAAACCAGTGGTATGCTTAGTCTGAGGTTCGTAAAAATCTGATACAGAAATTTCTAAATTAGTTACAAGTTAGTTGCCGACAGGTGGCGCTGCATGTTCTAATCGCAGTTCAGAGTCCAAGAAGAAAGCTAAAAACTGTCCTTTGCAAGCACGAAAAATGCACATTTTGAATCGATTGTGATGTGATTGCAATGATTAATGATTGCTGACTTTAACTCTTTTCAAGGCGAAGTCCCATTTCAAGAACTGTACCTGTGAGTGAGATTCTCATGCCCTGTTTTTACGATTTCCGTTCGCTGGCAAATATATGCACTGCATTTCTCAAAAATGGTCATGATTCAGATCTGTTTTAAATACCATCTGAAGTTCTTAATCTTGCAGCTCTTCCTAATGGTAGGACAAGACAACAATAAACTGATTTTTGAAACTGGAATTGACTTTCAAAATATTTACTCTACAGAGCATCTTTTAAACATCATATACAGTGTGTTCATTCTAATCGTGGTCCAATAGCTAATTTCTAAACTGTTTGAGACAGGCATATACTCCAAATTGGAAAAATGCTTTAAAATGACAAAGATTTATATTTTATGTCATTTGTCATTTTTTCAGTAGTACTTTTACTGACTCAAAGTCTAAATGTTTATACAGTTTCCCAGTGCTATTAGTCATATTTAGTAAAATATCCTTGACACACTAACATTTTAAACATCAAAGTTCCACTATTCTGCGCAAAAACTGACCAAATTATGAAGATTTCAGTGTCACTATTTTAGATAATTTTCAATGGTCATCTTTACAAAGATCCACAAATCAACAGACGACTCAAGGAAGTGGCCGCCATTGATTGGCCAAAAGTAATGAAATACAAGCAACACTACATTTGAAATTTCTCAGCCTTTTCTTCAGAGTAATATGCATGAATCATGTGTCACTAACCAGTTCTCGAAGAACCAAGTGAAAAATTTTAAAAATCTATTTTGAAATAAGCCTAGGCAGTATTACTACATCAATGAAGTATTCTTTTGAAGAGTATTTTTAGACAATGACGAAATCAAAATCATCACGAATACAAATCATAATGGTTGGTTACCGTAAGTACACTACAACAGTTTTCCCAATGCAGTAGTTCTCCAAAGAAACTACCATAACTAATTTTTTTTATGTTAAAAGTAAAAACAATAAAAATACAGTTTCACTTTTCAAGAATGTTATGAGCATATATTTACACTTCTGTTTTGAAATCTTTAAATGAAAAAAGTAAATTGATACAAATGAAAAGACAGAAACCCACTTGGACATTTTTTTTTTTACTAACACATTTGGTTTTCAATGAATGAATATTAAATCAGTTTCTGTTGCATCTATGAAATGCAATGAATGTGTTATCATCATATAACTATTAGTTAAAATGAACTAAAATTCTAACACTTTTTTGAATAAACTTTAAAAATGTTTTGAAGATCTTTTAATTTCCAAGCTTTATCTTTAGAACAAGACTATTAAAATTTGATTATTACAGTCTAGTTGCTATAACACATAAGGAATTACCTATTAATCAGTAATTGGTTAAAATCCACTTTAAAAGGAAACAATCTCCAAGTAATGAACAAGATAAATTATGAATTTTTATAAATTTGGTTTTGAATTATTAGTCTTTATCATTTATAAATTGTTATTATGCTAAAAAATAAAATTAAAGATATTATCAGAATTATACAATATTTGCACACATTTTTAAATAATGCAAGCTTAATGAAAAATATAAAAGAATAGAAGGCAATTTTTTCATTGATGGATTCAATAGATTTGAAATTGTATATATTTATAATATTTAGGATTTGTTATATGAATTTCTAATGCCTGATCTAAACTTTTAAGGTAATACAGAATTTTCATCTTACTCTTCTTACGCAGAGAAAATTTATTACACCAAAATCCAACCAAGGTATTTCATAAAAAAATTTTTCTTCTGAATCTGTGTCTTTCTCCTAAAAACCACTCTTTGAACTCCATAAATATTATTCCTATTAATCTGCCTAATGGTTTACTTCACTAAGAATTCCCAATTCTTGAGTGAACTTTAAATACACTGAAAACAGCATGAAATGTTTCCAAATTATAATCAAGAATTTTAACTGCAAGCACATGAAGGCATGGAAGTTCATGTTTATAAAATCGAAATTAATAAATAATTAGCTTTTACAATGGTACATTAGACACACAAAATCAACTAAGCTGAAGAAATGTCTTTAGTACACTCAATCTTTTACAAAAATTATTGCTGCATTCTGAATTTTCTCCCTCAACTATTATTCACAGAAGAAACTTGAAAGTTCTCACAAATTTCAAAGGTCGGAAAAGAAATTCTCTTTAAATCCTATTCACATATTTTCAAACACACATTTTTCTGATATTTTTAAAATACAAGAAAAAAAACAGACGATACAGAATATTTCCAATTACATCTTAAAAGCAAACAAATTTAAAAGTAATCATTAAAGCAATCTTACACTCCAGAACATTATGTAACTAGCAACATTCATTTTTTTAGAGGAAAACAAACATTCATAGGTAAAAATAAACAAATACAACACACCTTGAGAGCAGATCTGAGAACAACTACTTCACACGGGCTTTGTATCCATGGCTCACCATCAACTTGGATTGGTACTTCAGTATTTAGACGAATTCGTAACTAAAATTGTTAATGGCAGTCTTAAAGTTTGCAGTTAAAATAACACATTATTAACAACACTAATGTGAACATTCTACTTTTATCATTCTTACAAAGTTGCATAAAATCCAATTCCATTATAGAAACCATATTAATAGGCTAAGTTTTAGCATCTTTTGTGGTGATATGAAAACTAGAATAATAACCAGTAAAATTAAGATTTAAAGAATAAATCATGAACTAAATTAAAACAGAAATTTAGTTTTGCTAAATGCCAAATATATATATATCTAATGATTTACAATATTTTCCCATCTTTAAAATATAGCCGTTTCAACACCATATAAATTTTAATTATAAACGAATTTCTACTTCAATATTAGATAAAGGCACATCTACTTTGACTTGAAGATTCTCAAAAACATGAACCTTTCATGATCCCCGATTAGGGATTTTCCTCGATTTGAAAGTACTATTGAAGCTCACCAGGATGTTCTAACATTCTCTTTTACGATGCAACTCTTTCCTAGTAAGATGCACTGCTTTGCACGCAAACTCTTCATCCCTGTCCATGGGTTTGGATTTAATTATGATAGCATTATCTGATTGATATAGCCTGCATCATCTTTAATTCAAATGAATAAATAGAAATTGGATTACTATTGTCTTCTTATTCAAGATGCTTGCTTAAACCTCACCTAAGGAACATCTTTACAAATACATATCGTACAAGAAATTGCATTTCTGATCTTCATTTAATACTGTCATCACACATACATTCAAGACACACTGATAATATAGTATTATTTACATAAAAAACTTCATTATTTACATTAAAACGAGTGATTGAATGATGTATCAACTTATGACATTTATTGTCAGCAGCAATATTAACTATAACTTGACTTAGAGAAAAAAACTTTATGAAGGATTTGTAGAAAAGAGTCTTACATGACCGCCTTGTGCTATTCGAATGGCACTTCTTAAACCACTTTGTATTTGGCCCATATGTACAACACCCATAACACCAACTATTTCCAGCATTCCATCATAGTGTGTAGGTTTAGAAAAATTATCTTCTCTTTCCGGTCCCCAAGGATTAGCACCAGATCCCCAACTATAAAAGCAATTTTTAATTATTTTTTTTTTATTTTCCAAAGAAATAAATACAAAACTCTCTTTCAAATAATAATATAAATACCTCAAAATGTTAAGAATTATTATTCCCTCCACAGGAGGCAAGTCTATGACTTTACCATCAACTTCTAATCTGATTTCTTTATGCAAATCTTTCCACGTTTTTCTACTCACCATCTTTCTAAGACCCATTTTTACATAAACACCTTTGTTATGCAATCTGAAAATAATAATTAGAAAATATATATTTTTTAATGTAACGTAAAAAAATGCAAGATAACAATACTATATAAAACAAGGTTAATATGTAGATACGCAATATAAGGGACAGCTTTAAACATTTTCATTAAAAAAAAGTAACATATCTTTTGAAAAAGGTATCTTTAGATTCTTACTTCAAACTCACATAAATCATTCCTCAATACACAAAAATGTTTTTATTAAATTATTCCATATGCAGTGAAACCAACTTCTTTTAAAAACACAAGTGTAAATCGATACAGATTTAATGGC
Source organism: Araneus ventricosus (assembly GCA_013235015.1). Lineage (NCBI taxonomy): Eukaryota > Metazoa > Arthropoda > Arachnida > Araneae > Araneidae > Araneus > Araneus ventricosus. The sequence continues at coordinate 645,558 of BGPR01000286.1, forward strand.
TAATGCAAAAACTGCTTAAAATTTAAGAAATCTTTTTATCAGATTTGAAAATGACTCTAATAGAAAATTGCTATTAATTAAGCTCTGCTACAATATGGGCTCTTGCATGGTGTTTCTGAAAGCAATGTTTTGATATTAAAGGTATATTTAAAATAACCTTCATATACTTTCAAGTAAGTAACAATAACTGCACTCTTTTTGAACAAGTCAAGATATCTTTTTGTTTCATTATTAATTCTAATTAATAAAACTGAAATATCCTAAAACTTCAAAAATTCGTCTTATTAGGACTTATCAGTACTCAGAATAAATTACTTTCAGTTTTCACAAGTATCATGAATCAATGTCACATACATATATTATTAACTTTAACCACATATTTAACATAAACAATGCTAATTTAATAAATGATCACTTATAAATTTGGCTCATGACTTAAAAAATAAAAAAGCATCATTTATTTTAATTTCAATTCAAAGCTTGTCTGATTTTTTTTATTAAATTGTTTAAAGCTCTGCATGCAAAAAAATACAAGAGGAGAAAAGTTTGTCAAAATTTTAATCTTTAGGAAAACAAAATATTCAGAATGGAAAAGACAGTCATCAAAGCAATATTTTTTCTAATTACTAAAAGTTTCATCATTAAAAAGATAAATTTTTACATTATTAACTAAAAATGCAGTTTCCGAAAATTACCCCATTCTATATTATTCAATACTGATAATTCTGAAACAGTTATTTTTAAAAAATAGCTTAAGTGCTATATAAATTTACCTGCTATTGAATTTGTTTGGGTTTTCTTCTCTTGCATTGTGAAAATCTAAACATAAGTCTGCATCTATGCCTATTCCAAAATAATTGTTCATCACAAAAATTGCTGTATTATCTTCAGATGTAGAGACTGAACTATTAGCCAGAGCTGTTACACCACTTTTATCATCCGGTTTATCATCCGTGTGGAAAACAACAGTCCACCTTGGAAATAAAATATGGTATAAGTGATAAATTACATGCAAAATTTAGCACAGTTGAACGACTAACCATCAATAAAAGAAAAATTATAAACCTAAAATGCAAGGCTAATCAAGAAAAATTGACCGATTTTATATAGCTATATCTAAAAAAATAATAAAAACTATAAGAAATTTGAGATCAACTGTCCATTCATGGTTCGTACACTTAAGAACAGAAAAAATTTCAAGGACTTTTCAAGGAATGTCAAAACATACACATAATGCAGCACACCACAAATTACAATGATGGTTATAGAATAAGCCTTGTTCAATACATAAGAAAACGTCACATTTCCTGTCTATTTAAAAGAATTCTTATTACTTCATTTAAAGAACCGTCAAGCATAATTTGAATTCAGCAGACACTTTATTGTTAGAGAATTTTTAAATATCATTTTAACTTAGAAATGAACAAGCATTTTGGAATCAAGTTACATATTTCTCAATACAGTTGAATCTCGTTAACGTGAACACGCTTAACGCAAATTACTGACAGCATGAACAGTTAAAAGTCAAAATATGAAAAAGTTTAGTAAAAAAAAAGTAAAGTCATTTAGCCAATTTTCTTTTCTAAATCTTCTATTGCATTAGTGATTTCAAGTAATTTCTCTTCTTTTGCTTTTAGCAGATCTCCTTAAACTATTAGATTTGAAAATTGAAGTCACATCATTATTCTTCTCAGCTTTTTCTGCAAATTCATCTGCAGACCTTATCAAAGCCTTCATATCTTTTTCCAAGCATCATTTTTTTGTTTCTCAGTTCTTGTAATTCGTCAGAAGTTAGGCTTTTTCTCTTCTTGTTCTGGGATGACAGCAGTTTCTGATCTTCTAAGTATTTAATATATTTTTGCCTAGCATTAGACACATAGGTGCGCATTATGTTTGTTATTTTAATATTGTGTATACAGCCACCTGTTGAATTGATGTATAGTAAATTTTCGATTATCCGGCATTCAAGTATCCGGCTCAACTAACAGGAAATATTAGAAAATGAGTTTTTCTAAAAATTTTACATCCGCGTGCCAAAATTTAGCACGCACCCGCGCCTTTCCATTCACACGGACAATTTACTTCTGGGATGCAACGTCCGCTCTGCACGGAGGAGCGTAGAAGGGGGAAAAAGCAATATACAGTGCTGTGACATACACAGATTTGTTTTATGGGGGTTTCAAAAGCAAAAGTGAGAACCAAAAAATAATAAATAAACGGTCCTCACCTTTCGCCAAAGAATGAGACCTAAAAACGAAATCAACAACCAAAAAAAAGGTAAAGGTACAGAATCGGTTTAAAAAAAATGTGGGGTTACTTCAGACTGTTAAGTCTTTTCCTTTATTTACTTTCCTGAATACCGGCAGATGTTGATTCCGATTACGTAATATAACATGCGGGAAAATTGGAGGTGCACGTATTGCGCAATAATAACCCTTGCAATTTGTTTAAAGATAATTAGTTTTGATATTCAATCTGGGATTTATTTATGATCACTTAAAAGAGTTTTATTATGCTTGCCGAGTAGAATATTTTTCAGTTTCGTCGGCTATTTTTATATGTTTATATTTTTACAATCTTATATAGATTTACGGTAAAAATTCGGCTACAGATTATACTTTTTTTTTATCATCAATGTTAAATTAAAATCTTCACATGTTTTGTAAATATAATGTTATAGAAGATACAGCAGTATTCTTAAAAATTGTATTTAATGTACATTTCAAAATAACAAAAACAAATTATTTGGCCGAAAAAATCTTAAAAAAGGGCTACAATCAACTACCCCCCCCCAATTTTTCCCGTCACACTCAACTATCCGGACTTTTCAGGTATCCGGAAATCGGCGTTTCCCGAGCATGCCGGTTAGTTAAGCCTTTACTGTAATCACATACGAGTCTCTGGTAAACATACAAAAGCTCCTTCATATTCTCAACTTCTTCTTTCTTGTTGACACTAAATCTCTTTTCAACAGTTGCTTGCCCATGGCTGAGTAGTAACAACATTTCAACCAACTTTCCACAAATTTCTATATTTACTGGTGTTCATTGTCTCATAGAAAAATTCATCAACTCTCGAGTTTTCTGGAGAAAATTCGGAAAAATCTGAATGTTTCAAAGCCACATTATCTAAATAGTCATCGAATTCCATTAAAATCTCATCACATACATTTTCATCAACATGTTTTGCTTCAATCATTGAATTTAAGATACGGTTCATTTTATTTAAACATTTCTTTTTAACGGTCATATTCCTAGGATCTAAACAGGATAAATTCCTTACAATACTGTACCGCAGTGGAGATTTTTCAAGCAGCTTCATTGTGAACTTTATCGGAAAATTTTTTCAATCCATTCTATAATAAAAAATTTGATGGTCAGAAATTTTTTTTGAAACATGCAAGGGCTGGACTTTCTTTTTCTGTAGAAAACCTCAGATCAATATTTTCAATTGGTTTGTGAATTTTGGGATTATTAACATCCAAATATAAAAGCTTTTGCAGTGTTTAAATTCTTGGATAATACAAAACGCTGCAGTAGAAGGTTTACAATTTTTTTTTTTTTTTTCAAATCTTTTGGCAGAAAGAACAGCATTGGTTTGTCGGTCTGATATTTTGTTAAAAAAAGGCAACAAAACTTTTGCTATGGAGTGGAAAACTTTCAACTTTACAGAAAGTAGGTTGTCACTCATGCGAGTTTTAACACAGGCATACGACTTGCAATTTGGTTGGTTATGCTCTCCCTTATCAACAGAAACAATGCACTTTTTAATACTGGGGAGAAGATTTATAGCAGATTCACTAGCTGGCACATTTTCAAGCCACCCTATGCTGTATAAATGTTTTTGGTAATGCTCCTTCTGATTCTTTCAGAAAATTATCTCTGTGAGCAGGTGAATCTTTAAACAAATAATACAATGCAGTTAAAAAATCCACAATACCCCATGTGACTTGCAATACACCCAACCTTGAAGGCATTGTGCATGATATGGAGACCACAGCTACCAATATTAAGCAAGTTTTTTCCAAATTCCTTAAAATAATAATCTTATAGCATGCTATAAAACTTCCAATTCACATTGGGCCCATCCATCGATATTTGTATGGTTTTGGAAAATTTCAATTTTGCTATGGCAGATATGAACTCTTCAAATATGTCAGATGACCTGCTATGCCGAAAAATACAGAATTAAAATATATGGTACTAACTCTGTTCTGGTGCCAATACCGGACATGAATGTCCATTTGTTTTTCTTGTATCATCATATTGAGACTTTCATCAAATAGCAACACAAAATTCTTTTTGTTTAAATTTTCTTGCAAGAGATTTTCCAAATAAGGTGCGATGCCAAATGCTGCATAATATGCAGTTTTTTTTCTCCGCATGAAAATTTTGATGCGATGGCACTATCGGGGCACATGCGATGAAACATTTTTTCAATGTTCTCATTCACTTTAAAGACTGTAAAAAAGTCCACAAAATTTCAGCATCTAAGACATCGTTTTTAACTACATGAGATTCAATATTGCCAATATTTGAAGTTGAAGATGCGGCAGATAACGACGGTGAGTGCTGTGGTTGATGTATGCTTTCTGGGTATTTTTATCATTAAAATAACTTCCGACCACGTTCATTGAGGTTCTTCTTGTTGACTGTAAATTGATGTGCTTTCGGCTCTTCACAGCGTTTTCGCCTATCAATGCAACACTGAAATTTTTATAACACATCATGCAGAATGGACATCCAACACGTTTCTTTGCAACCACATTTTGTATGCAGGCATTTCCAGCCACGCATTATTAAAGATGCATTTACCTGCCATTATCTACACATAATTTTAAATCATAAATGAGAACAAAAACATATGGAATGCGAAACAGAAAAAACAGAATCATATTATGGGAATACACTTTCACCCACCACGCTACAAGAGGTACCTAAGCAGAGATAAGCACGTTATGCTAAGAAAGGAGAAAAAGGTCACATGACCGGCTGCTGAAAGACTATCCCATTATTGAACGGGGGAGAAGGTGGTTTCAACGAACGTAAAATCAAGGGTGATTGTGACTTCATGAAAAAATACCTGAAATTTTAGCAGGAAAATTACGTGTAGGGAACGGATATGTATTCATTCATTCATTATGGCGCAGATTCAACTTTTGCATGCAATTTTTAATCTTTTTTCACATAAGAAACTGATTTAATTTATTTTGTCTCAGTTCATGAGTTTTCACTAACATTCTACAACACGCATGAAAAGAAACAATCAAAATTGATAACAAAACAATATTAAAAATAAAATAACATTTTGTATGAATAGCACTAATGAATATACAAAGCTCATCCAGAAAGTGAGTACCGTTTGTGTATTAAAAAAGATTAGCAATTTGTTTTCATTTGTATTCTATTACAAAAAAATCTACACACCTTAAACTACTTTTCGACATATTCACCATGCGAATTAAGGCATGTGTCATATCTTGGCACTAATTGCAATATACCCGCTTCATAGAATTCGGTCGCCTGCGACCTGAACCAGTTCTGGAAGTCTACCTTGATCTCATCCCTTGCAAATTGCTGATCGGCAAGAAATTTCTTGAGATGAGAAAACAAATGGAAGTCGGATGGAGCTAGGTCCGGACTGACTTTCACTTATCTGACGATAAATTTGAAAAGGTCGAACATTTCTCGCATTCAAAAACTTGATAATGGCTCTTATTTCACAGCTGGTGGGACGATCGATTGTTTTAAACATGATTACCGACAAACAATGACTTTTAACGTTAACGTAAACAAACAAAATGGCTAGGTTAATTCGTTCCCGAGTTGAAGGATGTAGCTACGCATGCGCAACCTTTGTGCCGTCAGATGCGCGGGAGATATGCGCAAACGGAACTTTCTGGATGAGTTTAGAATATATAAATTCTTATCGGAGAAAGCAGGTCATTTTTTCGGTAGTATGGATTATAATTTGTGTAATATGTAGTAGAAGCCGAAATTGCATAGAAACGGAGAATCCGTAGTAGTTTGAGTCTTTGGCACGCTTAAGTTTTAAAAAATAGATTAATCAGAAAATACCGAAATTCCGGTATTAAGGATGAAGAAAATACCGGATTTCCGGTATAATACTGGAACACAATCACCCCTGGTAAAATGGATGGCAGGGAAAATAAATTTCAATACGAATTTTTTCGACTTTCCTTAATTTTTTGAAGAAATCATAAAATTCAGAATTTTATGAACAAATCCCAAAATTCAGATACTTTAAACACACTTTTTTTGTTTTTCAAAGTTTTTTAAAAGCGTATGAACCATGCCATTGATTTTCTGGTTTGAAATATGATGCTGATCATGTGTACAAAATAAATTTTTATACATCAAATGCACACTATTTTCTTATGAAAAACACTATCAACTTTTATACATTATGCATATATTTTAGCAGATTTACCAAACATACAAAATTTGCCTTTTCTTTTTTAGAAAAATATTTTCAAAATAAAAGGTTTTGAGGAATAGAAAATATGGTTCTTTTTGAAACAAACTAATTTTGTTTATATATTCAGTTCATCCAAAAAATTTCAAAAACTTTTATAAAATCCAATTGGAACAAAAAAGCAAAATTATGATCAACACTTAATAAGTAATGATAAAGAGGAATTCAAATCTCAAATACAATATAGTAGAACTTCGATCATCCAGGTCTCTATCAACTGAGGTCTCAGTTAACCGAGCCGGTACCAAAAAATTGGAATGGTGTTTTCATTTCTTAATAATGCCAACGACTTTTTCAGAAAAAGCTGCCAAAGTTGGTATTGGAGACAATTTTCTTGATGCAAAGGCTTGTAAAATGTTGCTATCAGATTTTTAAAATTCAAGAAGTTATTTAGAGGGAAAAAAAAAAAAACAGTTTCATTCTTAAGCACACTTCAATAGTGACATGAGTAAATTCCATGCATTTTCATGAAAAAATGGTATTGTAAATGTGTTGGAAAGCTACATGCTTTTGGGGGGGGGGGGAAGGAGAGGGGCATTTTCTTTTCAGAACAATATGGTTAAAAAATCATTCGGAAAATGCAAAGAAAATAGAAAAATCCGTAACATTCACAAATAACATATTCACAAACTAATAATATTTTGAAACAAGCATGTAAGAAGTTTGATATATAATAAAAAAGTTTATTAAAATGTTAAATCGTGGTAGTACTTGTGGCACTATTTTTTATAACTTCATGTACACAATTTTGGAAACCTTGTCAAAAGAAATGAAGTCATGATTCAAAATTTATTCTCCATAAACCAAGTTTTGGATTATCGGAAGTTATTATGGTTGTAATCAGTTCAGATAATTGAGGTTATTTGAACAGTAAATATTCAATTTAATGAACTAACTGGGGTGAAAAAGTTAAAAGAATTGCGCTATGAACAATATTTAATATCGGATATTAACTTGAAATCATACTGTATTAATGTAAATATAAAATATTTTAACCTTGGAAAGGAAGCGTTACCGATGTTCCTCTTTATTGAAAAGTAGAGTCAATTTGACTCCTACTCTAAAATTCATTCATTTTGAAGCGTTGGCAATGTTAAATTAAACAAGAAGTATTTTCAGATAACAAAATTTTAAAAAAATTCTGCAAAATTCACATACCAATTTGAGTACTAATTATGTAATGCGATTTTTTTAAAATACAAGAGTTCCAAGAATGATATTTTCAGTTATAAAACAGTAGGAAAGGCACAGTAAAGATGAACCGCCCATTTTTAAAACAAAAGTAAATATACAATACATATTTTAAACAACACTAAGTATTATTTTAAAAAAGCAAGTTTTCAGTGAGTATAGCTAAATATTGAATCATTATTCTTCCCTAGATGTTCTAAATTCAAAAATTAATGCTCTGTTTTTGTACGTAAAAATAACCTTCATAAACATTAAATAAAACAATATTGGGTAAAACATAATGCTATGGTAAGTATACAGAGTGTCCCAAAAAAGTGGAACAAGCATTATTTCCTTAAATATTGCACTTAGACATATACTTCCAGTTTCAAAGTTTCATCAAATAGTGGAAGTTGAAAATAAAAAGTTAAGAAAAATTAATTTTTATATGTTCCCCACAGAGTAAAAGTGTCAATGAGTAAAATATTCGTCTTACACTCATCTATGTATCAACTAAGCTTCATGAATCTATCTGAAAAAATAGGCGAGATATAGTAATTTTTAATATCTAAAGGGGCTTCTCACAAATTTATATAGAGATGTTTAAAGCAGAAATGCAAATTTATTCAACCAGAAAAACTGTGAAATGTAAATATTTGTGTAGTAGTACATCATCCAATCATCATGAATTGAAAAAAATTGCCAATGATGCATACTGTTACTCAGTTTCATTGATCGATAGTTGCAACTATTAACTTGAAAAAGAATGGAAGGAAAACTTGAGAAAAAGAAAATTTAAGGCATAACAGGAAAATAGCCTAACGTTGAACAAGAATATTGTTACAAATCTGCAAAACCGTTTCTCCTGCTATATATTAGTCTTGTGGTCGGAAAAAATGTTTTACTGAGGTTCTTATTAGGTGCCAGGGGGTGGTCAAACCAATGTCCCAACAAACTCGGCAACAAAATGAAGATCCTCGAAAATAGTAGAATTATTGTCCTATCTCTATTGGGCACAGAGATATAGAGAATGTACAGACGTCAACAAAAAAATGGGACACCTCTTTAACTCTGGTATTTATAATCAGGACTTCACAAAAATAGTGTTGATGTTAATAGCTCAAGGGGAGAGATTTATTCATATCAAAAAACTGATTAGCCGAGTTAATTTGCTATCTCGAATTTTCCCATTACGCCCATCACTTTTGTCTCTCTAAATCGACTCCCCATAATGAGATTAGCATCCCCAAAAATTTTTATAGAGTTTTGATTAAAATTTCGAGAGTTACAGGATTTTGAAAAATGGTCTTTCCCATGTTAACTGAATTTTAGGAACTTTTAACGATATCTCGGAAAGTATTATATATTTCTCAAAAACTTTTTCATTCACAAAAAGAACACTTTTTTTTACATAAATTCCTGAAAATATTCATAAATGGAAAAAAGTAATTTTCAAAAGATTTTTAAACATGGCTGTGAAAAAAAAGTGAATAGTAACATAGTAAAATTTTAACATGAAGGCAAAGCTGAGACGTTACAATGCTGGTATCCAAAAGTTCCAGTGCATATGTATAATAGTTTCCGAAATATTTACAAAAAACTGCAAATTCCCACTGTTGATAGGTAACACCCACTTTTTGAGGGACAGAATATTAAATTTATTTCATTTATTGGTCTAGTCTTCATGAAGCTCGCGATTCATGAAAAGTAGACCGATAAATGCAAATAAATATACTGTCCCGCAAAAAGTGGATGTTGCCTGTCAACAATGGGAATTTACTGTTTTTTGCAAATATTTCGGAAACTATTATAGATATGCACTTGATTTTTTGGATACCCGCGTTATAACGTCTCTGCTTTGCTTTCATGTTAAAATTTTACTACGTCACAATTCACTTTTTTTCACAGTCATGTTTAAAAATTATTTTTTATTTATGACTTTATAAGACATGACACAGGCTTAGAACAAAAATAGTTGAACTTCATAAATAATGAATCATACCAAACATAAATACCGAGAAGTAAAATAAGTATGATTAATTGAACAATAAAATAAATTAATTTATACAAAAAAGGCTTGAGATATTAAAAATATTGTAGAATTATTATATAAAAAAAATTAAGAATGATAAAATTCGATGCCGAAAAAGCTGAAATCCGCGTTTCCGCGGAAATGTGTCATGCCTGCTTTATGTAAAAAAAAAAAAAAATAGTGTTCTTTTAGTGAATGAAAATTTTTTTGAGAAATATATAATACTTTTTGAGATATCGTCAAAAGTTCCTAAAATTTAGTTAACATGGGAAAGGCCAATTTTCAAAACCCTATAACTCTCGAAATTTTAATCAAAACTCTATAAAATTTTTTGGGGAGGCTAATTTCATGATGGGGGAGTCGATTTAGAGAGAAAAAACCGATAGGCATAATGGGAAAATTCCGAGATAGCAGTTAATTAACTATGTTAATTTACTGCTATATATAATTAACTCGGTTAATCAGTTTTTTGATATGAATAAACCTCTCCCCTTGAACCATTAACATCAACACTAGTTTTGTGAAGACCTGATAATAAATACCAGAGTTACAGAGGTGTCCCATTTTTTTTTTTTATGTTGACGACTATACTAGACGATTGCATGTGACATCACATCCTGTCGGAAAAGGTATAAAAACAGGGAGGTCTTTACAGAGTGAACGTCTTTGGAGTTTCTTCCTGCGCTGCCAGCTGGAAAACTGAGCAGTAGTGAAAGTGCTGTTACTGTTATTATTAGTGATCAGGAGCATGGGGTGGCATTATGTCCGACTGTGTTCTTAATTAGTGCAAGAGTTTTTCTTGTTCCCTGCGCTTCGTGTTTTCCAGAATATTTGTGAATAAGCGTTGTTCTCCATTATCCTGCTTGTTGGGCTGTTTTCACCGCACTAGCCGGAAGATTTTTGCAACAATATTAAATTATTTGCTCTCAGCATTAAGTTTATTATTAAGCTTTACCTAAAGGCAGTGGCAACTCGTCCTTTAGCAGGGTTCCCACTCTTATTGATGAAAAAAATTCAAGGACTTTTCAAGGACCTTTTTTAAAAAATTCAAGGACCATAAAATTACATATTTTAGAACACAAAAATGCAGAGGACAAATTTAAATCAAATATTTTCAACTTTAACGTTCAAATGCGTGATCACTTTCTTACTTACGACTTTCAGGTGCTAAAATGAAGAGTATCAAAGGCACATATTTAGCACACCTTGCAGTTAGTGAACCAAAATCTACAGTGCTAAGTGAGTTTCGAGTTACTATTAGGTATAGTGTACTACTACTAGATGCTAATTTTACACAAACTAATTCAAAGCATTTACTTGGTAGCTCACTTCACAAACACATTAGCTGAAAAAAAATTCATTAAAAAATTGTTAGCCCCACAAGAACCTCTATTCTAACTTTTGACCATTGCTTGAGATTGAAGGGGAAAAAAAGCAAGAGACAGGTACAAATCAACAAACCTTTATTTACATTTAAATAAATAAACTTTAAAGTACTTTTTACATTTTCAGTTGCTCTGTTAAAGCCTCAATTTTTTCATTGATCATTTTGACTTCATTAGCCCTTTCTTTTCTGTTTTCTTAAAACTATTGGATTCTGCAATAGATTTAAAATCTCTACTTTTTTCAGCCTTTTCAGCTAGTTTGTCTGGAAACTTCTGCAGTGCAGAAACCAATGCAATGCAATTCAGTATAACGTATGACTCACAATTCTGATGACCCTTCAAAATTTTTGCCTTATATTTATTTATCAACTAACTGATTAGCCAGTTATGTGTGAACGGAGCACAAAAATGTACCCGACTATTTGCCATAATGAAGAGTAAAAAAACTGTATAATCTGGCATCCCTTGCTCTTTTATGTTCAATTTTAGTAATCAAACCACTTATATTAATCCTCTATGAACGTTGAAAAAGAAAAAAAAAAAGGTTTTATTAATAAGAACTAATATAAGTAAAAATTGATTACTATAGGCGCCCGTAGGATTTTTTCCAAACAAGAACAAAAACTTTTTAAAAATAACTGACACTCAAGAAATCTGTAGCATAATAAATTAATTTTTTAACTTATTGGTTATCTTAATTAAATTATTACTCATTACTTAATATATTTTTCACACTTCCGTAATTTTTCTGTTTGGAAAACATGTTGCAGAATTTTCAAAGGGGAAGGCCTCCCTTTTCCGGTGTGACTCATACTAGTAGCCCTCATAGAAACAATTCAAAATGACAGAAAAAGACCAAAAGTTTGTTAAAAATGTGCAACAGTCGCTCAAAAAAGTTTGCATGTCGATCTTCGGCAATATGGAACCGACCCTTCCATTTTAGAATTCATTTCTTTCAAAGGGGCCTCTATGAAATCAACGAAGACAGAAAAACCATTACCATTGGTCCTTAAAAAAAGATACAAACCTTCTGCTTTGTAACAAGAACTTTGCGTTCCTTGCGTTACTGATTAAAAATATAAACTTAAAAAAATCTTAAGCAAAGTAAAATCTTGATAAAAATATTCATTGAAAAAAACATTAAAAGACAAAAAAATATGAAGGTGGCAAGATAAATATCTTTTCCAATGTTTATATATTAAAACACAGAAGCATAATATTTCTTCGTTATAGAAAAATGAAACTTTTGATTCCAACCAACGTTTTTCATTACGGCTAAAAAAAAAATAAAAATCGGCTCAAAGAGAAACAAAACATCAAAAGGCAAAAAAAAAGAGAAAAAAATACAAGAAATAATAAATTAAAATACCGGAAGCATAACTTTTCTTCTCACGTTTGTAAAAATAATAATGGGGAAAAAAGAAAATTTGCAAAAATGGGCAAAAAACGTCGGAATTTAGTACTTAAAATTAAATAAAAATCTAATTCAATTTAAAAAAAAAAATGTACGGCGTGAGCTCCCTCTTGCACTAATCCATCACTTTGCCAAATTTAATTGTATGTCAATCCGTTTGGGAGTGCATAAAGAACAAAAACCGAACATGCATGCATACATACGGAAAAAAATCTTTTCTATAATAAATAATTTCTGTCCAATACTTTGAAGATCTCATAATTTATCAAAATGATTCATAATCATAACAGAAAAAAAAGAATACACAAAATTAACAAAAAAAAGGTATTGCAATAATTCACCAAAAAGATCTCCTTGAAATGGAAAAATTAATTAATTCTGGTTATAACTCCTATTTGATTTTAAATCATCAAAGAAGCAAACAGTATCCAGTGTGGATGCTAATTTGTATTTTTTTTTTTTTTGTATAGACAGATGAAAGAAAATTTACGATCTCTCAAATTGTCTGAATCTCTTTGGCACGATGCCAAATTCCTGTGCATCTTCCACATTTGAGTACAATTAATATCTATCAACTGGGTATTGTATAACAACGGATTCGGAAACCCTCCGCGCTTTTGCGCATGCGCCGAGCGGAGTTATTTTCATCAAAATACCGGGAAAGTGAAGAATGGAAGGGTGATGTTTACTGAGCGTGAACTAACAAAGAACTCCGGAAATGCGCTCATATGACTCATTGCCTGACACCTCATTCCGGTGTAAAATCGTGAAATATCTAATTTAACTAATAAAGGGAACGCGATCCTGTTCATAGATGAAGTTTGGGTTCCACAGAAATTTAAATGTAAACATGCCGACATGCCGCTGCCTGGCGCGTGTGCAGAAACACGGATGACCTCCGTTTCTGATTGTCAGTACATGACCGATTTTCATTGGTAGTCATCGATGTTTTATTCTACTTACGATAAAAGACCAGCGAATATTATCTCGTCTGATAGAATTATCAAAATAAAAAAAAATTCCAGTTTTAGAATAAAATTTCCCGGGTTTTTTCGGATCTCAAGGAATTCCCGAGTCATAGCGAAACCCTACCCTTTTTTGCCAGCCCCCATCCTAGACAGAGAGGAAATACTGGTGATTGACAACGTTACCATAGCAACACCCTTTTTTGCCACCCCTCCTTCTTCCTCCAAACTAGAGAAAAGAATAGTGACACCCTTTTTCCGGTGGTGGAATTCTCAAGACAGAGTACATTTCGAATTTTTCACGAACCCAACAAAAAAAGCAAGTACCTTTCCGGACTTTTCAAGGACCCAACGAAAAATCAAGTACTTTTCCAGGGCCCCGAGTACGCAAATAAAATTCAAGGAGTTTTCAAGGACCGTGGGAACCCTGTTTAGGGCTGTAGAGTTGCAGAACTTACTAAAATTATTTTAAAAATTCGTAATTTCGTTTTCATTCTTATTTGCTTACTTCTCCACTCTGAGAATTTGATTACCAACGAAAATAAATAAAAACGAGAAAAGACGACAAAAATTGGATTGAAAAGTAAGACAGACATAGGATGGGGTTGCACATCAAATAGTTTTGGAAAGCACCAAAATTCGCTCATTGCGCATATCTAAGTGATATAATGGACGAAGGCGAATAGCTATCCTTTTTGTCTTTATCCTTTTAATCAGAACTAGAGTTTCGGATGCTCCCTGTTAGGCGGTAGGCTAAACTAAAGCTCTTTTCCCCATGTCTCTTGTCCCTTTTCTCTCTTTTTTCCCCCTTCAATCTTACCCAAGGTTCGACTTCACACTTTGCTTTACTTCGATTTCTCTTTCATTGGCTGTTTTCAGGTTTTGGTTTCACTTTCATGCTGCCGTCAACTAGAACTTGGCTGGTTTCTACGTATTCGTTTTCTACTGTTAGAAGTCACTCACCGTAAAAAGATACTAAGGCAATTTTCTAAAATACAATTCAGATAATTACAACTAAAAGTTAACTATTTAAAGGTAAAAGCTATTTTCAAAAAATTGTATTCTAATAATATTTTTATAGCACTGCTCGTTTCTGAGCAGACGAGCTGTCACTGCTTTCAATATTTTTCAAAGGTTCACAAGATGAACTATTTATGTAAATACTTCAATTATTGTAAAATCTGACTATCTTTTAGATTTAACAAGAGTTAACAAATGCATTATTGCTGACTGCACGATTAATAACTTATTGAAAAATGTATATTATCCCTAAAATGTGCATTGAAAGACTGGATCAAACAGCAGTCAGTGGTATGGAAAAAAAAGTGATCTAGGTGAATAAATTTGTCTTCTTATACAGTAAAAGCTTAACTAACCGGCATGCTCGGGAAACTCCGATTTCCGGATACCTGAAAAGTCCGGATAGTTGAGTGTGATGGAAAAAATGTGGGGGGGGGGGGATTGTATCCTTTTTTTAAAAAAGATTTTTTCGGCTAAATAATTTGTTTTTGCCATTTCGAAATGTGCATTAAATATAATTTTTAAAATACTTCTGTATCTTCCATAACATTGTATTTACAAAACATATTATGAAGATTTTAATTTGACATTGATGATAAAAATTTTTTAAAAAATGTATGATCTGTAAGCCGAATTTTTACCGTAAATATATAGATTGTAAAAATATAAACATATAAAAATAGCCGACGAAACTGAAAAACATTCTACTCCGCAAGCATAATAAAACTCTTTTAAGTGATCATAAACAAATCCCAGATTGAATATAAAAACTAATAATCTTTTAGAAGATCGCAAGGGTTATTGCGCAATACGCGCGCCTCCAATTCTCCTGCACTTGATATTGAAATTGCATAATCGGAATCAACATCTGCCGGTATTTGGAGAGTAAATAAATAAAGGAAAAGAAAGAGACTTACCAATCTGGAGTAACAGCCCCCCCATGAGCTTTTTTTTTTTTACCGATTCTGTCCCTTTGCTTTTTTTTGTTGTTGTTGTCGATTTCGTTTTTAGGTCAATTGTTTTTCGGCAAAATGCGAGAACCTTTTATTTTATTTTTGTTCTCACTTTTGCTTTTGAACCTCCCCTCTCCCTAAAACAAGTCTGTGTAAATCACAGTACTGTATATTGTTTGTTTTACGCCCCTCCGTGCGGAACCGCATGCTAAATTTTGGCAAGCAGATGTAAAATTTTTAGAAAAACTCATTTTCTAATTTTTCCGGTTAGTTGAGCTTTCCAGATACTTGAATGTCGGATAATCGAGAATTTACTGTATATCTAAGTTTTGAAGATAGAAGCGTGCAATTTTGTATGTGAGTAGATGAATGCGAGAGAAACATTTTACTGATATTTTTGCACTATGAGGGCCATATTATTTTTTTAAAACTTTATATTTCCCTTAATAGCCAATGTTATTTCATACAAATTCTCACCTTATTTGATGAAACTTTGTAATTGAAATTATATATCTAGAATCAATATTTAAGGAAATAAATGCTTGTTCCACTTTTTTGGGACACCCTGTATGAAAGCACCAATATATTATGCAAATAAAGTGACAAAATAAAAATTATCACAATATTAGGGATCAAATAAATAAGCGAATTCTTAAATTTTATAAGGATTAAGCCATTGCTTTAAAAAAGTTGGACTTAAGAGAAAAGGTTAGCAGAGGTAAATAGGTAAATATGCAAGCAGAAGTAGAGAAAGGTAAAACATGCAAGTTTCCATAAAAAAGTTATTGGAGAAAATAAATTCCCCCAAAATTATATCTAAAATCTTTATCAGGATTTAGTTATCCTGTCAATCACTAAACTGTTATCTTGTTGGCCACAGGATAACAACTCTCCTGGTTGTAAAGGCCTCATTTTCCCCCTGACATAACACTAGAAGAAAACAGGCAGTCAAATAGAGTATACCCTACATCCTCTATCGCAAATGTGGAGGCAATTTCAATCATAACATTTTGAAAATTACTTGCTGAACTGGACCCTGTACCTGGCCCTCAACTATCTTAAATGTCTGCAAGTGGCATAGTTAGAAGAAGGGGGTTTCCCCCTCACTCAGAAGGAGCAGGATCTCAGTTTAAGTGGGAGGATGAGTCAAAATGACTCCATGCTTCCAATTCAGGATGCAAACCATGTTGGTAACCAAAAATTCCTTACAACTATATCAGAAGGGTAAAAAATCCTCAAATTTTTGCTTTAATAGTTTTTTTCTTTCAATTCATCTGCTACATTAATGAAATTCTGCAATTCAAATCAAGGATTTGCTGTACCAATAATGCATGTGTGTAAGGAAAATTAGGATTATACAAAATTCTTTATTTCAGAAATATTTTGAAATGCAAGATAAACAGGAGATATAATACGACTCTTCAATCATCCAACTCCTGTTAAATAGTTTCTACAAATTACAAAATCATGCACATTCCAAAGTTAGTTAATATCATGCATAATGCTATAGTATCAACTAATAACAGTCATCTCTTTAACCTCATTATTTTCCGATTTCCTTGAAGTAGCTAAAATCTGTTAAAATACATCTTTCTTAAAATTTCATATCTTAATTTACAATAATCTAATGATGAAATATATAATTACACAAATTTCTGTATTTCAGAATGCATGATGCTTGACATGCTGAAGTTACTGTCCAAATACTGCAACTGATTTAAATATATTGAAAGGAACCAGGAAGATCATATTTAAGTTAAAAAAAAAAAGAACAAATAATCATGAAATATTCTTGAGATCATAGGCTTAAAAAAAAAAAAAGGCATACAACTAAATGTCAACTAATTGATTTTTATTCACATTGCATTACAATGCTCTTTTAACAAACAAGTTCATAATAAATATTTCAAACATGAAAATTACTTTTACAACTTTACATTTTAAATTTTGCTATTGCATGGAAACTTATCCAAATAAGAAGATTATAAACTACCATCCATGAACCAAAAATTAAAACAAATAGATGCTGCATAACAAAGAAAAAAAAATACCTGTCTAATCTTATCTCATCAGCTTCAATTATATCTTTTAGAAGTGTAAGAGGATCTTCTCCACCTGTGTATCCTGGACCCCAACGTAAAACTCGGGCAAGATCATTACCAGTTCCTAGAGGAACAATTGCACAAGGCGGAGACTGGCACTCTGAATCTTGTCCTACATTATCCAAACACTGCAGTACCCAGCCTACAGTACCGTCTCCACCACATACCAAAATTTTATAATCTTTTACATGTCTGAAAACATACAATCTGCAAAATAAAGTGTAATATAAATTGCGATCATCAGCACAAAACAGGTTATTAAAAACAATTTAGTTTTATAATTCATAATATATCTACCTTGAAAAACACATATCAAAAACCTGCAAAGTTAAATTTTCCATTATTATACACATTCATGATTTACTAAATATTCTTGTTACAAATAGATATATTTATAAATCAGGTCTTTCTCTTCAATAAAAACTGAATATAAATTAATGAAAGATCATTATTAGCTTCTAAGCAATTTATGACAGAACTGAACACCTTTTTAATCAGCTTTAACTATTCTCAATTCTTTAAATATTTTCAATGAACTATTTCTTCAGCAAAGTTCACAAGTCTAATTATTTGCTTTAAGCAGTAATTTTTTAAAAATATTTTCTCAATTACTAATGTATTATTTTAAATATATAAGGATTAAAACATAATGGTTCATAAATGAGAGGAAATTGAAAGCATAATTTCAAAATTACTAGGAATAATTCAAGACTTTAAGTAGGTTAAAATTATTACAATGATTTTAAAATGGCTTTAATATCTATAATATAAAAGCACAGAGATGTTGGTAATGCGAGGTGGAGTTAAAAATAACCTCGCCCCTTTCGTCTGCATCATGGAGTCAAACAAAACTCAGACAGGTTTTTTTTAATGTATAAATGAGCCGAGTTCAGCAGTTTCACTTCTTTTTTAAAATTATTTATGCTTATTCATTATATTCTCACTTCGTGGACCACTTGGACGTTTTCTTGAATCAGCAGAACATCATTATTCAACAAAGGATAAACATCTTTAAAGTTTTTACAAATTGTTTTTAATCCAGTTTTCGTAATTCGTTTTGATTTGAATGTTGGTAAATAAAACATAAGTCATTGGAATTTTTATGAAATTACATGAGAGATTGATTTACATATGAAATTACATACACATTACATTTAGAGTGTTTGACTATTTTACATGCATCCAATAGTTTTTTCCTTTTGCATACTTCATTTTTGAATTGAATATTTAAAAAGAAAGTTTTTATCTAAAATGTTATAAATTCTTTTAAATTGAATATATGACAAAGTGTCGATTTCGCATTACTTTTATTCAGACAAAACGAAAAAAAAAGTGAAGTTATTTAAAAAATGAAAGTTAGTGTCAAATGATACACCAGCTCTTTTTTGTCATGGTATTAATTTAGAATACTTTCGATTCTGTTAAAGTAGTTCTTTTTCTTGCTTAATTTCGGAATTGAATATTTATATATTTTGCATTTAATATTTTTTCCTTAACCTTTGTTAATTCTGGACCTATATTGTTCATTTTTAATGTTACTATATATTTACATCTAGAGTGCATTACAAATTATAATTTTTTTTATTTCTTAAGTACTCTGTCAATTTTCCATAGATTTTCTACTACCACTTTTGTTAGTAAACCTGTGACAATCAGATCCAAGATATTGCTGGCAGGCTAACAGCCCGTCTACACGGGCATACATCTTCTAGTTAATATTTAAATGTTTGATTAATAAGGTGAATTTATATAATTACAATAGCAATATTGGTGAAAATATTCTAGACAATTAATTCTAATATAAATTCTAAATTATTCTTAGTTACCAATAAGAGAAAATTAACCACATGTTTTCAATGCAAAAGTAATTTCATTCCATTCATTATGCAGGAAATGCCATGTTAATGGGCCCAATGTAATCAAGATTATATGCTGCAATTAAATCTAAAATCTGTAGATAAAAATATAACAAACATCCCAATACATCAAATTGGATACAATACATGCATTTGACCTGATTTCTAAATTTAAAAGATGAGATTTAATAATGATGGAGTAACAATGAATTTGTGCAGTAATTCACAAGGTGAAAAATTTTCTAAGCATTGAAATTATAATTTTTTAC
This sequence comes from Araneus ventricosus, assembly GCA_013235015.1. NCBI lineage: Eukaryota > Metazoa > Arthropoda > Arachnida > Araneae > Araneidae > Araneus > Araneus ventricosus. Next base: position 665,219 of record BGPR01000286.1, read on the forward strand.
TTTCTCGTATACGAAATATACCAAGAGAAAGTATTGTAATCGTCAAAAAATTAGAACTCGAGATTTTGATGAATCTCCATGTTTTAGACCCGCCCCCCCCCCCAAGTCTGAAAAACACAATTTTGGAATTTGTATGTCTGTCTGTGGACACGATAACTCAAAAATGGTTTGAGTTAGACAGATGAAATCTGCTATGTGATCTTTACACCCAATATGTAGACTTTTATCCAATTTTGGACAAAATTTGCCCATGTGAAGTCTGTCAGTGTTCATGTGAACATGATAACTCAAAACCTTAAATAGCTAGATTGGTCACAAATTGTATATCTATATGAAATTTTGGTTGCAATCAGTTGAAAAAAAAGGCATTCAAATTGCATTTTCAGTTTTCTTCATCATACTATGACACAGAAAATACGCTGTATTGTGTACTGGGTCCCGCTTGGCATATTTTACTCCTGCTTGTATTGTTACCTTTCCATGTTGCCACAGTCAACGAATGCAATATAAATAATCTGAGTACTCATGGCATTCCAGACTTTCCTGAAGGTATGCAATTTTTATAAAGGGGGGGGGAGATGACACCTTTGTTGGGGAGTATACAAGAAAGTCTTGGGGAGACCACTCTCACTTATTTTACTACTCAGTTATTAGTCACTTTTTAGAAATGTACTGAAAATTATCTGGAATTAAAACACAAAAGCCAGCAGTATCATTTAATATCATTGCTGACTGTTACCTTAACAAAATTCTCAAAGTTATTACAACTCCGAAAACATAATTATTCTGTTCTTGAAAGGCAATTTAAAATATTACTTCAATAAAGAATACAAAAAAAATCGAACGATTTCAACCAAATCAGTTAGTTAAAATCATAAAATGAGCCAAGTGAAAAAAGTTCAAGCAAAAGTTTAAATTATAAATTTTTGCAATTCTAACACATAAATCTTCTTTGCAGCACCTAATTTTCATAAGTTAAAGAGCATTAACTATAAGCAAATGTCTAACTGAAAAAAATACAGCAGTCTCGTTATCCAACACTGCGTTTTCAATTACACTGATTTTGAATTAATTAATGATTTGAATTAATTAATTGAAAAATGTATTCTGAAAAATTTCACTATTGTTAAGGTGGTTGCTTGTTTCGCTATATTTTGGGTGCCAAGATCAGGTGGACAAATGACACAGACAGGGTTCGTACATATTTCCTTAAAAGAAAATCAACGACTATCAAGGACTTTTAAGGACTAAAAAAACCCAAAAATAAGGACCTTTAAATTGAATAAATTTAACGAATTGTCGCACGCATTTTTAAATAAAATGTCTCATTTTTGCAAATTCAACCTATTAGATGATAAAGTATAATATAAAACATAGAAGATACATTACAAATTTAACACAACAAAACTCCTAAAAATATGAGTTAATAAATTGATGAAAAAAAACCCATGAAACTGGTAAATAAATTAAATATCTTTTAATTCCAAACTTTTTACTTTCTCGTATACGAAGTATACAAAGAGAAAGTATTGTAATTGTCAAAAAATTCGAACTCGAGATTATGACGAATCTCCACGTTTTAGAACTCCCCGAGTCCGAAAAACACAATTTTGGAATTATGTCTGTCTGTGAACATGATAACTCGAAAACTATTAGAGATACAGGTATGAAATTTGGTATGTGTTCTTTACACATAATTTGTAGGTTTCTATAAAATTCTGGACAAAATCCGTCAGCGGGAAGTCTGTCTGTCTGTATGTCAGCGGTCATGCGAACGCTATAATTCACAAACTGGAATAGCTAGATGGATAAAATTTCGTACACAGTTTTATCGTCATGAATGTAGGCCCGTATAAAATTTTGGGCCACATCCGTCAAAAGGTTGACTGTCTGTCGGTCTGTATAAGCGCATCTCCAACGAGTCCGCTATCTCCACGCGCATGCGTATTGAACGCAATCTTCTGTGCACGATATTTATTGACTCCTGCTTGGCGCTTTTTTTCATCCGATTCTCCATGAGCATGCGTACTTGGCAGCAATATGTGCACGCAGAAGGATTGTCCTTGAGCCAAAAAAGAGTAAAAATCGGTATTCATTTAATCGGAACGCATCTCATCGAATTTGATTTTTTACCTAAATATTTTCTGATAGTCATTGGATCCTGGGTTACAATAGGTTCGAATTTTTTTATCCACGCGGGGGGAGGGGAAACAGCACCTTTTTCGAGAAGTATACGAGAAAGTTTAGGGGAGACCACTCCCGCTGGTTTCATTCAATTTTACATCCAAGGTATTTATTTTAATTTCTTTTTCAGAAATTGTTTTTCTTAGTTCATGCGATTGAATAACTGAATTTATGTCCTTTGACTTTTCAGCCTCATTAGCTAAATCATTTGCTTTCTCATTTGTTTGGTGTATGTCCGTTGAGAGGAACATTTTCTTTTGTTTTAACAAATCTATTTCCTCCTCTAGAGCTTTTCGTTTCAGTTGCTTTGTTTCAGTCATTTATTTGGATCTTTCACTTTCTAAATACTGCATGTATTTTGCTCTAGCTGAGGTAGCAGCCGTCCTCATTTCTTTAGTAATTTTTAAGTCATAAATAGCCCAAACAGCTTAATAAATTCATGATTTACATGCTGGGAAATATATGAAGCATCTTTTAAATTTTCTATTTCCAGGGCCTTGTTCACCGAAAAACCTCATTGTCCGTGTGACAGTATTAATACCATTTTGATAATCTTCCAAACTTTTTCATAATGATTATTGCTAAAATAAGTTTGTAAAAAAGTATCAAGGGAATCACTCTTTGTATTGAAAGAAGTAAATTCAAATGAATTTGGCTTTACAATATTTAACAGAAAATCTGCATAGAGTAACAAAATTTCGTCGCAATCTTTTTCCAAAATACGTTTATTTTGCGACAACACAATCAATACCTTTTTCATTTTTTCCGGTGCTTTTTCGGGATATCCAGCCATTACTCGTGGATCAATGCAAATCGCAGGTCTTACTAGTGCGTAATTCACAGGACATTTCTGCATGAAATGTTTTATCATTGTTATGATGTTTTTCCGACTATCCTGTCTGAGTGTGAAAACATCCCTGTCTGCTAATTCCTTATTTTTTATCTTTTCTTTTATTAGTTGCTCTGCAGCAAATTATAAATACACTTAACTTTTATCATTATACAAGTTTGGGTCACTGAAGTTCAATTTGCATAGTCTCAGGTTTCTCAATCCTTTCATTCTCTGGTTTCAAAATTTTGAAATGTTGAATGCAATCATTAACAAGTTTTAAAACATCAATGGCAAAAAACGGAAGTAAAGGTTTATCACTTTGACTGTTCTAAAAATAGTAACAGCACTTCTGACAATCATTCCTATGGGCCAATAAAGGCCATCTGTAACTCCTCCCTTATTTCCCAAAGTGTATGCGATGGATATGGATTCGTAGAACGCGAGCAGTGTCGTCCCCCCACCCCACCCCATTCCGCGAGAGCCACGTCGACTGAGATTAGAGCCGCCGAGAAGGAGGAATTAGAAAAATGATAATCGGCGAAATTTTAAATTTTTTAATAATGGAGAGTAAAAAGTAAGGACTTTCAAGGACTTTTTAAAAATGGGGCATAAAAATAAGGATTTGTAAGGACTAAATGTAAAAGTAAGGACTTTTAAGGACGCGTACGAACCCTGCATAGAGGTGGCCAGACAGCTCATATTGTTGGAGACTCCAAATAAATTAGGATACTTCAATTAAAGATTTCATGAATGGATGAGTGCTGGAGAACAGTGTAAAATCAGTTGCTCAGAAGCCAATGCAGCAAGTCCATTTTTGATATTTTCTGATTATTATAATTTTTAATGGAATTTATATATTTTTTTTAGTTATTAAAGGATTTACTTGTTGCTTCATTAGAAGATTTTATATACGCTTGTTGAAAAAATTAATAACAAAAAATTAATTATTAAAAACATTAATTTTCTCAATTTTTTTACTGGACTTAACCACATTGGCTTCTGAATGACTCAAATGTCAGATGATAAAATTGTCCAGTTTAAAAAAGACAGGGATGAAGTTGAAGAACAGCTAAGTGAAGCCAGCGATGATACACGACTCATAAGAATGGACCAAATTCTTTCGAAGCAGCCTTGAAATACAATGAACAAACAGGAGGAACCTTTATGTATAAGAGTGATGCTTTTCCAGAGACGACATGATACAGCAGATAGAAAGCATCGATTTGCAGGTAAGCAACTTATGATCACAAACTTAAAAAAAAAAGCCTTAACTCTTGTCTTCATAGATTCAGTCTAATTGAAACACAGTGCATCCTGAAAGAAAGTTTAATGCACTGAATTCTTAATACCGTGCCAGTTGTGTAGGTGGCACTGTATGGATTCCATAATAAGCAAATAATTGAGATTGCGTTTTCTAATGATTTGGATGACCTGGTCATCGGGGGTCAGGATGTTAAGAATTCAATACCAGTTGTGTAGGTGGTGCTGTGTGGATTTTTCTTGTATATAATCTTACCCATTTGTACAGTATCTATTCCGTAAATAAACCTCCCCAGATAGCATGCACACTTGCCGCAAGTGTGATTTCTCTTGATATTAGCTTGTCACAACAAACTTAATGAGGCAACTTTGCATCAAACTTCCTGCAAAGTAACAAAGCATAATCGACCAGCCCACTTGTAAAACAAGTTTGCAGAGAAGTTATGACAAACTTCACACCACAATAGCAAAGCAAGTTGATACGTCACAGTTACACACCACGACCTTGATACAGTTACATAGCTGATTTTGATCTTTGTCTCTGTTTTAAAAACATCTGATTTTTAATAGCATCTCCTGGACCGTCCTTTTTATTAATTCAATAAATCAATGATAATTTGTAAAAAACTAACTAGGTCTTTTTATTTAAAAAAATTTGAAAAATTCTCCATCTTTTTACAAAATTTAGAACCTCACTTTAAAGAAAACTATACATTGCCTTTTTCTTAATGCTGAAACTTTAATGTTCATAAACAAAATTAAACCTAAAAAACAGTCGATGTTTGTTGAAAAATAATAACTAATTTTGTCCCATATTTTTAAAAGTAATTAATTTTGAGACCTAATTTTATAATTTATAAAATTACTTTTTCGCAAAACATAGTTATTGGCGAAAATCGCTCTCTCTCTTCGACTTCAAATCATATTCTCAACTCAAAATTTAAAAAATTAATGAAATCAAGAAAACAGTTTAAAATAAAACGTGTAGATTCACCGATCTATTAGCGCAATCTATCTTCCCCTATCAGAGTTCTGCTGGCTGAATGGCTAAGGCAACTGGCTATGAAGTGGGTTGTCAGGGGTTCAAATCTGAGGTTTGTCTGCATACTCTGTTTTTGCTATAGTTTGCAATGAGTTTGATGCAACAAGCTTGCGGCAAGTTCGACTTGTGGTGACTAACTCATTTGCAATAACTTGTTTCAAGCTTGCACTCTTGTTGCATCAAACTTGCTGCAGATTTGCAGAGCAAGATCGCTGCAAACTAAAATTGCAATCTGGGTCATGCAATAAACAGCTTCTATGCTACTCCCGAGTCTGCCCATCTCTATCCCGAGTAACATAAGACCCAGGCCATCTGCACAATAAACTCCTTCACAAGGTATAGGCTGTTTTACATAAAGTGTTACTCTTGTTTTCCTCTATTGCCTGACATTTTCAATTATCCGACATCAGCAATAATCTTTTATGGTCAATAACTGTAAAACATTGCAAAATGCATATGACAACAAGAAATTTTAAAACACACCCAGGAAGTGGACCACCATTATCCAAGTCATACACTTGATAAGGATTCAGAAGTTTTCGAAATGAGCAAATGAGTTCCAATCCTTGACAGCCTCCACTTTTCACATTAACAAATACTAATAGAGGCTGAAAAAAGAGATATGTTAATAAGACATTTTCATATAAATGAAAATGCAAAGAAATTCTTATTCTATATTAGTCATTTTGAAATATATACAAATATGTATTAAACAATATAAATAAATAAGTATTTTCATGTTTTAAAAACTTTAATTTTTTTAACTAAGTACCAAAAAACATGCATTTGCTTTTATTTTTCTTTTTAGTATTATCATATATATATATATATATATATATATATATATATGAAAGATCATACTTTATTCGAGATGAAAAAGTAGGCATAATAATGCAGCAGTTATTATGCATCTTTTATTTAGAAATCGTTATTTTTATCCCTTAGATAGATGTTAGGATGCTTTTAACATTTCAGATGATATTTAAGGTAAATTGAAGCCATTGCTCGAAAAGTGCGCTCAAATGCAGCACATCTGGCAAAGCTAATTACAAGGCTATGAAAGAGAAAGAGTGTTGCTGTCAAACCTTTTTATACTGCTGAGACAAGGGAGAATCCTCGAACGCTTTAGAGCAGTTGAAACCGGATCTCAGCAAGTTACAGTGACAATTATTCATATACTATAGCTCAAGTAGAAATAATTTTATGAATTTAAATTTAAGAAGAGTTTTTAAAATTAGAAAATTATTATATATATAAAATGTTTTCGTTGTTGCAGTCATAAAACGGCCGAGTTGTTAACCAATTTGCTTTATTATAAAAATATTTTGGAGAGTGACGGACATACCAACATCTTAGTTGAAGTTTTAAGTAAAAAAGTGTGTACAGAAATCCCCGATTCTCTGAGATAAGGGAATAAGAATATAACACGTGATCAAAGTGAAGGGAATATTGGCTATTTTTAATAAATTATGTAAGCGTTTTAGGGAAGATGCATGGCGTCAAGGAGTCGCTGATTTCGCGATTTGTGCACGCGTAGAAACGATTAAAATATTCTTTTAGTAATAAATATGCTAAAACGAGAGATTTAATATATCTCTAGCGTGGGAAATGGAACGAAACTGGAGTTATTAAGACTTTAAAATATATAATATTAGAATTTGAAATAAAATTAAGTGAGATTATTACATATATATATATACTTCTTAAGAGTAACGCTTTCCCTTAACAGAACTAACTTATGGAATGTAAATAATTTTACTCCCTTTACTAATATCACCACATGGGTGATGGTTTACTTTATTTCTCATGAGAAAATACAATAGCAGGCTGTGGATGTCTAAAAAAGGATGACAGATCTCATCTCCCAATGTCCTGAAAAAGGGATATGCACTTTGATGTTTCCAGACCAAAATTCTTCATTTTAAAAGGATATATATACAGATTTCGTTTAGCTGTAACCTGAACCCTAACAATAAGGTATGAACATTTATAAATTACTTCTGACAGACTTTTTGAAGAAAGATTAGATTTTTTTTTTAGTTTAATACAAGGTTAATTACACAAATACATTTAATTTTTAAGCTAAAATAGTACAAAGAAACTTACAAAAGTTAGCTTGCTGGTTAAAAATAATGTAGAATCTAGGAATGAAATTACTATATCTTTCTACTTTCACTCTCGCAGCATTGCAAAATACCAAGAATGACTGAATAATGTAAATTCTTTAAAAGTAAAAAGTGTATACGAGTATAAAGTGTTTAATAAATTATAATTTTTAGCAACTTTAAAGCCATCTTTATACACGATGAAAACTTTAAAGCCCTTTTCTTCATCATTGTCATATTCAATCATTATATTAAAATCCAATTTAAAGCTTTGAATTAAGAAAATTATTCGAAATATACATACATTAATTTTACACATATTAATAAATCACACATATATTTACGATGAAAATTAATGTCAACTGTTAGGTTTATGCAAATAATTATATTAAATAGCAACAGTCTATTTGTAAGATCCAAGATTAAGGATTGGAAAACATCATGATATCAAGAACTTGTAAACAGCTGATAATAAATGTTTTGGTTAATATTCTATTTATCTATATTAATAACTTCTCACACATAGATGAGTAGTATATCAAACATGGGGTCAGCAATATATTTTTAAAGAAATCTCAAACAGAGGAGATAAGTTATTTTAAAATTTAATATCTATTTTCAAATTGTTCAACTTAAGACTAACTTTCAAGCACGAAAGTACATGGAATTCCACCTCTAGAAGCAATGAAGCTGACTGGAAATGTTGTTGAGAATTAGAATTTTTTTAAAGCCAATTGGGAAAATTACTCAATAGCAACTGGATTAAATGAAAAAAAAAGAAAGAATTAAAGTATCAACATTACTTTCTGTTATAGGTGAAAATACTTTTCTTGTATATCAACAATTAGATATTTCTCCAGAAGAAAGAAAAGATTCCAGTGTGATTATTGAAGCATTAACGAAGTATTTCAAACCTGCTGTAAATGTTATTTATGAAAGATGAATTTTTAATGCAGCAGTGCAAGAGGATGATGAATCCATAGAACAGTATATCTGTCATCTAAGGAAACTGGCTTCAACACACAATTATCAAAATATGCTTGAAGAATTAATTAGAGACAGATTTATGTTAAGTATTCAAGATCGTAATACCAAGAAACAACTGATAAGTGATTCAAGATTAACTTTAGAAGGCTATAGATATATGCAAGAGTAATGAAAGAGCCAATCAACAAATGAAGAATTTAAAATGCAAGAATGAGGCATTTGAAGATATAAACGAAATGAAAGGTGCTTATAAAGAGAATACAAAGTTTATGAAGCATCAGAAACCACCAAAATGTCAAGGAAGTGTAAATACTGTTGTGGTAAACACGAGTTTGATAGAAATAAATATCCTGCATTTAACAAGGTCTGTAGAAATTGTGGAAAAATGAATCATTGGGCAAAAGCTTGTGAAAACTTAAGCAAAGGTGTCAAAGAGATGCATGAAGATTCAACAGATATAGATGAAGAATCAAGTTCTGCAAAGGATTCACTATCAGGAAGAAGTTGCATGACAAATGGATACAGGAGCATCTGTAAGATATATGCAAATTTTTCAAGCTCCAAATCCATATTTGACAAGTAGCAACATTAAACTAAAATGTTTTGGAGGAGATGTTTTAAAACCTCTAGATCAAATAATACTGAATTGTTTGAAAGACTGAAAATGTTTCCCAGTTACTTTCCAAATTGTGAATACAAATGATAATCCTTTGAAAATTGCAAAAACTTGTCAGGAACTTAATTGAGATCAAGGCCTGATGCATTAAAAATTTCCTCTTCACCATTAAAAGATGATACAATAATGAAGAAATACAAAGAAGTATTTGCAGGAACAGGGTGTATTAAAGAAAATTATCACCTGGAAATAAAGTAATGTACAACCTATAAAACAAGCTCCAAGAAGAATTCCCACAGCTTTAAAATCAGAACTAAAACAGAAACTTGATGTATTGTGCAAAAATAAAATTATAGTTAAAGTAACTCATCCTACTGATTGGATAAGCAATTTAGTATTAGTTAAGACACCCAACAAGCTTCGAATTTGCCTAGATCCACAAAATTTAAATTCAGCTTTGAAAAGGTCTGAATATGCAATTCCTACTATTGAAGAAATTGTGCCTAGTTTAAATAATGCTAAGTTATTTTCTGTTGTGGATACAAAAGATAGTTTCTGGAATGTAAAATTAAGCGATGATTGTAATGACTAAATGTAATGATAATGTAAACATTTTGGACTCCTTTTGGCCGATAACAAATTCTTGAGACTACCATTTGGGATTTGTACAGCATCTGAAGAATATCAAAGAAGATTTCATGATATATTCGAAGGTCTAGATGGTATTGAAATCATTGTAGATGATATATTGATAATAATTGGTAGAGGAGGCACAATGGATGAAGCAAGAAAAGATCATGATTTGAACTTAGAGAAACTTTTTCAAAGGGCAAAAGAAGTCAATGTAAAATTCAACAAGAATAAAGTGAAACTTCGAGTGACAGAGGTGAAATAATTTGGACACATATTTACTCCTGAAAGATTAAAATCAGATCCAGATAAAATCAGGGCTATATTGAATATGCCAAAGCCTAAAGACTCTCTAGAAATTAAAACTTTCTTAGGATTTGTAACCTACCTTAGCAAATTCTTCCAAAATTGTCATCAATTTATGAACCTCTAAGAAAACTTACATTGAAGAATGTATCATTTAGATGGTCCAAAGAACAGGAGAAAGCTTTTCAAAGTATTAAAATGTTGGTAACTACAGCTCCAGTTCTTGGTCATTATAACCCAAATAAAGAAGTAACAATTCAAGTAGATGCAAGTAAGAATGATCTTGGTGCAACATTAATGCAAGAAAGAAAGATTACAATGTTTGCATCTCGAAGTTTAAATAAGACTGAACAACAATATGCTCAAATAGAAAAAGAATGTGTGGCGATTGTATTTGCTTGTGAAAGGTTTCATCAATTCATTTCTGGAAAAGAACAAATTAAATTAGAAACTGATCACAAACCTCTGGAAACTATATTTAACAAATAATTATTGAAAGCTTCCAGAAGACTGCAAAGAATGCTTCTTTGATTGCAGAAATACAATCTAAATGTTTTCAAAAAAGGTAAAAAAAAAAAAATGTACATGGCCGATATTCTCTCAGATTGTGAAACAGAAAATTTAAATTAGAACATATTGAAGTGGATGGTTATTTATGAGGAATTAGACAGCATGAGAAACAGAGATGCGCTTAATGTGTTCGAGTCTATATATAATAGATTAAGACATGAAACTATGCAAGATATAACTGTACAAGAAGCAAAGAAATTAATTTTAGATGGTTGGCCTTCAGAGAAAGAAGAAACTCCATTACTTATACGAGAATATTGGACTTACAGAGAAGAATTGAGTATTCAAGATAGTATAATATATAAAAGTGACAGAATTGTCATACCAACTTCCATAAGAACTAAAATGATGTCAAAAATTCACCAAGGTCATCTTGGTATAAATGCATCAGTAAGAAGAGCAAGAGACATTTTACTTTGGCCTAGAATGACAAATGATTTAACAAACAAAATCAAAAGCTGTTAAATTTGTAATTTGTAATTTGTTCACACAAAGTTACTGGCAGAAAGAAGCAATGCTAACTCACAAAATACCAGAAATGCCCTAGGAAAGAGTGTCAGCAGATTTATTCGAAAAACATGGAAAATACTATTTAGTCCTGGTTCATCACTGTTCAGATTACTTGGGAGTTGACCAATGAACTTGTATTACATCAAATAGCATAATCAATAAGTGTAAGCAGCATTTCAGTAGGCATGGTATTCCTAAAATTTTGGTTTCTGACAACGGACAACAATTTTGCAGTGCTGAATTTGCTAATAAATGGCAATTTAACCACTCAACATCATTGTCATATTATAGTAAAGGTAATGGTAAAGAATGGCCGAATCTACTGTGAAGATTGTAAAGAATATTATCGAGAAATCCATTAAAGATATAGATGACATATGGCTCAGTATCTTAAACTGGTGAAATACTCCAACTGTTAACATGAATTGTAGTCCTGTTCAAAGACTGATGTCTCGAAGAACTAAATTACTTTCTCCAACCAGTGACAAGCTACTAAGACCACAAGTACAGCATTCAGTTTAAGATGAAACAAATTTTGGAAAGAAATATTATGACAGAAATTCGAAACAACTATCGGAATTATAAATTGGAAAAGAAGTTTTTGTACGTGTATCAACAACATCATAAGAGGATGACAAGTGGAAGAGAGGATCAATTGTAGTAGTACACAATTCAAGATCGTTTGACATAAATACAGAAGACAATTCGTAGAAATAGAAACTGGCTGAAGTAAGCAAGTAGCAATGATGATGGTAACAATTTAAGAGAGGAATCTAACGAAGATAACACAGAATGTAAGATAAGAAGAGCCGTCAGTGATAGAAGAATCTGAAGATAAAGGAATGCAGCAAAATAATATAGAGGGAAATATACCCAGAATGATAAGATCCGGAAGAGTGATTAAGACTCCGAAAAGATATACTAAGACTCAGTATGAACTGTATTACTAATAAGTAGATTTAAGTACAATCAGCAGTTTTATGGAACTGCATAAATAAGGACTCTAAATTTAGTTTAAAATTTAAAAAAAGGAAAGAGTTGTTCGGTTTATGTAAATAATTATATTAAATAGCAACAGTCTATAAGATCCAAGATTAAGGATAGGCAACATTATGATATGGAGAACTTGTAAAGAGCTGATAATAAATGTTTTGATTAATATTCTATTTATTTATATTAATAATTTCTCACACATTGATGAGCAGTATATCAAACATTAACTTATTATAAGAAAATAAATAATTCTTACTCTAGTTCCTTCCGGGATCATTTCTGGAATTATATTAGGCAACAGAAGAACTAATAGATTTTTATCTTCATAACTAATTTCTCGCAACATATAAAAGGCTTTCACAGCTATATCTGCATTATCATAGGTCATTATGAGAGATCCATATTCATAATATATTGGACCAATTTGACGAAATTTGTAAGCTGGAAAAAAGAGAAGTTAAAGAAAAAATTCAGGATAAATTCATCTATTAAACTATATATACAAAAGTTTGTATCAAAGAATCAAAATAAAAAATATACATAAAATATCTTGCATATATTCAAATACTACAAATTTCCCTGTTGATTGAAAAATGAGAAATAACTGGTAAGTTATATTTTAATGAGTGAAGTACGAAAAATATTAAATGCTTGTATAATGAAGTGCTGCATAAAATTCTTTAAAAGATTATGGACAAATACAAATGCAAAAATAATTACAAAATTTTGTAAACATGTATGAATATGCAATTAATTTGTACACTCCATCAAAAAAGTATCTAAATACTGCTTGTTACTCATGAACTATCATTGTACATTAAGCTTTCTGTTATCAAAATGGTCTCTAATAAAAGTCAATGCAATTTTTATTTATGGACGGAGTCATATTCATATTAAACTTTTAATATAAACTCAAATTTTCCTGATTAAATTAGGTAGAATGCATATAAATTTATCATTTAAAAGTAAAGAGATTGATGAATTACACTATATGATCAAAAGCATCCAGACACTTTCGGATTTTCACATTTGATAGAATTTCTCCGGAAAGGCTCAATCAACTGCCCTTGAACTTCGACCATGTAAAGAATAGACTCTAACTCACATTTTACAGTGAAGACTCAGTCACGGGGGCCTTTAGGGGAATGACTAGAAATTGATGAAGAAAACAATCTGGGCTCACCTCACCCCGTTGCACAGAAAGCTGATAATAATTAGAAAAGTGCATCAATGGTTTTGATTAATATGCACATTGCTTACATGCATTTTCATAAAAATAGGAAGTATATTCTGGAAGATATGTTTTTCTTTAAAAAATCCCTAATTTTCCCGCATGCTTTTCGCTTACAAAATGCAGAGTTTTCCACCAAATTATACGAAACTTACAGAAATAGTGACAATATGTTAGAGAAGCATTGTGTAAAAATTTGGAATTAATACTTTGAATATTAGAGAAAATACGAGTATTTGTAGTAAATAATTTTTTACTGTGCATGTGCGAAACGTAGCATAATTTTTTCATCATAACTTTAAAGTCAAATATGTAGGGCAACTTATATGAAACTTCCAGTGTAGTACGATTTAGAAAGATATCAGCATTGCAGTGAACACAATTCCTGCTTCTTTCTAAGAGGGGGAAAAAAAAAAGATGTTTTTTTTTCACAAATTGATATTTTTTAAACATGAAGTTTCGAATAATTTCATAAAATTTAATAAAGAATGAATATGCTGAATACTCATAAATAAAATTCATAATTTAAATTGTGGTTCGACGATAACTATCCAAAGATTCAAGTTTAAAAAATAACAACTTGTGGAAAAACCCTCATCATTTTGTTTCTATTGGAAAGAAGAAGAAATTCTGTTCACTGCAATGCCGATATCTTTCTAAATCTTAATGGTATTCGACTGGAAGTTTTATATCAGTTGCCTCACATATCTAGCGCTACATCTTGCACATGTGCAGTAAAAAATTTATTACAAATACTCATATATTCTCTAATATTCAAAGTATTAATTCCAAATTTTTACACAATGCTTCTCTAATATATTGTCACTTTTTCTGTAAGTTTTGTATAGTTTGGTGGAAAACTCTGTATTTTATAAGCAAAAAACATGCAGGAAAATTTGGTTTTTTTAAAGAAAACCTTTACAGGGTTCCCACTCTTATCCTGCACAAAAATTTAAGGCCATTTTTAAGGTTTTTTTAAGGCTACTCTCACTATTTTTAAGGCAGTTCGGATTACAATGATTTGATGTACTATTAACAATTAATTTAACTAGATTGTTACAAAAATAGTTAAAGACAACATTTCCATCTAAATTACACTAACATTTCGAGTTCGTCTTCATAAATATTTAATAACACAACAAAATTAAACTATAAAGAAAAATATACAATTTAACATTTCGAGAATATGTTGACTCTGATAATGTTTCAAAACTGAAGAGCACAATAATTTCCTTTTATAATCAATATGCATATGGGAATGAATGCTTTTCAATTAAAATTCAGTTTAAAAAGTAAATTATAACTACTAATGAGTGCAATTAATAATTTCATATTTTAATAAAATATATGCCTCTTTTTAAAAATTTACAACTTTTTTCAGGAGTCAGAAAACTTCTTATATTTGAATATAAAAAAATGCACCAGGTATAGAAAACAACATTACAAGGGAGAAAAAAATATAATGTTCTTTTAACTCTTTAAAACATTGTATTTAACTTTTCCTCAATACTTTCTAATTCTGAATTTTTTCTCTTTTGCTGAGCGGCAAAAACCATTTCGACTGATATACATATTTTATATCATTTGTTAACTCAGCTTTCTCAGCCAGTTTTTCAGAACTTTTTTCCAATTCTTCAACTGCACTCTGTAAGCATCTTTTCTTATTTTTTAGTTAATTTAAATCACCAAAAAAAGCATTTCCTTTTTTTGTTTTGAATTTCTTGCTCTTTCGATATCTTTTGATCTTCAAGGCATGCCAAATATTTTTGCCTTGCCACTACTACAAGGAAATTTGAATTTTCAGCATATTTTAAATGATCAATTATAATTCGTTGGGCTATAAAGGATTGTTCTTTTAGGATTTCAAGTTCGATCCTTTTTATTACAAGAAAAACTCCTTTCTATATCAGCCTGCCCATTAGAAAGTATTAAAAGTGTATTATTTTCCACAATTTGCTAAAGTTTTTATCTTTTCCTTAATACCCATACAAAAAACTGTCAATACTAACTGTTTCTGATGGATCATATCTCAGAAATTTTGAAGAATTTGGTAGTACTATTTTACTTAGAAAAAAATTAAACTCAATTAAAATATCACATTCAATTTCTTTCATACGCTGTATTTTCACTAAATGAGAGAATACATTTTTCAAATTGTTATACCATCATAAGAATTTGAAGCCAATTTTCTTGGATCAATACAACATAAGCACCTAACTATTCCAAAACTAATTGGCGATTTTTCTAAAATATTTTTTAGCATCTTCAAAATAAATGTTTGTCACTGCAATTTTGAATCAAAAATATCTTTTTCAGAAATATTAAGTGTTTTAAAATCCTGTCTCCAGTGAATCCAATGCTTATCTTAGAAAGAGGGGCAAGAACCGACTTGTCTTCACAATTAAATTTTGATAATTTATAAATACTATTCATGATTTCCAAAGACTTTTTTCACAACATTAAATGTACTAGTTACATCTAGTATCAGTTTTTTAGATCTACCAGCAAAGAATGGCATAAGAAGCTTATTAGACTGATGAAGAGTTAAAAATGGTACTGTCATTTTGGTCAAAGTAAGAAAGAAATTTATTTTAACACATGTCAAATTATCTTTAACAGCCTGTAATACTATGGCATATGATCTACAGCCGGGTTTTGGAAACTTCTGCTTTTCAAACTCTCGAAATAATTTTTTATATCATCCCCAATTTCTAATGTTCTTTCAGCTACTGGCACATTTTTCAGCCATCTATGGAAGCAAAATTTGCATGGCATTTTTTTGTGGAGGAAATTTTAATATACTTCATGTGCTGGGGAATCTTTAAATAACCAATAAAGAGCTGTAAATAGACTGTCCAAATTCCACTCAGTTGCTCTATTTCCTACTTTAAATGCATTATTTAAAATATGCAAACCACAGCTGCCTATATTTAACAATTCATCTCCGATATGTTCTTGGATCATGTGGAAGAACTTCCAGTTAACTGCTGGTCCAACCATTGGAATTTGTATCACCTTCCTCAGATCTAACTTTTTTGTGGCATCATTAAATGCTTTTAAAGTGTCTTCTGCTGTAGAATGACCCATAAAAACTGAGGTTAAATACCTTGTTTCAACTTTTTGGGCATTTGAGTTCCAGAATCTCACTAGTATGCCCATCTGTTTACTTTGTAGAGACTTGTTTAATGTTTCATCAATTAACAAAGTATAATTTTCAACAATGCGTAACAAATTATACAACAGTGAAGTAAAATATGGAGCAATTCCAAGGCAAACAAAATGTGCACATTTTGTTTGTCCACAAGTAAAGTGTTTTGCAACTTCACTATCAGGAAACATTTCTTTAAACAAATTACTGATGCCCATGCAGGAATTGTATGAATAATGTGAAGTAATACACTTCAATGCCCATTATATTTCGGTGTCCAAGACAATGTTTCTTGAAACCTGGATACAACTTGAGGATGATGGCACTATCTTGTCAGCGATAGGTGGCACAGAAATTTGTTTTAGAGCATTACCCTCAGTTTCTGATACTGATGTTGAATGTGCACTTGATTTAGTTAAGTACGTTTTCATGTTTACAGAAGTTTTATTTTTAGCATTCATCAGTACAGCATGACTTTTACCTAATAAGTGCTAAACAGTCTTTTAGTAATTATATAATACATTACAAGGTAATATTCATGAAAAAAAAAAGATTTAAAGATACAAAAATTATGAAATAAGTAATTAGTGTTTTTAACAATTTTACAGTAGCATTTTTTTAATACCTACAAGTACACTGAAAATTACTTAAACTATTTTAGGATATAGAACTATTATCTATGTTTTAAAATAAATGCTGGCAATAAATGTATTTGTTTGACAATACTTTATCATAAACTGAAATAAAATGTACATACCTTTCATTTTATATTTGTCTTTTTTTTGTAACTTAACAAAAGGAAGGTGAAATAAAATATTCAGTGCATTGTTTTGCTTGAATTTTAGAGATTTTAACAGTTTGTTTCACAACTTCCTTTTTGCAATAATGCTTTTGAATTTCTTTATATTAAAAAAAGATGTTCAATTTTGTATGTAATATTTTACGTTTGATAATTGCAAGCTTATAATTTGAAAACTAGCTCCGATCCCAATACACTACTACTTACACATATAGGGTGTCTACACATTAAATGAAATTACAGAAATATATTAATTAAACCAGGAGGAGTGGTCTCCCCTAAACTTTCTCTTATACTTACTAAAAAGGTGTCATCCCCCCCCCCAAGCGCAAATACAAATTGCGAACCTTCTCAAACCCAGAATGCCACGACTATCCAAAAGTTTCTTTTGGTGCATGCTTAAGTCGAAAGGAGGGTATTAGTAGTAGCGCCAATACGCAATTTGTCCTTGTTAGATAAATAAAATCTAATATGTAATTTGAACGCCTTTTTTTTAACCGATTGAAATGAAAATTGGACACAGATCTACCATTAGGGTTAGAAGATCACATACCAAATTTCATTTATCCAAGTAGTTGTATTTACAGGATGGCTACAGAAACTGAAAAAAATTTCCATGACTAAACTTACATTTCGCTGATTTACGGCTACTAATTATATTAGTTTCCTGGCTTTCTTCCTACTCAGAATCACTGTATCTGTATCTGTACATTATTAAAAAACACTTTTACTAGTTATTTAATATGAAAAAATATTTTTATGAAATTTAATTTTAAAAAAATGGAATGAACATCCTAAAAAAATCTATTAAAACAGTATATTACATTTCTTAATATTCTGGAAATTTTAACAAAATACTTTGCTTCTAAAACTGCATAAGAATTCTAAGAAACATGAAAACTACTCTCTGCAACACAAGTTAAATTATGTTAACAGTAAAGGCTATTATGATCTTTGCTCAAAACTTTAAACAGTTCAATAGCTAATTAGTTCTCTTTTGATGAGTACCAGAATAACATGTTGCAGCATAAATATAAAAATAGTATAATTATACGTACCTAATAATATATATTTTAGCCAAGATTTAAACAAGAGAAACTGCCAAAACATTAATTCAAATCTTTATTCTTTAACAAATCATACAAAATTAATTGCTCAAATCAAAAACTTATGCTTTTATAAATGAATATAAGTGTTTTTTTTTAAATTCCATTTATTATTACAAATAATGCTAGACATAATATACTAGTTTATAGATAAAAACTCAAGTAACTATTAATTTTCCCTGATTTTTACGAATTTCCCTGACTTTCCCCTGATTTTTCCAAATCGATAAAATTCGCTGATTTTTGCCTGACTTCCAGGTTCTGTCGCCACCCTGATTTAGGAGTTACGGCATTCAGAAGTATGCGATTATACAGACAGTCAACCCTTTGACGGATGTGGCCCAAAATTTTATACGTACATACATTCCTGATGATTAAGACTGTGTATCAAATTTTATTCATCTAGCTATTCAAGTTTTTGAGTTATAGTATTCACATGAACGCAGATACACTTCCCGTGGGCGGATTTTGTCCAAAACTTGATAGAAACCTACAAATTATGTGTAAAGATCACATACCAAATTTAATCCCTGTATCTCTAATAGTTTTCGAGTCATCGTGTTCACAGACAGACATAATTCCACAACTGTGTTTTTCGGACTCAGGGAGGTCTAAAACGTGGAGATTCGCCAAAATATCGAGTTCGAATTTTTTGACGATTACAATACTTTGTATACAAGAAAGTAAAAAGTATACATTTCATTCATATTTCATTTAAGGGTAAAGTGCACAAAAATATTTCCTTACTACAAAACTAATTTTTATTATAATTATCATTTCTATCTACAAATTGCTTAACTGTTATAAATAATTCAAATTAATCTCCCAATAATTTAATTATTACTAACAAAACATGAAATTATATATTTTTTAAAAGCTTCTCTTATTAAATTAAATGGTACTTACATACTCTCGGTAACGAAAGTGGGGTTAATCACGAAGCTTGAGAAAAATTGAAAGTGATATCTAATTTTGCGAGCTTTTGCTTAAAGACACATACAAATGGCACATCTTTAAAATTTAATTTTTGGCAATTTAAAAAATTTATTATAAATATTAATTTTTTCTTTTTACAAAACTAAAAAATGGATCGCGAAATCGGAAGATGCGAATTTTTAAATTGGAGGATTTTATAAAAATTTAAAATATTTAATATTATAAATATATTATAATCGCTCGAATATTGCTTCCTTCCAGAGTAGTGATCAATTCTTAAACGGGATTTTCAGTCGGCTACCGATAGTACACAAGTACAGAACCCTGATAAAACAAGGTTCTTTATTTTTAATTAAAAATGAAATAAAAAGGTATAATTATTTTTCACATGTGATTTTAAAGATGATTCTCCCATCTTGCCAAGCTCAAATTCTTTATTGCACACTTTACAGTGTGCTTCCGATTTATCACCATGATGAGATGGCACGATCCAGTTCTTGTAATCTTCCGTGATGTAACCACATTACATTAAATACAGTTACAATATTAGTTTCCCATATTTAAAATAGAGGATAAATACTTCTATATGCATAAAAATAATAAACTGTGGTTATCAAGATCAACTTTCTAACTTCCTGCACACTAATCATAACTTTACAAGATCAGTAAAACACTGCACACCATTTCGAGGATAAATTTTAAACCCCAGCGCAGAAATATATACGAGACCCGCAAAGTGCGGAATTTAATGTCTAGTTCCAACGAGCACATGATCAAGCATGATTTAACGTGCACCCGTCATTTCAGTGACGTCAAAACCCGTCTTTCCCCCCCCCCCCCCTTGTCGGCTTTTCAGAAAGATCGAAAGTATGAACCAGGAATTTCTCTTTCCCTAGTCCCAATTCTAATCAATACGCTAGACAATAAACATTCATTTCAACGCCAAGCTGTGCTTCATCCATCCCGGAGCAGACGTCCCCCCTTCCTTCGCCGCAAAATTTATGAAGGTCACAATTCACATCGAAATTTTTGATTTTGCTCCGTAGATAAGTCAGTATTGAAATTCGTAAATTTTTGTGCTGGGAGTACAAGCGAGAGGAAAATTAAAGCCTCAGAATAAAAAAAAAGGCTTTTTTAGGGCCTTGAAACAAAAATTAGGGCCTTTTAAAGGGCCCCTAAAAGGATTGATATTTAGGGCCTTTTTAAGATCCACGGGAAGCCTGTTATATCTTCTAGAATAAACTTGCTACTTTTACGAAAACGCATGCGCATATTAAGCAAAAACCATTGATGAAATTTGCAAATTATTATCAGCATTCTGTGCAACAGGGAGAGCAGTTTTCTTCAAATTCTAGTCATTCCCCTAACTGCCCCTGTGACCGAATCTTCACTGTAAAATGTGAGTTAGAGTCTATTCTTTACATGGTCGAAGTTCAAGGGCAGTTGATTGAGCCTTTCCGGAGAAATTCTAAAAAATGTGAAAATCCGAAAGTGTCTGGATACTTTTGATCATACAGTGTATGAGTAGATGAAATTCAGACCTTCTAATGTTAAATGAAAACTGGTTGTTTCTCGACATATAATCAATCGATTACAAAAATTTTTGCTTTACATTAAACTACTACATAGCACAAATCAAAACTGTGGATTTTTTCAAAGTAATATTTTTTTTAATTATTAAATTTATATCTTATATTTATTGAAGAGAAAGACATTTTCATGAAATCGAAAAAGTAACAACTGAAACACTGCTGTGCAAAATTAGCTGTTTCTGTTCGGTAGTTCCGAAGATATACAGTGAAATTCAAAGGCATTGAGAATACAGCCATTTTCACTCTTTTTGAAGGTCATTTCAAATTAAAACATGTATTAGTAGAGAGAAAAGCATTGCTGAAATGAAACATTATATGAAGTAAATCTTTGGATATTATTTCACATTAGTAATGAGGTAATGATCTAACACTTTTCTTTTGAAAATAATTCTGATGCAAAATGCAGAGAAACGGCCAATGGATTCAGATAGCAGATATGATGTAGCTAAGCATTTAAACGAAATAATTTTTATGTAAATCATAAAAACAGATGGGAACTGACAGACTGCAGAAAATTTGGGAAAATCCTTGATTCATACAATTAAAAAAAATGATTAATGGTTAAGTTGGTTGCACCAAGTAGAAAATTAATGTAGTTTAAAAAACATAACTAAATAACATGAATGGATAAAATACTGGCTTAAGATTTTCTTATACTGTTGTCTTTAAAAATGAAATGAAAATTTAAAGATGCACAATGGCGAATCCAGGATTTGGGTCGGGGGAGGGTGTGTGTCCGAGGTCATAAAAATTTCGTATCGTCGTGACAAATTTCTAAAGCTTATGGCTTATGTAAACCAAAACACTTTAACTTTACTCGCCTGACAATAAAAATTATAAAGAACACTACAGTACTTCCGATAATTTAATAAAAACAGTAGGAAATAATTAGTCAAACAGCATTTTCAACCATGTGAACGTACAAGTACGAGTGGAACGACTACAAAGGTGGGGATATTTTCGAGTCTGTCAAGCCAGGAAGAAATGTTGTCATGATTTTTTATTTATTCATTTATTTTTTGAAAAAAAAAAGGTGATTAAGAACAGTTATAGTGATTATAAATAAAATCAAAATTTCTGGTTTACTTCGGGGGGGGCTGCAGCCCGATAGCCCCACCTGGATTCGCCATTGAAGATATATGAATCCTTTCTTTTTATCTAAGATCTTCTCTAGTAAAAAAGCAATTGAATGAAAACATATTGTTACAAAGTTGTAAAGTTGTTTCCCTGACATGCTAATCTTGGTTGGTGACCTTTTCGGCGAGAAAGTTAGCGACTTAGGCGACAAAAGGAATCTTCTAGAAAAATCCTGAGCTGTGGTTCTATCTCTACTGGGAGCCAGTAACTTCATGAACCTTCTAAAGATTATGTCACTTCCTATGTAATGAGGTCACTTCCTGTTGAAAAGGTATAAAAGCAAGCACTCAAACCAAGAGTAGTCAGTTGTAGTTTGATCAGCAAGCAAGCTGGTGAACTGAGAGATATTGAGCATTATTGAAAGTGCTGTAATTGAGATTTATTGGTAATCTCTGTTGTAAATTTGTACAAGTGCCGATTTGTTACCTGTGCTACGTTTGTCTTCTTAGAATATTCATAGAATAAAGAGCTTTATTTTTTAAAACTGCTAATCGGACTGCATTCATGTACACCCACAAGACGAATTTTGTAACATTTGGTGTCGGAAGTGGAGTTTCCTGTGAATGTCAGAGACCAAATTCTATGGATGAAAAATTTGAGAAGTTGTTCACCATGATTAGACCGGATTGGAAAAGAAAATGGAATCCGGACAAGAGAGAATGGAAAAAGGGCAAGAAGAAATGGTGAATACAATTCAAGGTGTGAAAGGAATGATTGAAGAAGTAAAGGATGAGACGGGGTTCATACTGTATATATGAGAGTAAAATTCAGGAGTTTCTAAGGATTTTTTCAGGAGTACAGTACAGAAAATTCAGGAGATAACGTGAAAAAAAAAATCAATTGTAGGGGAGAAGGGGATAGTGTGGACAATTTTTATAAAATTGGGAGAAAATTATACTAAATATCAATTCTCCCATCTTTCCCGATTGCGGCGACTCGGAACATGCGTGGTAGACTGTTTTGGAGCTAAGTAAGGTCAGAAGTAAGAATTCCGGATTCCAGCGACTTTCTATCAATAAGGAAAAACGGAAACGCTATATTTTTATGTTTTATCATATCTTCTGCTCTTCGATTGTAATTTTTCAGGAGACAAAAAGAAATATCAGGATAAAAAAACACAATTTTCAGGAGTTTTCAGGAATTTCAGGAGGAGTACGAACCCTGATGAGAGGATGATCGAGGAAGTAGAGCACAAAGTTCAAATGAAGATCAAGGAAGTACAAGACAAGGTTCAAGGAAAGATGGAGGAAGTAGAAGAAAAAGTTCAAGGAAAGATCGACGACATTGTTAGGAGGCTCAGTGAACTTGAGGACAGACCAATCGGTTTCTCAGCAAGTCCTGAACTTGTGTCTTCCAGGCAGAAAGACAAACCCTTGACATTCGACAGACAAACATCATGGACTGTTTTCAAGACTCAGTTTAACGTCGTTAGCTATACAAACGGATTTAATAAAGTCAGTCAACTTGTGGCCTCTCCAAGGATTAGCGGTGGAGGTTCTTCAAGGAATACCATCTGATAAGTTGATGGACCTAATGACCACAGAAAATGCTCTGGAATCCAGATTTGGAGACAGCCAACAAACTTGTTAGATCTAAAGCTCCTAACGATCTTATCTTCATGGATACTTGG